>JAPDOI010000994.1:0-240333 GCA_029168955.1 Aplectana chamaeleonis | reverse complement strand
ACGCGTTTCCGCGTCTTCGGATTCCTTTCTCGATAACTTCTAAATGATCTTTTCCTTGAAAAGTTGTTAAGGATCCAAGTGAGCAGCGCTATCTAGCAAAAAATGCTTGTTAGTGTTTAAGCATTGAACAAAAGAAAGATAGGAATGTGACTTCTAGATCATTTTACAGTCCAAATAACGAATTGCCGCCGTTTACAGTAATTTTTACACTGTATGACACGTTAAGAGTTATACCGCAAACTTTTCTGTTGAAAATTAAACCTTAGCAACAATCATTTCGTTGGAGAGGCCCTCTCACCAAGATTTTAAAAGCAGTGTTCACGATGGGAAAGTGGCCAAATTTTCTGGCAAAATGGAAGGCTTTGGATTCCCCCCTCAGAGGAGTAAGAACGGAAGTTCGACGAAAAGCAACCAGGGAGTGGGTGAAAATCCCGTGGACAAGCCAACAAATTTGGATCATCCCTCATAAAATCTTTCCGAAATCATAATTTTGACGCTTTGTCTGCAGTCTTCCGATACACATAATTATACTTTTCAAGAATTTTTTTGAGCAGTTTTTCTTCGCTATTTCCAGTGTTCTGTAGGGGCTTTGACCTCTACTTAGTGGACTCACCTGCTCAAGAAACATAGAAAACTAGAAGACTGGTTCAATTGCAAACGCTGCCTCTGAATCATTTTTTCAGATCCGCAAAAAAATAATTTGAAATCCTACAAGCGCTACTGTGTGAATTTCACTTCTTCAATATTGTTTAGGCACTTTGTCCGCTTTTTTGGACACCAAGGGTCGAAAGCATTTTGCTCAGAAAGCTTTGTCTAGGGTTTTTTTTGTTGCTGAGCACGAACTCGCTGCCCGTTTTCGGATTTTCGAAACTATAAGACCCGGCTGCTGTATGAACGACATTAAACCTACTGCTACCCGCCGGAAGTCCTTACAGAAACCGAAAAAATGGAACTATCTTGGGTTCGTGAGAGCAGCACCTCCAAGGGACACTCGATGGGCGAAGCTTCAGTTAAATTTAAAGAGTAATCTACCGGCTATGGTAAAAATTACCATAACCTCACATGGTTGCTCAAAAGTCGGATCTCATATTCGTGTTCAGAACCTCGAATAGCGCCTAAGATAAAGATTGGACGGAAAACAATTTTCTACCCTTGGAATGGTGCCAGTTTTGATTTCAGAAAACGAAACTTGATCGCCTTCTAAACTCCTGTGTACCTCAAGTCTGTTTGAATGAGATTGTGCATCAATAATGGTGGGCTCTACAGCGTTGGGCAGTCGTCACTTGAAAACATTTTCCAGTTGAGACCTTTCCACGACTGCAGAAGAATTTTATTGACGATTCGTCTAATATTGCTGGTTAATCGATTAACCGGTATGAAAAGTGCCTTCGCGCAGGCAGCTCAACACGCAAGCCGACCGCAAGGGCGGACAGTTTCATTCGGTCAGACTCTATGTATATATAAAGTTTGCTTACCACAACGTGTTCCCATTCATCTGCGAGCATGTACACTACCGCTTGTAGGACTTGCTCTGAAGAAACGGAGTGCATAAACGCTTTCGCATCTTTAGTGTTGCTTTTTTGATTGGTGCAGCCAAAAATCAACTTTTTTGTAGATCCGAAAATTATTTGGATGGTGAGAACAGCTACTCAACAATACAACGCTTGCCAGGGCTTAAGTTCAAACATAAAAGTTCTGATTGTACTTTCCAGATCACAAAACCGAGAGCAAGTGGTCCCAGCACGATTTTCATCCTACTGCGTGATGTAATAGCCGTTGCCCGCAAATGCTGACAGGAATTTGGCATTGAGAGCGACAGTACATATCCTCTGATTCCGAGCCAATTTTACTCTCTTCCCTCGCGCGCTTGTGCGGAGCGAGGGTAGAGAAAGCGAGAAAGTTTGGAGAGAAGGAGACGCAGCGTAAGCGGGTAGACGCACGCGATGAATGGATATAAGTTTCACTCGGAAACAGAGAATATCTGGCACACTAAGAATTTACCCCCAAAGTTTTTCGATTTAACCTGAACCCTAGCAAGGATTAGGACTCACCGTTGGATAGTCTTCTAAAGACTACCAAAAACCTCAAACATTTTGAACCCGGAATATCTGAATTTGAAGAGGGCTATTGGAAAAGAAAGCTAAAAACGTGGAAAGGCGGTTCCGCATGTCTCGTGACCAAATCTCACAAGCGGCATTGCAGTCCTCACTACTTCGTCTTCTTTTTTTCCATTCCAATTACAGAGAAGTTTTGGAGGCTCTTTGGTTCTAGGAGGTATCTTTGGGGCGATTGCGAGCAGGGTTTTGTGATGGATGATGAGTGACCTTTTGTTAATGCTAGGTGGTTAAAATTAAAGAATTTGTTTGCCGTCCCGATCACCAATACATACGTCATAGAGGTGGAGTGATAGAAAACATGTTATGAGAACTGCTGGTTTCCACTATGAAAAGTCATAAAGCTGTTTATCGTATCGCGATTCTTTTGATGTGCTAATAAGCTATAACGCATTCCATCGTCAACAGACGCACTTTGTAAGCGGAGGGTGCGATTAAAGCCAACAATGATGCAATGAGCCGCACCTAATTCCTAATAGTTTTTAAGCTTTTCAGAAAAACACCATTGTTGGAGTGTTTTTCATGGATTGGAGTTCCGAAAACATGGCATTTTAGTATACATTCAAGATGCCGCTTTGTTCACGTGTGTCCTTCAGTGAAGCACATTTTTGTCTCCTAGTGATGTATGTAGTTGAAGTTACCTGAAAGGTCATCTCCACTTCACCACCATATAAATTTTAAGGCGTGGATGTGAAGAAATATGTAGTTTTGTAGTTTCAGTACGTACATTTGTACTTATCGGAAGAAATGGAGAACAATTACAGCCATCCCATCCCATCCGATACACCTTGAAGGTTTTCCTGTCTAGTAAAAGACTGAATTAGTCTTTCATGGAGTAGAGCTGAAATTCTCTCAGAAACTTACAAAGGAAGTATACAAAGCGTAGGTCGGATCTGCCAAAACGACTAGTATCGTTAGTATCTCTCCTGGCTCAATAGGGGTAATTTAGAGGTCAAAACCCACCTTAGTATTTTGAAAATTGAGAAACTGACGTTAAATTCGTATTCTCCACGACGAATAACCCCCGTATACAAATTCTGTGTAAAGTCTGAAATTTACACCAAACTACCGTATACCCACCGTAATCTACCGTAATCTGCAAAAAATCAATAAACGGACTCCAGATTCGTGTTTCGCACTCCAAATAACCCTCAGAGAATGATTTTGAGACATATCTATCCCAGAGAACCGGAAATCTCGAAAGTGGCGTTTTTCCCTCAAAATTTTCCCCGGTTGGGAAGCTTTGAACGAAATTAGCCGAAAACTTCGGAAAATTGACTAATGAACCACAGATCCGAGATCAAGGCCCAGAAAAACTTCCCTGGGAGAATTTTAAGTCAAATCTGGAACATTTTTCTGAAACGCTTCCAAAGCCCTCTACTCGGTAGGAATAAACGCACAACCGAAAATCAAGTCCAAAACGCTGTCAGTCTGGACAAAGTATGAAAAATGTACCTTCACCCAAACTTTGCTCAGGGGGTAGTTTTGGGCGCTGAACACATTTATGAGGTCCGTTTCCGGATTTTCCGTAGACTAACGCGCTTTCTGGAAGGTACAAAAAGCACAAAAAATAACAGCCCCATTGTGCTTGCGCTTCTTGAAACCTACAACTCGGGGCGGGATAATGTGCAGTTTTACTATTCAGGTGTAGGAGATACTAACGACACTAGTCGTTTTGGCAGATCCGACCTACGCTTTGTATACTTCCCTTGTTAGTCCAAGTACACGGAAAAAGTTATGGTACTCGTAGATGCTCGTTCAACAACAATTGAAAAAAATCATGGGAAACCATTCTACCGTTAGTGTTCCAGCATTCGTTAATGCGAGATATGTTTTTATCAAATTGTAGAAATAATTTGACTTCCCATATATTTATCTAAATATTTGGAGCAAATTTTTTTTCGTTTCCAGAAAAAGACATACCGTTTTGTGGGAAGACTATGACCTTGAGTACGAAAAAAGTCGAGATGTCTGGTACAAAGTCATACAATTCGTCATTCAGAACATGAAAAAAAGAATTTCTTAGCGTGAGTTCTTCCGCATAATCCAGTATTGTTATTTCTTGCTGAAGTATTTTTAGTCGATTTGGCCGTTTGTAACGATACTTGTTCCAATTACTCTGAGAGTTTCTACCATAAAATTATCCGCCAAATACCTGCTTTCCGTGTGATAGCCCAGAAATAGCCGCGAAATAACCGCCAAATAATGCTCGCCGCAAAATGGCCTAGAAATAGCCAAGAAATTATGCTCTGCATGTCAGCATCTCCGCCTGTTGAATTACCCATGATTGATGTATCTACTTGGACCTCCTCTCCCGGCCTCTGGAGGCCCCGCCCAATCGCTAACGGCCCCGGATGGCGTTTAAAGCTGATCTAGAGACGGCTGCGTCACGTGTCAGTGCGCAGGCCGCGTCTCAGCCTGGTTTTGTTGCTACTGTTTATTTCTCGGTTGTTTGTCGGCTACTTCTCGGCTACTCGCTGTCCGTTTCGTACAAACCCGAGGAATAGCCGAGAAGTATTCCAGAAATAGCCCACCGGGCCCAGCAGCGGGGCCTGGTGGGGTATTTCTCGAGTTCTTCGCGGCTGTTTGTCGGCCAAAACTCTCAGAATAGATCCTCCTCTGAGGATGTTTTGAATCTGAGTTCGGATTAGCTGCTAAAAAGAGAGCCTCGACCCAGGTGCAGAGAGGATTTCTCCAGTGGGCTCGGCGTCGTGGGAGGCAGGTATGGCTTCAGATGAAGTCGTACCTGCCTTCCCACGAAAAGGTATGAAGGCAATCCTTGGGGCGTACAGAAAAATTGTTTAAATTCTGATTCAAATCTTTTCTGAGGGATGCTCATTTGTCGTGAATACGAATTTAGTTTCCGGTTCTCGATATTCTTAGACTCACCGTTGTTTACGGTAAAAAGCAATGCCGTTAAGCTAGCGTAATCCTAGCTCAGTATTGAGAAATTTGATGAATGGAACACAAATTCGTCTTTTGCTTTCCCCAAACAGCCCCGAGCGAGAAGTTTTCAGCTAGACCTGAAATATCGTATACCCTTAAGTGATTTACCTTAATCTAACGAAGATCGATAAATGGAAGTCAGAGAAGTTCTGAGGCAAATCTATGGAAAGTCGCATTTTGCCCCGGAATTTCTTCCGGTGGAAGGCTCCGAACCAAACCTAACGAAGTTTGTTTGAAAATCATAAATGGAACTCATTCCCACGCTCCGGGCCTCGATTAAACCTCAGAAAAAAAGTTTCGAGCCAAATTCGAAACATTTCCTTTCAACACCCTAAAAATTGTCTGATTTGTAGTATATGCCCTGACTAAACTGAGAAAGCCCTTCCGGAGTTCGGCACGCGGCTCTATTCAGCAGCTCACACTTAGATTTGGAAACTCCCCTAGAAGTAGCCTGAACTAGAGTACTATTTCGTTTCAAACGGCCGGGATCTTCCAGCGATAACTTTCATACTTGCTAGCCGCATTTTCTATTTGTGGTATAAATGCCCTCCTTCTGGTCTTAGACTTCTACTCTAAAAAACTCTTGTTTCAGGAGGCCCTCTCCAGCAGACAGCTGCTTCAACAAGCAGTACCGGGTCAGGGTAAGTCTTCCTTCGACATCTGCTATAAAGAGAGAAAAGTTCAAAAAGCACTACATAGTTAAAGGCATCGTTCGCGCTGAAAATCAATTTTCATTTTTTCAGGCTCAATTTCTTGATTGAGCCCGGAAGACGCCACCCTGGTAAATTTTGGCGCGTCAAAAACGTTGAGCAATGAGGTTGGAAGGCGTCAAAGATGAAGATCCGCCGCCAATTCTCACCAGTCATCTAGCACTTTTTCCTGGGAATATTGGTGCGACCGTAAGGCAACATGAAAAATAGTTACGGCACGAACTCCACATGCAGAAAAACTCCGAAAATAGTGACGAGGCCTCCAGATGCAGAACAACCTCAAAAAAATGATTTTTGGCGCGAAATTCAAATTCGTATTTACAATGTGTTCCTATTGACTTTCACTGATGAAAGGTTTTTCATGGGTCCCTTCGACATTTTCGTTCACTAAGAGGGGCCAAGCTACACAAAAACATGAAAAAAAAATAATATACGGTTTTCTGCGCGTACGATGCCTTTAAGTGTGCATATATGTCTGTATGTACCTGTGTACATTAATACATCCTTATTAAGTCAGTTAATTGTTGTATGATTAACATAAGTGGGTTGTTCTCAATAAAGTTCAGCATTTTAATATACTTGCGAAAGTGTAATCCGCATCGGACTAAAGACCGGGTAAATGTCCAGAGGAAATTCTCGGGTCGAGATCTCGCCTCGTTGACTTCCGCATGAGTAATTAGTTGAGCATGTCTAAGCGGGTGCCCTGAAATCGCAGCCCTCACAGGGGGTTGCGGATAATTGAACGCTTACGGACTTCAGGCGGACCAATGTTAAAGAGAGGAAGGTGATATCACGTTCTCTTGTTTGGCGACGAGGTACACAGTCACAGACGGCAGTTCTCTCGCACCGTTGACAAGTCCTTGTTATTCCTCCGCTCAGTCCTTCTTACTATTTAGTCTTATGAATGGACTACTCAGAAAAATGAAAACAAGTTACTTGTAACATAAAAAGACCCAAAAGAAGTTACTTGTAATATATCTGAGCCGATGTAAGATACTCTCAGAAAAAAACAAAACAAGTTTCTTGTAATATAGATGTAACTTACTTGAATGTCTCATTAACTTACATTTTATATCACATGTATATCACATTTATATGACATGTAACTTAAATTATATATTACATGTAAGTTACACTTACGTTACATGTAACATACATTCCAATTTTCACTATGGGTGGCAATCACGTGACACCAGACGACACACGTGACACCAGAAGAAACGCGTCCCAGTCCACACACTACGCAACAAAATGCTGTGCACGGCCTTACCTGCTGGTGAGGGTCAAGTACCTCAAACTTGGATAATTGAACCAGCAGGAACGCCAGTCTTAAGCCTGACCCCCCGCGAGTGCGTCGTACATCCCCTGGTAAATATCTTCTAGGCCGATTTGGGTTACTTGCGACTTATATTGTGCCATTTAAGTTACATGTAACATATCGGAGGCGCACTTCACGCAGTGTCTTCTCGAAACCGAAAACAAATTGCTTGCAACATATCTAAGCTGATGTAAAGTTACTTGCGACTTATCCAAGTCATTTAAGAACACATGTAACATATCGGAGAGCGCACCCACGCAGTATCCGCTGATATGTTACGGTAACCAAATGACCTGAGATAAGTCACTGCAAGTAACTTACATAGGAAACTCAGATATGTTACAGAAGTAACATGTTTTCGGCCTTTATGTTACAAGTAACTTGTTTTCATTTTCCGAGTAGGCGCGATCATTGAGGCCAGCCGTGCGTCGTTGGCGGCATCACCGGCCAATGGGGTTTCGATCGCGAAGCGAGGGGATCTACTGTCGCAGCCCCGTCCATTCGTTAGACTAAGTTGATAACGTGGGCTCTATGCACATAGCTGGTCTCTGTGAGCTCGGCCATGCATTTTCATGCCTAGGCATTGCCTATGCCGCGTCATTCAGACAGGACCTTCAATATCCGATCATTTGCTTCCGTACGCTTCTAGCTGTTTACTGATGGTTGCCAATGATGTCTCAGGTGCAGCCGATATTAGGGTACACCTGACAATGGGCCTTTTTTTTTTTAAATTTGACGTATGTTGGTGGTAAAAAGTTCCTGATTTCCTAGAAGGAGTTGAACCTCCTAACTAGGGCTAGTTTCTGTACATGCATGATGATTTAGAAAACCATGTTCTGGATATTTGTAAATATATGGTAGTGTATTAATAATCCGTGTTCATAATTTCCTAAACGCCTCAGAGATTTACAGGAGATTTCCAAAAGTGGAGCTCTACTAAGAGAAAAGGGGTATGTAAGGTACACGAATGGCAATTTTAGGGTGTTCAAGAAATTTGTCTCGGATTGAGCTTAAAATTTTTTTCTAAGAGGCTATTTGAGTGCTGATTACGAATCCGAGCCCTATTTGTCGATTTTTAAAAAGTCCGATGATTTGGCTGGAAGTTTTCAAAATGGGAGAAAATTAGCAGGCCAAACGCGACTTCTGGACTTCTGATGATTTTCTAAATGCTTTACAATGCCGCTCGTAGAATTTGGTTAGAAAGCGAGAGAATACGGATTTTCGCGTCTTTTTGCATAACTCGCTTCAAGCCCAACTTTAGGCGAACTTAGTGATATTCGCGATCCTGTCGTTAACAACTATACAATGGTCTAACGCTTTGTGGTGATTACCAGGGTTGAGCGGTATAACGTTAACGATGTTAACGCAGTTTTCTCGAAAATTAAAGATCAACGCTTAACGAAAAAGCTCTTGAAATCACGTAAATTTATAGTTCGTTAATTGTTGTAGAATTATGGCACCAGGATGCTGCACGAGATGCGGGTCAGCCAGTTTCGCTCAGACCCCCCACTCCAATGCCAATTTTCGCTCCAGAACCCCACTCCCCCAGGAGAGTGAGTAGAACAAAGTTTAAACCGTGTTCTTCTCCCCTTCTCCCAACCTAGAGCTGATGTGTTCAAACAGTGTTTATATAGCAGGTTTGCCTCTGATGTTTTGATTGTGTATTGGAAACTACTCTTGTCGTGTGAAAATGAGGAAGCCAGTGCTATGCGAAAAAATGTGGATGTTCGCAGGAGACGAGAGCACAGAACAGCGCCCATCGCATTCATGTAAAAGAGAGGCTGAAAGTGCAAAAGTGTATATGGATTTAGATCACGGCCTGTTCCCTCAAGAGAAAAAAACGTTGTAGAAATTCAAGCCGCGGCTGGCGTGGCGGTTCAAATCTCAATCTCTGCGCCAGCCCTGGCGGAATTGAAACATTTTTTCAGGACACGGGATACGGTTCTAACTATATATAGTGCCCAGTTCAGCAAATTTCATACATTTACTTATCAATGAGAAGCGGTCCACCGCGAATAGTAAACGGCAATCCCCGGAAGGTGGCAGCTACCGGCTGTCAATGCGTGGTGACTGGGTCAAGTCACGTCTCGGCGATCAATATGGACGGGCCGGCATAGAAATGCACCAGGCGGCGCTCATGTGTAACGACCATTGCAGTCAGCCACCTGGGAGCAGTGAGCGTTCCTTCGTGAGGTGGCTGACTGCACGAAGCGCTGAGTGGTGACTTCGCTCACCGCCGCGGAGGAAAGTGGGCAGCGCGCGGAGGGAAGAGGAGCTGGGTTCGATACCGCGGTCGGGGACAAGCACGTCCAATGGTGATGACTTTTTTGGGCAAGTGCGCTCTAAGAAAGGGGCAGTTGAGGCGCTTGCGAACCGACCAATCCGTGTCCACTTACCACCACAGCACAGCACGGCGGCCTATCTCGTTGTCTAGGTGGGCAAAAAGGAAAAAATTGAGACCCATAGCCGGTTGGCCGGGACCACTCCGCTGCCAGCTGATAGGAATGACGAGGCCACCTGCAAAACGTTCCGAAGGTTTTGTTGATGATTAAATGATTCCTGGCGAAGATTAGTGGGAGATTAACGTCCAATTTGTACGTAGCTGTCATGAATACGTCTCTTTTATAGACTTCACGTGCTTTAGTCTTATGCTAAGCTCAACTTCCAATTTCTAAAAGTTGCGGCGGCCTATAATTCCAACCATTTTCGAATTTTTTTCCAATAATCGCTCACCACAAATAAAATCAGATTTGCTTAGAAAGCCATCTGAGAAAGATGACTGGAAAAACTGTTTCGTTTACACCTTAGAAAATGCATAGAAACTTACGTGGTCCGCGTTTACTAGTTACTTAATGCTGTATAATAAGTTCATCTAAGTGCGGCTTTAATCTAAACTTCGTTTCCTCTTTCGCTTCGAGTTCACTTCTTTCTATGTTGACTGGGGAGCGTGAAGAGCAGACCTAAGGAGAAAAACAGTTTATAATTTAAAAAAAATCCTTCGGATTTTTCGGTGCATTGACAAAAACACGGGTTAGCTCCTCGACAATCATACTACAAAGTATTGTGAATCGTGGTTCAGTGGTGAGAAGGTCATCCAACAAAAAAATTTTCAAAATCGTTTTTTTAATCTAACATTCTCTCGCTTTGATGATTTTCGAAAAATTCCGAAAATCCCATCAACCAAGGTTGAAACCTGCTAAATCTGAAAGATGGACACGTCTGCTACGCTCCCGAAACCCATATTTACTACTGCTAGTTCGATCAAAGTTACAATGAATACGAAGAACTGTGGAGAAAGTGTATGTAGGAAAACAAGAAAGAGTTCTTCACACATGAACATGTGGCCTAGTGGTCTAAGGCCACTGGGAGTTCGATCGCGCGCGCGACTCAGTTGCAAGGATGGTAACCATGAGCATCGATCGAGATCGCGTCACGCGTCGATCTGCATTCGAAACATGCCATCGCGGCGATCAGCGATGGAAGTGTAAAACAGGCTTAAGGCGCTGGGTTCGGCATCCGCGTCTCCGTAAGTTGGTGCGGTGCTGGTTCACATACCTCGACTGCTGAGAGTTTTGCATTCAACGCTGCTCTTCGAGAATGATTCTCGTTCTAAGGTTGGCAACTATAGGAGGCATCTGGGCGTCACCACGACCTCAGAGTTAGCTGCCTCTTTAAAGTCACCCACATTGGGAGATTGCTACTGGCCCAGAAGATCAATATGCGCCAGATCCCTATGCAAACCGCTCGCTACCGGTTGATCCGGGGCGATCGTGCTATACCATGAGTTTCAAGCACATCGATCTTCGACCAACCGCTTCTCATTGGTAGTGGGGTGTGCAACTTTTGGTGGTCTACGCTACAACTGGTTACAGCATGTGCTGTGTAATAAAATGTGTGGATGTTTGAGGGAGGTCCAGCCCGAAGTTCATAGTTATGCAAAGCACAGAATCACAAGAGAAGGATATTTGAGTCAAGCGGGGTCCATTTACACTTTGCACCGTCTAGTATGGAGGTTGAACACTGCTACAGTATGGGCTCACACTTTCTCATTTGTGGTCCCGCCGGAAGTAGACAACTTCGAAAACTATGAGTCACGAGAGTTAGACATTTGAGTCAAGCGTGGATTTGATTTACACTGCATACGAAAGTTTTCACCGTCTAGAGATCGACACTGAAGGAGCACTACACTGTTCCCGTGAACGTCGAGAAGAAAAAACGTACAGAGTCTACGAAAAGAAGTAGGCTTTCAGAAGGGTTATGAGTTAACGTCGGAATGGATCGTGAAGAAATTTCGCGTTCACTATCAAGGTTGGCGCAAATTCGGTGCGCCATATGCTGTAACTATAGGCGATTGCACCGAGGTTTGGCGCCCACCTTCAACTGGTGAATTAATCAAAGTCTCCTCACGATCCATGGCGATGTTAAAGGCAGTGTTCACGATAATCTTCAATTTTGAAATTATTCGCTATATCGATTAAGTGGTCCCCGGGTAGATCTAAAATGACGTAGAAATTGAGAAGAAACGGAACAGAAGTGCACGAAATCATAAGGCAGCATACACGCTCGTAGCATAGTCAGATAACAGCATAGATCGGTCCGCCTGGCCCGTGCTATGTCGTCAACGACGTTGAAGCGCTGAAAACTGTCCAGGATGACAGTATTTGACAATGTTTGAGCAATCTTGCCTTCCCGCCCGTATTTTCACACCCCTTTGAGTAACAGAATGAAATCGATACTTGTGATAACGTGTGATAATTGAGAGTATTAGCACTACCAAATGGGAGTGCACGAGGTATAAGCGGTTTACTTGAGTATAACATGTTTGCATACCTAATGACTCTCGTCTTTCGAGAATGCCGCCTACTGCTGACCTCTTGAAATGGAGGTTTTATCAGTGCAAACATGTTATCTCAAGTAAACCAAGCTATTTCTCTCGTGCACTCCCATTCGTGGTGCTATCCTCTCAGTATCTGCATTTCTAATGTCAATTCTCATTCTGTTGTCTTCCCCGAGCGTGGAAAAAGCTCAAACTACTCAAACATTCAATCAAATACTGTCATCCTGAACGATTTTCAACGCTTTCATCGTGACGTATAGTACAGCCGTGCGGATTTATGCTGTTATCTCGACTATGCGAAGCGTATACTACCTTTAATATCATCCAGCCTCTTGAAAGTATCACAGGAAGTTGTTTGTTGTGACAATGAAGTCTTTTTGTGGACCCGTGCTTTGCAATTTTTTGCTCTCCTATTACTCCGTTCTTTTCTTATGGCTCTAACTGATTCTGCTTCGCATGAAATATTCTTCTATATACGATTGACACAGATTGTGTTTATGTGAAAAGCTCGGTGATGAAAACGATCGTGAGCACTGCCCTCGAGGAAGTAAATGAGTTTTCTGGAAAAAATCCTGGATTCATTTGAGACGCGCTGAAACGCTCAGCATTGGAAGTAAATCGACCACGCTGGACTCAAATATATGTTGCTACTCCCGTGACTCCTAGTTTTCCAATTTGCGAACTTCCGGCAGGATCACATCTAGAGAGAGGTGTTAGCCCATATTTTGTAGCAGTGTTCGGTCTCGACGACCTTAAACGAAGGAAAGTTTATGTAGAAGGGTAAATCGACCACGCTCAACCCAAATATCAACTCTACTGACTCACTTAAAGAAATCTTTCGCACAAATCATTAAAGCGTTTATTAGGCAAACTGCTTTGAACACTTCGACATTGAGGGGATTACACTGTCTTGTCTATAATTTTGGGGAACACCGCCATCACTGTGACTTCACCCTAAACTTCCTTATTGGACACCGTCACTAGCAACTCCAGATTCAAACAGCATTTTCAGTTAAATTGCAATGCATAGATTAAATTACATGTGAAAACTGCTACCAGGCGGTTAGTGCCCATTTTACATCTACACTATTTTAACCATTGCGTCTTCCTCCGGAAGTCAGGCATCATCGGAGCTTTCAACCCTCCGAAGATCAGACAGCCAGTGGGGTCCTATCCCGCGTCAGACCCTCTGTAGCGCAATGATTGATATGGGACACCTGATAATTTATTGGTATTTGACGTGGTAATGTTTTTTCCAACATTTAACATTTTAACGAAATACAAAATTAAAGTGTTAACGCATTAACAGGTTAACGCAGTTCTTTTTCCGGCATATCGCTTAGCGAAAAAATAATGTTCATTAACGCACACCCCTGGGAGTCGTATTATGCATGAACGACTTACCCGCGAGGTAGGGGTAAATGTTACTCGGAATCTCTGCATTTCCCGTGCTCTATGCGTCTGTCTCGCTTTTACCGCGGAGAAGCGAGACAGATATCATCGGCTAAACAAACAATCAGAGATTCCGAGTAACATTTTCCCTTACCTCGAGTAAGAATTAGTCGTTCATGCATCTGATCCCTGATGATTCACTTTGACAAGGGAAGGATCATAGCATGCCGTGGCTATTCCAAATTAAATGGACATTCCTACAAGATAGAAGTTTCTACGACGTAGAATTCGCATTTTTACATTATGTAGCTGCGAAACGTTTCTTTGAACGGAGTTACATGCGTTTTTAGCGCCTCACTCGTGCACGCATCATAGCGTGTAATCTACGATTCTTCGTTGCCTCCTGAGATACAGCGATGTGATTTCTACACAAGCGATGATGACGATTCTTCTGCCAGATGACTATGGAAATATTCCTCTTGTAAAAAAATCACATCGGTGTATCTCAGGAAGGCGACGACGACTCATGGATTACAAGAGTTATGATGCATCTACAGTGAAGAGCCAACAACGCATATAACTTCGATTCAGAGAAGCTTTCGCTGCTGCGGCATGTAAAACCCGAATGCTTTACGTCAGAAATTCCCTAGAATCACATATTTAATTTTGGAATGGCCCTGGCATGTAATGATCCTTCTCTTGTGAAGAACTAATGGTAGTTTCGCAATCCCAGCCCAGGTTTGTATTTGCGTTATTGGATGACTAGTTGGATCGCCCTCAACGACGGGATCATGAGTATCTCTCCCTAGTTTCAGCCCAAAATTTGAGCTTTGAAGCGATGGTTATATTTACAAAAAGACTTGAAACCCCGATCTCGACCGCTTCCTAACCAAATCATACGAGCTGACGGCAGTGTGCGATGATAATTGCCCAAAATTTCTTCTTAAGGGTAGTAATTTGGAGCTGCCTAGCAAAAAGCTGTGATCGGTTTATCGATTTCCCCTGGATTACGGTATGTAACTGTACCCGTATAAGGTAACTTAGTCAGAAACCTCAGATTTGACTAAAAGAAATTTCTCTGTGCTGGATGTTTATTTGGGGACTGCCGAAAACGAATTTGAGGTCCATTTTTGATTCTCGAAATATTAAGGTAGCTCACGCCAGTTAAAGGGGCAGTATGACCTTACCGTAACCACGACACCCTTTCATAAGTCTGGCAACAAACAGACCCCAGATTCGGCGTTCCAGCGCCCTACAAATAACCGAAATAGTGACGGGCGGGTGCAGAAAAATCAACCCACTGAGTCCAACTGCAACCGTCTGTTGCCGACCGCAATCCACCCAGTCGATACAGGTGTTTCACGCACGCCATACGGACCAGGTCCACTGCACCGAGGTCGGTTTTTTTGCCCCGGACTCCAGTCGGACTCGGTAGGTTTTTCGACCAAGTCTGACGGGGGCCTAATACCCTTGCCTTTTCGCATGAAGTAAAAAAAGTGCGCTTTCCCGGAATCCCGGGAGGCATTTAGAGAATTTCGAGCACAGAACATTCATGTACTGTTACGAACCTACACAAAACTCAAGCATGGTTTTCAAATCTCGTCGGGGTGCGGGAAAAACGGTCTCAGTAAATGGGCAGGAAATCGTAACGTGGGCACAAAATTTTCTTCTTGGCCACCCCTCCCCCGAATATCGGAAACAGCTCTATTGTGTCTTCACCAGATCGATGTTTGAGGAAATGTTCCTGACAAGAACAGTTTTTTTTCTGTGATCTTTGTGGTTCACAATGTTCACGCTGAAAAAGGGGTGCTGTGTTTCCTGCAATAGATACATCAAGTTTGAAGAGCCTTCTCTGAGAACACAGATCTATTAAAAGATGCCGCCATAAAGCTGACCCTCGTATACAGCTTTCACCCACTCTCCCAGATGTCCTTTTGATGAACCGTTGTTGCGTTTGTCGGATACTCATCTAGTGTATTCTATCTATTCCTCTCAAATACTAATACTTGAAATGTGCTTGAAGATTAGGAATGCTAAAAAACATCCTTCACAGTTTTCTTCTGTCCACACGGCAATCAGTAAAGATTTTTTGAACTCAATTTTTATATTCCACGCCGGAAATTGAGGCTGATGTTTGGAGCTCTTCTGCTATAATCGGCTGGAAAATGAACTCCGAACAGTGTGTTCTTGGCGAAAAGTCTGGGTGAAAATTGAAGCATTATAAAGATTCAGAGAAAGCAGTTCAAACCAGACTTTCAGGTTTTTTCTAAGAATGGAAGACTAATGGAATCCTGATTAAAGTAGTAACCACGTCACTAATTGTCCCGTGCAAACCAAGCTCTGTCCGCAAAGTTTCTAAGTGGATTAGTGTTGAGGCAGGGAGTGGGGAAGTGGCGTGAATGATCAACGGTCTCCCGGGAAACGCATATGTACGCAAATACTTCCGAAAGAAAGAAGAACTTTTGGTGGCACGCACATGGGCCAAAAGGTCGCGAGGAATGATATTCAGCAAAGGTAGAGAAAGGTTTTGGGAGCTTGCCAAGAAGAGTCATAACAAGATTAGCAACCCACTCTGAGATTGCATCTTATTCGCTTTGAAGAAAATGTTGCGATGGTCTCTCAAAAGCAAAATCTGAGCCAATACGGGAAATCGATGTTGTGCAATAGTCCGACTGGAGCAGATTATATGTTAACCTCGAGGCATTTCTAGAAGGCTCTCGATTCCGGAATATTTTACCTAGCAGTAAGCCGCGGCCAAGTAGAAAATACTGAAAACGTTGTTTCAACAAAAATTCAACAAAAAAAACACCGCTCGCCACTGGCGATCTATCAAATACCTCTTGAGGATGACCCCGCCACTACTACATTGCAAGAATGTCTCAGTGCTATATGCACTCGAAATTGTGAATGACTGGCCTCTAGCCTGGAGGCCGTATGCATACCTCCCCGGAGAAAAAAAATCAATACGTTTTAAATGATCCATCATGTTTCACTACGAAAACATGGAAAAGATAAGCCAGCCTTTGAAGATTTGAAGGCTTGCGCTGAGTAAGCCTAACGAAAAAAACCGGCTAGATTCTTAATTGGCGCTGTTGTAAGAACCACCTCACGTTTCTGATGTTCACAGAACTTGAGCTGTTAGTAATTGAAGACTACATTTTTATGGATCATTGTTGTCCACCTGTAACAGCAAATCCCCTTACAGTTCAGCGAGTATAGAGAAAGGGAATGGTTGGAAAAAATCCACGTCATTTATTTTCAAGCAGAGTTGGATTAGATTAATTTCACTTAACCATCGATTCACTCACTCGGTAGAGGCTACTGCATTACCCTTCAGGGGCTGTTAGCATATTACGGCCCCTGTATTTCAAAACGTTGCCATGAGCTCAGAAAGTAGGAAACAGTATTTGAGATGACGGTATACCTACCGTAACGACTCGTGATAATCGAGATAAAAAACCGAAACGGAGAGGGGATCGAGTTCAAAGATCGTATTCTCAAGCGGAGATGTCTATGTTCTTTACAATGAGCACAGCAAAGTAACCCTGGGCGGGAAGGTGGGCACTAATTTTTTTTCTGGCGAGTTCCAGACCGCCGATTCTTGCCTTCCCAAAAAAACCCGGGAGTAGAGAGGCGAGCAAAGTAGTGATAAATTAGCCTGAATCGTCATTCTCCGCCTTACCGTCACTGCCTTGAAGCCATGCCCGTCACACGCCTAAAGCCCTGCCATCACTCCCCGAAGCACTGACCTTACTTAGCGGATCACTGGCGTCATTATTCTGAAGCACAAAAGTCACCCCTCTCCCCCCACGAAAAGCGTCCGCTCTCCATCTCTTTTTCTCTCCGGGGAGAGCAAGCGTCAAAGAGTAGCAGGCCCCTTCGGAGGAAGGTTTTGTGCTAAGGCTCCCCCTAAGTCGCAAATGGGCTAACAAGACGTGATCATCGCTGCGTGCCTGCGCGCTTTCACGTGACACCACAGGACAATACAATGGGGCTTCGATCGCGTGCGGCGACATATGTACCCTCTGCCCATTCAGCCCCGGCCATTCAATAGACCGAATCCTGCAAGGAGACTCTAAATGTCATATGGCCGATTTCCATATGACGATGTGATCGTCTTGTCCACGTCCCATCATCCCTGAATAGGACAGGTCTAGAGAGACCAGTATCTATCTTTTATCTCATTAGGTGATAAGCCCGAGAAACACGTGAACACTAATCCGTCCCATTATTCGATCTGATGCAGCTGTACGAGCTAACCCAAAGCTTCTTCGATGAGCATTCCGACAAACTAGAGGGCGACACTCTCAAAAAGTCTATCAGCTTCGCAGGTGATTTACAGCATTATTTATGGCAATAAAACCATTTTCGCTCAAGAATACTCAGGTACTCAAGGCGACGGCCGGCGAACCTCTATGCCGGAAACGACGGACGGCCCCATATTTCGAGGTGCCGGCCAGCGGCGAACCATGCTGCATGCGACGCTGCACAGCGGCGCGGATATTGGCTTCGCCCGCGAACCACAAAACACGCCACGCCATATTCAATTCGGCCGGGATTGGAAAGACCGATTGATCATAATCACGACTGATCTCGTCGTAACGTAGTTATCACGTGCACAGTCCGGTATAAAAAAGGCGCCTCATCTCACTAGGAGTCCTCAATCGGCATTCTGCTGCCGGCCTGGAGGGTGACTTCAGAATCACTCTCCCGGAGGCCCAGCATATTTTTGACTGCTGAGGGAGGATAGGGAGTGATTATCCCCACGGCTGGGGAGGGGGGTTCTTGCCGCGATTCGCGGAGAAGGGTGGTTCCTCACGGCAGACGGCGGCGGACCGAGGCGGGGCGTTTCTCCGCCGGGGACGACATGCATGTGAGTTAGCAATAATACAAGAAAATAGTGATCGCGGGCCATCTGGTAAAGGTCGGCGGGCCGTGTCGACATCACGGCTGGCCGGCGGACCAAAGCGGGCGGCCGGAGGGACGAGAGACTTACCGGGCCAGGCTGGGAAAGGTTCGCCGGCCGTCTTCCTGAGTACCTGCAATTGTGAGGGCGCCACATCACGCCCTTATGCCCATCCCGAATTATAATGTTGTCCCAACAGAATCAGATTTTTTTCAGCTTTTAGAATCTAAATCATCATGTTCCAGCATGCTAGAAAACACCCATACGTCATCATAGAACTGGCCATTTTAGTCGAAGTAATTCTAATACTAGTTTGAAGAGAATGTGGAACATTGGAGACGCCTTATGCGCGACTTACAATTGAAAAGCAGTCCATTGCATTCAAATGCAGATCAAAACAGTCTTCGCGCACTTTATGGATCCATGTTAATCCTCGAGTGACAGAGAAGACTCTCTGCAACAACTAACTTTCTGAGAAACTTTGCCACAGCATTGCCGGGAAAGTACCTGCAGATCCTCGACTGTTTTCCGCGATTGTTCACGCGGTAGTACCGCGGCGACTACGCGGCCATCATCTCATCGAAGAAAATCGCCAGCGTTCAATTCGTTATGGAGTATGCGGTCAGCTCGGTGACCACACCCATCGAAATGCTCCTATCACAGGGGTACGTGCTCGAGACAGCAGCACGTGCTGCAAACTTTCACCTGTCTGCAGGAGCACGTGCTGCAAGGTAGTCTGGCGCTATTGTAGGAGCACACACCGACAATCCACGCGGCCCGGCACACCGACACATGCGATTCGACCGGCTAGTCGAGCACCTTCTGCATCTTATAGTTAATCCCACCTAAAGAGTGCGTCGTATGCTTTTTTGGAGAACCGTTTCAGTCGTCGAGTTGAATGGCCGTATCATGCACGCATTGAATGTTTTATTTGTTGGGACGCATGTTGCTATAATTTGGAACACACGGCTAGGAGCACGTGCTCTCCTAGATAACACGTTTCCTGGCTGTGCTCAAAAACCGCTTTGTCTTCGAGTTGAATGCATATTCTGACACGCATTGTAGATACGGAGGTTTTCTGAGAGTGTGCCGAGACGAGTTCAGTTGCAGATACCTAGAGCTTCCCAACAACGCCGCGACATTAGTACCGCCAGGGCATCCGTGTTACAACCGCATCACCTGCGCGAAGATGCATCGGCGAGACCTAAGCGTCGACTACGTGATACTGCCTTGTGTGATAAATAGAGATTGTCCCCGGTTTATTTACTTGAGTTGAGGTACATCCCGTATCCACTTAAGCCATGTTTTGACTGCATCGCTGCACATCTTTTTCATCGCAGCGATATGTTGCACCTGCTGCTGCAGCTGATGTGGAAGTGGCAGCGATTCTGTTCCATGGTGCTCACGGATTATCGAAGAAATTCAATCAATCAGAGGAATTGATCGCTGGTAGTTATCAATAACACGTTTCCATTCGTAAACCATTGAAATATTGTCATGTGAAAGGGGGCTGAGCAGGAAGTGCCACCGCGGCGCAGCGCGGATCTGATGATGGAGAGCCGCATTATTGATAGAGTCCACCGCGATCTATCAATGCGGCTCTCCAATCATCAGGCCGCGACCGCGGCACTGTCTTACTGCTCAACAGGAAAAGTCGAGATTCACTACAAGAAACGATGCCATTTTTGCTGGCAATCGCTTCCATCAGCTGCTACAATGGCGGCGATGGAGCGATGATCAACGACCATCATATAGAATCGCTCCTACAGCGGCGAACCAGTAGAAACATAAGATTTCGTCGCCGCACGACCCAGCGATGTGAGACGTTTGCCAAGAAGCGATCACAATTGGAGCGATACTTGCTTCCATTACAGCTCGATGAAAAAGGAACGGTTTGTCCCTCGCATGGCCGCCTGGCGACCTTACCCCTGCAGTCAAAGCATGGCTTTAGCCGCAATATCGGGGATGCCCTCTGTTCTCATCACACGGAGGACCTGACAATCGCTGTTGTGCGTATTTTTTGTCCAAAGGCCCCTCCTGGTTGTATAATGACTCATAATTAAATTCAAATGAGTCGGTCTCTATTTCTGCAAAGGCGCAGCCACCGATCCCGCGGAGCACGCAGCGGCATTTTTCTACCAGCAAATGTATTGTGGAAGGCACAGGAAATAAAGCCTATCTCGCTTGCCAAAGTCAATTTTCAAGTTCGTTCAATGAACAACGTTGATTAGAAGTTTGGCTCGAAACTGGTCTTCGAGGGGTTTGTTATGAAGGTGCTGATTGAACGTATGAGGTCCATTTGTTGAATTTCCCGAGAGACTTCAGCTCAATCCGGTCCAAAGCCTATCCATCGAGGGATTTTGAGAACCAAAGAACGACTTTTGCTTATTTCTGAAAATGTAACAATGGATTTTGCTCAGAATTTTTCACTGGAGGTTTATTTTGCAGCGCTCAAACACGAATCTGTGGTCCGTTTATCGATTTTTCCAATATTGCGAGTGCGCTGCATAATGATAGAACTCCCCTTAATATCGGAATCTGTAGACTGCACTGAAAGCATTTATAGTTATCCTCTGCTTCGGAGTGAAATTTACTTCCGTTCATCGCGTGAGGCTGTGCTGCGCTGGAGTAGTGTCAACGAGATATTCTGAAATACCAATAGTCCGGTCGAATAAACGAGATAATCCAATATTCGAATAATTCGATTATTCAGGAGAAGTCTAATTTTCGAATAATTCATTTATTCGAGTAATCGAAAAAAAGTCAATTTCGACTATTCCAGAAAAAATTATTTTTTCAAATAACTCGTTTATTCGACTATTTCGAATAGTCAATTTTCAGAATAATTCGTTTATTCGACAATACGAAGAAGTCAATTTTTAGAATACCTACTAATTCGTTTATTCGAATATTCTGGGAAAAGAGTCAGTTTTCCAATTACTCGGTTATTCACCAGAAATTTTTATTCGGCTTCGATATGCCTCTACTGCGCCCTTGTGTACTGAGTCTCCTTCCCAACGCACTTTCTCGCTGGCTCTACCCTCGCTCCGCGCAAGCGCTACCGAAGAACAGAGTAAATTTGGCTCGAACCATGGGATATGCTCATCGTGTTGATTTCTGCTTTGCTGCCTACCAAAGTTTTTTTCAGATGGTGAAACTTCTTTAGAGACGACGTTCAAACAAATATCCGTCGTCTTTCTGAGGCCACGAAGAGTTCCCACCTATCTGCCGAGCTCCACTCGATAGCGAAGAATGACCAGGGAGCCGTGGTAATCATCGGCAACTTTGAAATTCAGGAATGAGTAGTTTATGCCCGTAGATTGATTAAGCTCTCATAACTGTATACCCACGAAAAAAAAAACCAAAATGCTATTCATCATCAGTTTACCCACCAAGGTATCAGGATACCCGCCGAACGATCTAATTAACAAATCTTTATTTGCAATCGCCCCACTGATATGACGTAAAGATTCTGACTTCGATAACTATCCCTCGATGCGAGAATACGCTCGTGTTTTTTCGGCCCACAGCCACGGGTTTTTCATTTTTTCAAAAGATTCATGCTCTTGCGAGGCAGTGAATTAGACCCTTCTCTCCCCATGATCAGATCATTCCGAAAAGTGGCACAAATTGATGGAGTGAAACCTTATTTCAATGAGTCAACCCAGAACTATCGCGCAGTCTAACGAGAAATCAAACCAAACAGCACCTTTGTGGAGTAGACATCGTAAGGAGGTCCCAGACTTTGGGCACAGCTAGTCCAGGAAGATTACACCATTTTCCGTTAACCAACTCTCTGAGTTGGTGAGCTCCCATGGCGAAGCATTCAACTCCTGAAAATCAGTCTGCTCCAAAATTGTTTCCCGCTGGGAGAGAAGGGAATAACTCGAGCAGCTCGAATCGTTCCTGATAAATCTATAGTTTATCCGAGTGGAAAGAATTTCGATCTGCAGAATGCTGCATGAATGATAACGCAACCATCACACCACAAGCGACCCTTTAAAAAGTCTCTTATGGTGACCGATGTGGTCAAAGTGCGTGCTCAGATCTACTCTCACTCAGACATTCGTAGTTGTGTGTTCCCGCCAGGATGGCTGTCGTTATAATCAGACCGAATAGATTCGTTTGCCTCAGGAACAGTGTCGGCCGTTTATCCCGAGGACATCGCCCTTCAGCGCTTTCTTTGAGAGGCAGTGGATCCAGCGATAGAATATGAATGTCTTCTCTTCCTCCTTTGAAACCCTTTTTCGGATTCAGAGTAGTAGGACCCTACGAGAAAATTCGCTGAAAAAGCCTGTTTTGGGCCAAATTTTGGGCCTGAACTTTCCTGCCCCTTCTGATGGTGGACAAGCCCGCTCCACATCTTCGGCATCAGATGCTAGTCTCTCATAATCAGGAACATCCAACTGGCTTAAAATTGGATATTCAATCAATGAGACAATATCCTTCGGACTGAACTGCTCAAACATTTCATGTCCTCGTCGAGTCAAACATTGGATGAAGGGCTTCCAGCTTTCATTGCCATCAATTCTGTTCTTCTATTAGCTTAATTTGGTTATTCATTTCTGGCTGTGAACGTCAATGCCAGTTTGCTCGACTGCTCAGCATAGGACTGCAATCTTTGAGAAAAGCTGTGCACGTGGGCAGGAACTGGCGGAATAGACAGGATCCCAATAACTCTCATTTTTAGCCCGTTTCTTGCAGCGTAACCTTCAGTGGTCCTTTAGCCATTGATCAGCGGATCTGTTTCTGTTTTTAGGAGTTTCTTCCACAGTTTTTTCATCGCGACCACTACCTTTAACGCCCGTGACATCTCCAGAAACATCTTGTTTCTGTTTCACCCGCAACTTTACCTAGTACGTTTGCCCAAGAGACCAAGCACAAACAACAGCGGTCTGGCGGAACATAACTAGCCTGAGTGTCTCAGCAGTAATGAACTGAACCATCAAGAAAATACAATTTGGACTTCTTCTCGTCGGATAGGTGCACCTAAAAGTCGCTAAAGCAATTTACGCCGCCCGCCAAGAAGTTTTACCAAATAAAGCCAAGACTTTTTGTCTAACCGGTCCTTAAACTTTCCAGCTTGTCGGAAATCATCAAAACGAAACAGGCTCATGAGGTGGGTCTGAGCGAGGCCGGTGTTGGTGTCATCAGGACTGCCCATACTTGTTCACCTCCGATTTGCCGTTCAGATCCTGCAAAGTGCACGCTGATTGCGAAATCAGGAAGCAACGGCGCGGTTTGCAGTATCCTCAGACAGAGATGTGGAGATCACCCGGAGCGGTTTTTGCCTTTGGTGCCCGGTAGAGTGTTGCCCGGAATATTCGTTTATTCGAATAAAATTTCAGAATATTTTAGAATAATTCGAATATTCAGAATATTTAAAGAAGTGGATTTATTCGGGTTCATTGCGATACTCGAATATTCTAAAAAAGTGAGAATATTCGTTTTATTCGAATAATCGAATATTCAAGAAAAGAATAGAGATCATTCGGTTTATTCGAATCATTCGAATATTCGGCAAGAATACTTTGAATATTCTGATTAAGGTCGCAAACACATATTGCACTGATTTTACATGTTCCAAACATCCTGGAAGTAATGAATCGTAATTTCCTAGCAATTTCTTGAGGCATCCTCCATAAATATATCGTTATAGCAAGTATGTACACTCACTGTACAGTATCTGCCGCAGGGGCCCAGCTGCGCCGGCATCTTGAGTTTAAGACAAAATAAACCGAAATCCGTTAGCACTATGTGAGATTGAGTACAGAAGTTCTCACGCGCGTGTTTCTCGTTCTAGAATCGGTCTTCCCTTGCAGAAGTACTGTGCTTATCTGAGTCAAATTTCGGTCCTGGTCATAATTGCGTCTCGATTTTCCACGCTTTGCGGCCAGCGCGCTTTGAGATCAGGAAGAGTTTCCGGCGCCGCAGCTGCCAAAGTCCTGTTGACTCAAGGTGGGCTGACTACCGAGACTGGAAACTAAAGCAAAATTGAAGAAAACTGTGGCAAAAGCCATATCGAGTCGGCTTTGGAGCTGGAAACTCGACTGGGCTGAGCTCAAGTTGATCAAAGGCGCGATTGCGGCCGCAAGAAGCATGTCAGGAGACACTGGTACCTGGACCGAAATTTGACCCAGATAAGCACAGTACAGCGGCTGCTGCTGGCGTCCCCGCCAATACTGAGCAGGCCCATGGCTGGTTTCGGCGACAACACTCAAAGAAATTACAAAGCATGTCCAAACGTGCACAAAGCAGTGTTAACCTCCTTCGCTATCTGTGCAGTGACACACCAGTCCATTCTTCACTTTTAGCATGAGGATCTGACAGGTGTTAGTTCGATTTATGCCATTCAATTTCTGGCATCATGATAAGGACAACCGCTGTTTGAGATTTAGTAAGGCGCCCCGCATGACATAACCGACGCACCTGCCTGCTGCTTCTGTTGCCTATTATGAAACAGGAGTGCGTTTCAAGAACGTTCGCCATGGCTGAAACTACGTCCATGGGAGAAACGTTCAAGCCACTGCCGCTTTGTGGAGGGCAATTTACAGTTCATAACTCGTAGCCAAGAGAAGCAAATTTGTCCATGAAACGGCTATTTTCCTCCCCAAGCGTCGTGCCCAGAACATTCTTGGGACGCACCCCAGAATGATGTTTGTTTGCGGTTTCCTGGATACCGATTTTGATTAACTCTCATTTCCGCATGATCATAAACCCGATTTAGATAAAGTTGGTGCGAATAAACAACGTAAGCAGTTGAGAGAAATGAGTTTCTAAGGGGAGGGACCGTGAAGAAGAAGGAGTCTCACGCATCTTTGATGAACGCACAAAATGAGTTTTGGTGTCCTGCGCTCACCGCACTTCAGTTCCACACACTTTCAACGGCGTTCTGCGCACTCCGACTTGGGTCCTTACCACACATTTCATACGGCGCTCATTGCCCACGTGGGTCCGCACACGTTTAACGGCGTCGCGCGACCCCACTTGGGTCCCGCACAGCTTTTATGGTTGCCCGGCGCACTCCCGCTTGGTTCCAACACACTTTCCTGCCGGGCGTCCTCCACACTCTCGCTTGCCGGTCACGCTTGCGCTTTCTACCAGCGTCTGGCGCACATCCACTTAGGTCCGGCACACTATCTTCGCGATGAGTACTGCAAGAAGCGGTTGTCCGCTAGTCACTAACCGGATTTTGCTCAGATATGGGACAGTAGGTTCGCTCCAGCAAAACGATTTACAAACCCAGCATGCGCCGGGCAAATTATTGATAGCCGCCCGCTGGTTTGATGTTTAAAAACCCTTATCGGGTCCGAGGTCAAAAGTACTGAGGCTTCTGTAGTCATTTTTGTTTCAATTCTGAAATTACCACTTAGCAACGGCTCGAAATTTTTTCACATCCACATTTCGAATGACAAAATTCAACTTCTTTTGAACTCCCGGACTTCCGGAGCATATTCAGGGATCTCAATTTTTGATTTCCCGAGCTTTGTCGATTTTTCTGAGGATAATGATGTTCGAAAAGGTCGAGTGGAGTCCCTGCACGAAAACACACTTGTAAGACGATTAGCAGCACAAAGCTGCGTGCGAGGTCGGATTTCTCAAACTCCAACTAAAACGTTAATAGCGCTGCGGGGTGCTCCAAAGAAATGCTGACAGTAGCTCACTTCCATCAGCTCTCAGGTTAGGCTTCAGACATGTGGAGAATGCGTTGAGACTTGGTACGCATAGTCGACCTCATTCAAGCGCTTCAGCTATACTGCAATTTCTTCTAAGCAGCAAAAGATAAGTTCACAGTATCTCTTCAAGAATTTATAAGATGCACTGTGAACTGAACTTCTTCAGTTCTGGTACGCCATTAGCTAAGCGGTTTATTGATTAACAGCGATGGATCAGGAAAAGCTGATCCTCAGCCTTGGACAAATCATGACTTGTCCACAGGAAAATCGTTCGGCTTTGAATTAAATTCATCAAAAAGAACCGGAGATTTGTGGGTCAAGAGTGGGTTATTTGATCTGCTGCGTTGACTTCTATCCCGACGGGTCGATATACTGGCAAGCCATCGATGTTCACCCATCCTCGTCATCAAGAATTCTGTAACGAGAAAAACGACGTCTTCTACGGGTTTGAATGCTGGATTAAGAATGGGATGGTACGCAGTTGCGCGTTGCCCCGGAATATTCCGATTAATTCAGAATATGTTCGAAAAATATTCGAATATTCGAATAATTCGTTAAATATTCGAATCTTCAAAGAAGTGGATTATTCGGTTTATTCGAATAAATCGAATATTCAAAAAGAAGAAATGCGTTCGTTTTATTCGAATAATCTGAATATTCAAAAAGTGGATTATTCGAATTATTCAGTTTATTCGAATATTCAAGAAAAAATATTCGTTCCAACACTCTAGTGCCCAGGTGATCCACCGCAGTCCGCATCTCTAATCAGATGCTCTGAGGATACCTTTACAGCACGCACCCCGATTCCGCAGTGGCGTACTTTGCGATTTACTGAATCGCGGCGGTGCGGAGCTTTGCGAACTGTATTAAGCGCGCAGTGCGAGTGAACTGTATTAGAAAGTTGAACTCCCTGCTCTAAATATCACGCAGACTGGTGGCTATGTTGCATATCGCTGGCGTTTTTGTATTTTTTGCCTTCTGGAAGAGAATTCTCCAGCCCGTATATGTGACGGGATTACGAGGTTCGACAAGTAACCGAGATGGGTAGGGCGCTCCAAGATGAGCAGCGATCTTTCATTTTCAAGAAAATCGGCGGACGTCAGGTGCTGCCAATGGCTGACTCTTCAAAAGAAGCAGAGAGCAGAAGTCCACCAGAGAATCTGGCTGAAGGGATTCAAAAATCTATTTACTGTACTCCATGCGTCAGATCACAGGAATCGATTATCAGGTCGTAGCGGTCAAGCTCGAAGGAGCTTCTATCTCATTTGCGACGGCCTGGACATCGAAAAAGTTGTTGGAAAACCTACATTAAGACATTGTCATGTCCTAGAAAGACGAGAGTGCGGGTTCTCAACTTGGCTGCGATTCATGATGAGCTGGCAGCAGACAGAATTCAGGTTTCATGAGTTGAGATATTCACAGAATTTTCAGGGGTGTTTCCGTCATTACGCGCCGCACTGATTTTGCGGTAGAGGTTTATGTATACGGTAAGTTCGATCGTAGATCTAAGGCGCTATTCATACTCAACCGCCATCGCGGTGTTAGGCCGGGATCATACTTTTTCAGCGACGAGCGACTGCGACACAATATTTCACGATCCATATCGACCGAAAATCGGTATGTGCTGATGTTGCACTGTCCGCTGGTCGCGTGAGCAGTATCGATCCCGGCCTTATGTAGGCTCGAATAGTCTGACGCTTCACGACCGCGCGTGACGCCTGCTCCGCCTGTCGGCGATGGCTGTAACTTTGACTTTTTGATCGTTTTCATTATTAATCCGTCATCAAGTTTCATTCCGTTCGATATTTTTAAATTCCATTCCTACCCTCTGCTATCGTGATGGGAGTGAACGCATGTGCAGGGTGGAATCTTTGGAAAGGTTTCAAAGCCCCCTCTTCAACTCCGCCACGGCGTCGTTGGAAGACGGAAGGGCGAAATCATAGTCTCCGCAAGCCTGATGCGTCTTTGCGCACGCCAGAAAGTATACACACTCTAACAGTTGAAGGTATAAATAGCGCCTGAAGAATGGGGCCTAAAACATCACAATCCTCGGATGCCCATTCATCGCCAAGCGGATTCTTTTTGAAAACTTGTTAGCAGCCAGCATGTTTTGTGCATAAAAGAGGTCTCCCTAACTTTTGTATAGAAACGTACTCATCTAATTGACGTTTTCAGCGACCTCCTGCCAAAGAACCGAATTCCCAGAGCCCAGCTTGAAAACAACAGTGTAGGTCTGTTCACTGAGCTCAGAAATTCATGAATTTATCTAACAATAAAACCTGTTTAAAAGCATACTATGATAGATGATTACAGTTCCTCTCCCGGCTAGAAATGCATTTACAAATACCAATACTATGTACGTAGTAGTTTGAGAAGAAATTCCGGTTTGAAAATTACTGGCCAGAATAGTAGCTTACACACGTCATTGGACCACAATAGTCCAAACAAAATGCCTTTGAAACCGTACGGCATATGCCTTAACACGAATTGATAAGCATGAAGGCGAAAATGCTAGAAATTGTTATGCACGACTAGGCAGAACTAAAATGGTCCAGAACTCATAACTTTAGTTTGAGAAAGGCCAAGCTACCGTTGTCGATCTGCAAATTCTTCTCTCCGATAAGATCAGGATCAGGGATTGTCCAATTAATGTGAATTAATGCTTGAAGTTAGAATACAAGGGAATTTAGTCGTGGGTTGACAGTACCAGAATAATCACATATCCCCTACCACAGGACAACCGGTTGCAATAACAGAAAACCTAATGGAGTTGATTATGTCAGAGATCATTATTACGGTCTCAAGTGAGTAGTATGCTGGGGCAGGGATCAGGATGGAAGCACTTCAAGTATCAAAATATAAAACTTGATCAAAAGTGGATTAGTAGGGAAGCCCGACTGAGAACAACTGGAAGTGGTCCAAGTATAACGAGTAAATAAAAATATGAAAGACAAATTTTTACACAGATTAGTCAGACCTCCATAGCCAGTCCATCCTTAGGATCTGCTCACACACCTGTCTTATAGCAGAATGCATCACCCACATTGACTCAACCGTTTCCGTCGAGATACCGATCTATAATTGGAACAGGATGGAGCCACCGTTCCACACAGAAAAAGGATTTCTTTGCAATTTGAAGCTACTTATTGGTACGTGTCAGCCCCTACTTCACGGTCGCCGGACGATCGATTCGCCCGTTAGCACACTACGGCCATTGCTATCCCTCCACTCTGCGAGCCACTACAGGTTCAACTCATCTCTTACACAATATATACCCACACGTGTCCAGGGCCCACACTCTCACCGTGAAAAGAAAACTGTCGCGGGAACACTTTGCCATGCGCCGGTAGCATCGCATGAGGTTGCAGAATGATGGTGTTAGGCCTCTTTGCACCAGAGTTCGATCGCTGTGCGGCGCGACTGAATGATGAAAACCCTGCGTATCGATCTGGTCGCGTCGCTTTGATCAAGTCGCAGGCTTTTCAGACAAGATCGCGGGGAAAATCATAATCACGCGATTGGGGCGGAAGCTGGCATCTACTACCGGATCGCATCGCCAGTACCACTGCACGCAGCGACGCCAGACGCGATCGCGGCGATCGCATGATGTGGCAGCTAGATTTAAATTCCTCTATTTTTTTCCACAGGTTTCAGTTTTTTAATAGTTCTGCTCTTTCAGGTAGCTTACGTAATTCTCCACTGCCGGAGTTGGTGATTCGCATCGCGGAGAGATTTTCTTTAACTTAGAAATTAGTTTTTAAATTAATTCTTTGTTTCATTTGAAGAAATTCGAAGGAATTTTTCAGAAAAAACTTCAATAAATTATTTGTAATAGTTAAGCGTCCATGAGCGGTGTTGGACCCGTTTTGAGAGTGAATTTTTTTCGCTGTATGTCCTTTTCAATCTTCATCAATCTTGCAAACTGCCAAACATATAAGTTGCCAACTATTAATCTCAGAATGCACGACACAGACTATGAAGCTTTCAATGAAGAAAAAAAAGAAAAATCGCTTTGCAATCTGAAGTCAATTCAACACCACCCACGGCCAGGTCAAACTCTCATAAATAATTACTCATAATTTTTTTACATAGATGAATACAACAAGGTGAGCTTTCAACTGCAGTTCGATGCGTTTATTTGCTGTATTCATCTGTGTTTGATTAGGCGTCTGTTAGGATGCGTGCTTAAAAGTGCGTGGTCGCCAATTTTCGCGATTGGGCATTCACACTTTTCAAGCGTGCAATTTCCACGGCGACGCGACGGTCGCGATCGCCCGTGCACACTGATCGCGTTGCACTGGCTTGATCGATCTCTGAAAGAGGCGCTTATACATTCCAAATGTTAAAACCGTGCCGCAATCGGTCGCCCGGTCGCGGGCATCGTCGCGCGGTGTGGCGCACTGCGGCCGATGCCCGCGACAGCGACTGATGGTGTCGTTTAGTGCGGAGTTTTCGCCTTTGCTTTTATTCTATTTTTTTATAGTTCCTTCTTTCTTTTCTCTCCTGGGAAGCCCAGTATGAAATCTCCGCGGCGGCACCCGCCATGGCCAGGTGCAGGTAAAGAGTCGAGGCCTTAACTGAGGCATGCACAGAAATTCCTGGCTTGCATTTTGCGTATGCGGTATTGGCGCAGGACAGTCCTCAGAATTATTTATGTTGGAATGTGCACTCGAATCAGAAGCCAAATATTGATTGAAACAGTAAAACCGCTTCACGGCGGTTTTGGAGGCGGCGCCATATGGCGGTGCTTTGGTGAACTATAAAAAGCGTCCCGAGCGGCATAAACTTTCATAGTTCTCCGCGCTTCCCAAGCGTAACGCGCGTGCCGCGCTTGCGGTGAGGACTACGAAAGATGCCTTAGATGTATAAATATTTAAGCTACTGCCTCTTTAAAGGGCTGAAACTGAACTTATTTGTTTGTTGATTCCGGGTTATTGGTTTGTCTGCAATTGCGCGGGCGATAGCGCGTGTCAGACGTAAGTTGGCATGATGTATGGCATAGCGCACAGCTGGCTCTCAGCTGACTGCGACGTCGCTCTGGTCTACGCCCGACCACGACAAGGCCGTGGCGAGAGTGTAACAACCGTGGCCTACGAGATAGGGCTGCGTCGTTTCGATGCCGAGGATCTCTCCGTTGAAATATTGCCAATTTGGCATGGAGAATTGGTGGGCCAGTAAATCGATATTATCAATCGCTTTACCACAACCCACAATTCGCGCGCCGCATATAGTCGTCACGCACGACGACGGATACCATTGTCCGACATCAGACGGCAAAAAAACGGGGAATCCGGGCCTTGCTTGTTCGGGAGGTAAAGCGCTGGCAGGTTGGAAATCTATGAACGCTTGCAGCTCATAAGCAACACGAAACTGCATTAATCGGTTTCGAGAAAACGGATGAACTATTAATGTCGTTATGGCGCTTCTCTCCAACTTATGAGGTCGTGCAGCACGGCGGCGAAGAAGGATCCACTATCAGCCGCTAACTGGTCGAGCTGACTGATCCTTATCTGGGGGGCCAACAATACCTCCTATTCCTTCGGTGTAGTAAAATTGGGACCATACTTGTCCGGTAGTATAAGGGAACGGACTTGAACGTTGGCTGACCTCCGCAGGTTATTTAGCTAGAGTCCATAACACACTCCAGCGCTTCGGTTTTGGATGGAAGTCGCGAGTGGAAGTGGTGCATAGCCAGCACTCAACTGATTAAAGTATGCCAAAAAACTTTTGTGTCGTTTTTCTATTTCTATGAAACATGGGGACCTAAAGTTATAGTGTAGTGTTTCCAGAACGTGTACATCTACAGACAGAAGCAGTAGTGTGATCGATTGAAGATCAATATGCTTTGCAAATTTCAATGCACCACACACAAGCCATTGGTTGAGCGAGAGCAGTCTGTTTCGTCTTTAACCAGATGTATACGTTTTGTTAAACTGGACTATAACCTGCCGTAAATTACAAAGTGCCATATCTGGAAACAAATTATGTGGTCTATCTCACCGACTCTCATTTAAAGGTAGCATACACGCTCGTAAAGCGTAATTGGGATAACTACGGAATTAGAGGCACGGTATGGCACCGAGACACAACGCTCACGCATTTTGGAAACTAAGGCTTCAAAAACAGCCTGTTGACAATGATGCCACAGGAGTGCGTGAAGTTGGTCCCCGCACCTGTATCTGCCCGCCCACTGTATTTGCCGTCTACTCCAAAACAGGCAGGGTGCTGGGCCGTGGGTTCAAATGACCTTGTACCCATTCTACCACCCCACAGAAACGTCGGTGACGGGTGGAGCTAATATTGCCCAACAGCCCTGTTTTGGGGAGGATTACGCCAAATACAGGGGCGAACGGAAGATGCAGGGACGGGGGCAACCTCCCCACTCCATGTAGCGTCATTTTGGGTCGTTTTTGAAGCTTCAGAACTGCGTGAGCGTTGTGTTCGGTGCGCATTCTTAATTCCGTAGTTATCTCAACGTTACGTTTCAGACAGCTGATGTATGCTGCGGCTTTAATAAGGCTACATTCTCTCACGATTATCAGGATTTGCTTTTCACGGTATTCGATTCAGTTGCGTTACCCCTAGTACAAAGGCGAATCTCAGACTGAAGGGAAGAGAACTACGGGTTAGCGATTACTCAACCTTTATAGTTCCTTCTGGCTTTTTGGACCAGACCTTCCGAAGAGTGTGAGCATGGTGGTAAAAGCCGAACTTTGGAGTATTTTACACTGTCGCCTCACAGCCAAGTGTATCGCCCGCTCGCCACGTCATCCATTGAGTCTTGCCCGTATCGATCGATGGCTCGGCTTTAAGCTGTAGCTTCGTGGATAGGCCAGAAATGCCAAATGCACTAAAGTTCCTCCTATACATGCCCAGGTACGCTCTTAATAATTTAGCGAGAGCGGATTATCTTGCAATATGAGTTACACATATATTTGGAGTCTCTTCTCAGCCAACAGGTCTGCAACAAGGCAGACTGGTGACAGTGAAAGAGAGTGGGTTACTTTGGCTATAAAACGGCGAAATTCACTTGGTTCCTATGCGTGCTGGTGGGAGGCGGAGTGTAGAGACAGTGAGAGAGCTGTAGAGAGCAGATGCGCGCGCCGCTCGCGCACTCGAGTGAAGTGAATTTCAACGTTTTATAGAAGAGTATGTACTTTTCATATATATTACCAACTAGTTCCCTAAAGCTATGAACACGTGGCTCCCAGTACACCTTCACAGCTGTGCGTGTTCTTTCAAGTAACAAGCTATAAACTCCGCTTTTGCTCAGAAAAATTCTGACCCCATTCGCTACTAATTCTACCATTTACCTGGAAAAACCCACCTTTCCACATGTTCTCCCACAACGACCACTTCAGGATTCGAAGGCAGTGAGTGCGATGACCAGCCCTGTCCTTCTGTTTTCAGAAATCCTTCCACCTTGAGAAGGTACATTTTTTTATCGGGACCAATGGTCATGGAATAACAACATACCCGTTAACTTCATATGTTAATGTTTTTTGCTGCTCGAAGACTTTTATCAGCTCTTGCCTTATTCTTTCTGGATCTGTAGAGATTCGTAACCGAACACATTGATTTTTCCTACAAAAAAGACGATTCGCAAGCATGTATGTACTTCAATGACACTATATCAAATGAGGTGTGGCATTCCCTACCTCCAACTGTTTTCAAAAATTTGCGGCGAATCATTTCTGAAGGTTTTCGAGGAGTCAAAAGATTGATGCTTTACGATCTGCTTTGCGCACTCTAAGGAAGGCAACACACCTGAAACCAGATTAATAATTTAGGTTGGAAGCAAAAAAAGTTGCAGCCTATCAAAAAAGTTTAACTTCATCCCATCAGAGGCCATTTAGACAAGTTGTGATTTTGCGTTCAAAAAACCAATTCCTTCCTCTGCACTTCACATGCTCTTTGACACTTCCCGTGAAGATTGTTCTATTTAGAGCTTTATAGTTGAATTAAGCGTCTGGTCCGAGAAACGAATATTCATATCTGCCTGAAACTCGTATCCTATTGAAGCGCTCAATCTGCTTGCATTAGTTGAGGAACGATTGTCCTCTTCCGAGGACTCAAATGATCACACCCACACAGGCTCACTGAGACTTCTTTAATGAAGCAAATTTTGCATTTTTCCAACAAATACAATATTTTGCATGAATTCTACTTTTATGCTAAGCTGAGCTTGGGGCACCAAACTCCATAGCTAAGTACTTCATGCATTTTCCCTAGTCGACACTATTTAGGTTGCAAATTATAGACCACTTTTTCAAAGAATCTGTGTTAACTTTATTTGGACTTCTCAGAAAAATATCGATAATCTGACAGTGGAACCAAATATTATTGAATAGGGAAACGCATGTAATCTTTGAAACTATGTGAAGTACTTAAGAATGGGTTGGTGCTGAATGTCATAACTTATAAAGAAGAAAATACAAGAACTGTAATTTTTGAAAAAAAAGGGCCAAGGTTGCCTCTTTGAAGAACTTCCAAATCAGTCTGTGTGGGTGTTACATCCAGTCTTCGGAAAGGTCAATAACTCCTTAATCAATAGCAGATTAGATATATGCTATCAATAGGAGACGAGTATCGGAAGATATAACTATTCGAGTTATAAGACATCAGACACTACACAACTATAAACTCGCTCTGTTTACACAGGGTGCTGAGTTGATCGCAGGGCAACGCTTGGCTCCGGGCGAGGAATTGAACCCATATTCCACTTTCAGGGAAGAGGCCTTATCGCACTGCACGACCGAAGCCCCAGCGCCGCTATCCACTCAACTGCTCGGTGGAAATCTTCACCGGAAGCAATCATCTTTCCACCACGCAAAGACGGGATGAAACAGGAATACCGTCCATAGACTATATAACAGTCGTAGACCTGTCAGGATGTGATGCTCTAGTTAAAGTCTTACACGGTTTCGGATGTTTTTTTGCCGTAACTGCAGTTTTAACGTCGCAGTGTCATGGAACACCGAGTTTCAAGTTTCATGGAAAATAACGGTAGGCATCACGGTAGCTTGGCTAAAGTCTCTCCGCTTTGAAGCAAGCTTTGCTGAGACAGGTTCCCCGGGGTGCTGATCGCGAATCCGCAGATCCACTTTCTCACCAGAAGGGTGTACGGTAGGTTTGGATAAGCTAACATCTGGCATGAATCGTGAAGAGACTTCGCGTTCACTGCTGTGAAGGTTGGCGCAAACTCGGTGCACCTATGTTCACCATAACTTTATGTGGCACCGTTCTGGATTTGTTATGGTTTATGTTTACACAAGGTGCTGAGTTGTAGTATAAACTCTGTCGTGAACAAGTTTCCAAGGAGAAGTGATAAAGAGTATGAAATAAGAGGAACGAATGGGCTTTCAAACGCCGTAACACGCCTTGCCAAAATGACTTAGGCAGAAAAAGGAAAAACTGCTGCTTTTCAAAAAACCGCAATTATTCCCGCATTAATCTAAAAACAAAGAGCTGCCAGAACAAGACAGCAGCAACGACCTAGCTAAGCATCCGGTAACTTGAACCCTTTGCTTCAATCTCGGAGTTTTTGTGGTGGACCTGGGAATGTCGTGTTGAGATCTGTTGGTGGTTTCTACCGCCAGAGTACGCAGGCGACTCTGCTCCACTTCTTTCGGTAGAACGAGCTCTGAATACCTTCTCAGGTTGAGAGAAAGTGCAATATGGATTTTTAAACGAGAACAAAACCAGAAACAATAAGCAGAGATGCACGCCTCATTGCCTCTGTCGGCTGCTCCACCAGGACTGAACAAATCCTTTTAGGGCCGGCGCTTTATTGGAGGTGGGTGGAGATGCTTCGAGGACGACGTACCACGTTCATCTGGAAAAAAGTCTTCCAGCAAACCGGAAGTTGATGTAGACAGCAACTGTTTGCCCATACAGAGCTTACTGAAGAAAAAAGCATTTTGGGACCCTATCTGTTTTCACGCTGTTCACACTCTCATAGAGCACGAATTACGAAAAAGGAGAAGCAGGTGCTTCAGTTGTGGGAAACACAACTTCATCAGGGGAAATATTTGGGATGCTGAATACGATTATGATGTCCGTCTTCAGTTTCATAGGGGAAATAACGGTGAGAAGCATACGGTAGGTTGGCTCAAAGTCTCCGCTTTGGCTTAAAGCAGCACTAGAGAGTTCCACGAGATTTGCTGATCGCGAATCCGCAGTCCACTTTCCTGAAGAGTGTACGGTAGGTTTGGATAGCTAACATCGGCATGAATCGTGAAAGAGACTTCGCGTTCACTGCTGAAGGTTGGCGCAAACCCAGTGCACTATGTTATAGCATGTGGCACCGAGTTTGCACCAACCTCCTACAGTAGAACGCATGATCTCTTCATGATCCTTGCCGACGATAACTGAGTGAAACCTACAGTGATGTACCATAGCAGTTTGCAAAAAAAAGAATTATGTATTCGTGATCAGCACCCAAAGACCTCCTTGGCAAAGTTTCAGCCAAACCTAGAACGCCGATCTAAAACAATATTAGCATGTCGTCCTACCTAATCTTCTGTACAAGTTGAAGAGGAACCTCACACAAATCCAGCATCCCAACTAGCCCTCCTTCACTCGAATAAAGTTAGAAGAATTTTTTCCTGCTAGAGTCCGAGCATAGGAAAAACGCCGTTTTTAAGGATCTCAGCGGCAATCACGGAGGAAAAAACTTTTCTTCACGCATATTCGAGAAAAAAGTGCACGAAACAAAAAGCAGCACGACGTGAAAAAGAATACAAGGAATCAATCGCGCACAAAGTTGTCAAGGGTACAACAATGAAACAAACCTATAATTTCACGCAGGTCCACGGACACGGACACTGGCAGCACCGGGTCGGTGATTCTCCTTAAGCAATCGTACGTTGGATCGTAACCAGCATTGGTCTGAAAACTCATAATGAACTCGCTAAGTCAATATTTCATCGCATGAACAAGAAACGGTAGATAACAAAATGTTGATATAGAACGAAAAATCAGAACATTTTCATACCTGGCCCCGTAATGACGTTTTCTGCACCGGCCTATGGTGTGGATGAAGGATTTGTTACAGGAGAGCCATAGAGCCTTTGCTGTGGAGATCGACCGGTGCAAATCGTGGGCGTGTTGAATATGGCATTAATATAGGACGATTTCTAAAAAAAAAACTCAGGAACTTCCCATGATTCGACATATGAACATAGCACGAAAAAGACCTCGACCAGCACAAGAAAGAACAGAAGGAAAAGTTCACAGAACACTTGAATTTCTAGACGGACAGCGGAGCTACTTGGAAAGTGCTTCGGAAACTATCGGGAAAGAGCTCGCCAGCCACCGTCTCCACCATTGAGTTTGGTAATAACGTTTTCAAGTCAGGAGAGGAAGCCGCCTACTCTCTCGGTAAAAGTTTCTTTGTCACGAGTACAAGGCGAGGTCCGCAGAATAGAGTGACAGTTGAGAGCTGTGCCGCCTCCCGCTCATGAGCACGGCCAGAAGCGTACACTGCTGGCGCAAGTAGACAAGATTATAAAGGACATGCGGAACTTCAAAGCTGTCGGTCCGGACGGCATTGTCCTGCTGTACTGAAGAAACTCCCAACTGAGATCCTTCCGCTCATCGTTGATATGATTAATACTTCGTTCAGCTCTTGCACTATTCCGCAAAACTGGAAGACAGCCAACGTCATTCTGTTGCACAAGTCTGGCAAACCTCAGTCACCAGTAAAGGGATATCGTCCCATTAGCTTGATGTCACCTTTCGCTAAGGTAGCCGAAAAGCTCATTGTCAAGGATCTAGCGGAGCACAACGAGAAGCAGTTGTTTCAACATGGGTTCAGCAGGCTACATTACACAACTACGGCTTTGCTAGAAATTACCAGCTATGCTATCGACGGGTTCAACTTTAACAAGCCATTGAGAACTGTAGCTGTTGCGTTGGATCTCACCAAGGCATTTGATACGGTTAACCTTGGAGTCCTGTCAAGCAACGTACTGGAGTCGTCTATACCATTTTGGTAGAAGCGCTGGATATCGGCCTTTATTAAAGGTCGGCGGGCAAGAGTCATGTTTCAGAACCATGTCTCCAACAGTATTCCTATGGCAGCTGGAGTCGCTCAGGGCGGGGTTCTATCGCCAGCCCTCTTCAGTTTGTACCTCGAAGATATACCTGAGCCTCCACAGGACATCAAGGTCGTTGCGTATGCTGATGACATAACAATCATGTGTCGAGATCGGGAATTACAGTTGGCCGCCAATAAGATCAACGAGTACCTGATCACACTGAAGAGCTTTTTTCGACCGCAAGATGCTAAGGATCTCTGCAGCCAAGTCGTCAGTGTCCGTTCTCACGACGGACCCATCCGAGCACAGGGCTCATCCCGATGTCGTGTAGGATGGAGAGCGGTGGGCTGCTGCTCGCTGTCCAAAGCTGCTCGGTCTTGAGCTCGATCCGTCCTCAAGTTTCATAAGAATACCGAGCAGTAGCGGGCAGTCGTTAAAGGCAGCATACACGCTCAGAAAAAGTTGTTGAGATAACCACGTTTCTGGAGCCGCATGACTTCTAGTAGACTGCTAACGCCGTTGGAAGCGTCAAAAACGAGTCAAAACTACTAAATTTCAGCAACGCAAATCGAAAAATTTCTGCAACCCCGCCCCTGAGCTTCTGCAACCCCGCCACAAAATACGAATTCGTCCACATTGATAGTACAAATACGGTCCTTTTAGCTGGTTTTTGATGCTTCCCACGGGGTGAACGTTCCAGTTTAGGCTGTAATAGTATATCGGCTTTTCTATCTCAATCGTTTGTTGCTAATATTCGCTGTTTCAACCGCGCGCGGTAAAAACTCCTCCGCTTTCACCCGATAACAAAATAACCGTGATTCCTCTATTTGCACACAGTTTTCGTCCGTTTTTTCGTCAGTTCCCAATACAACCAGCTCCAAACCTTTGATTTATGTCATAAAATCGATACCATTTTTGAGCGTGTCTGCTGCCTTTAAAGCTAAGCTCAACGTTCTCAGGGTCCTGGGCGGCACTTCGTGGAGTAGCAGCAAGGATACTATACTCACAACGTATAAAGGCAATTCTTAAGCCCGCCCTGGAGCACGCCGCACCGGTATGGCAGCATCTCGTCTCAGAATCCTCCTGGACAAAGATGCAACGAGTACAAAAATGCTGCTCTCCGTATCGCCACCGGATGTGCAAGGAGTTCCCCAATCGAGCACCTGCATGCTGAGACTCGTCTATTACCAGTGAAGGAGCACTGTCAGCTCTAGGCCCAGCGATTCCGCATCAACATTATAAAGCAACCAAATCACCCGTTGTGGAAGTGCTACACTCCGTTAGAGAAGTATAAGAAAGCCATTCGCCGATGCTCCAAACAAAGACAATTTGCAAAGATGGCACGACTCACAGCAGGAACGACTCCGCCTTTTGCGCGAGCACACAAAGATTCGTACGGTGTAATCTTGTGAAGGCGGCCGTAAATCCTATACTAGGAGATATACCGCCCCCGTCTGCACCTCAGAGTCTCAACTCGGAAGAAGGGCAAGATGCTCGCTCGCATCATTGCGCTGTGGTCACTCTACAACGCTAATGTCTTATGTCAGCAAGATTGACAGCAGCGATCTGATGTGTGCCCGGACTGCGGTACCATCGGCCGCGATACCGCATTTATTCAACTGTCCGGAGAGACCTACCACGCTGACACCAATGGACCTATGGACGAATCCACTTCTGGTGGCCCAGTTCCTCCACCAATGACAAAACCCTCTATGTGGCTGCAAAATAGAAGAAGAACATAACACATTATGATTTCGATCCACCGAGGTGAACCTCGTGCTCGGCAAGGGCAAACGGGCCGTTGTCTCGGAATTCGGCGAAGACCCTGATAACGAAAATTTCGAGAGATTTCACAATTTATGAAATTTTAGCGGGTCGAACATTTTACGATATTCTATGCAAAGCCATATTTTTGAGTAGAATTTTGCGACCTTCCGCCTTTCGTTGATTTTTACAACGGCTCGGCGCGCTAAAAGATAGCCTAGTGGTGAGATTGTAGTTGATTAGAGCATGGAGGTTGACTTGACAGAGAGGAAATAGCTAAACCTACATCAGCTCCTCTACGGACCATTCTCTCTCGATCGTTTGCTCGCTCGCGTTCCGTATGCCGCCACATAGCGTCGAACTGCTCGCTAATACTACTTCCAGATCGGAAACTTTGTGGAGAGAAATCAATATCGGGGCTATCTTCCAGTCCGGATAGGTCAAGGTTATGTTCCAGCGAAGCATGGATTGTCGGAGATGCTACCACATGGGGCTCTCCCTGAACCCGAAACATTTGGTTAAGCAACTCATCGCTCTTACCATGAACGGGTGAAAAGTATGACTGACAGGTTTCGGCTTCGGAGGCGGCAGAGCAATTTTCCGTTTTCGACCCTTTTGTTGGAGTAGTAAATAGTAAGTTGCTGTGAGGTAGTCGAACTTCCACTCCTAAAGAAAAACGAAACTATGGTAGATGAATTGGGAATGGCATAAATACTCTACCTTAATTAAAGCAGTCATTTCTACCAGAGATTTTCGATGATGGAACGCAAGTTCGGTCGCGACATCTTCGTCAACCACATTTTTCTGCAGGAAAAATTAACGAAATACTTCAAAAATAGAAATGAGTGTAGACAGAATGCCAAAGATGTGCTCTGATCTCGCTGCTATCTGGTCACCCATTATCGTTCATGCCCTACGTCAAGAAAGTCGACAGCAGCAGACCCGACGCAAGCCCGGAGCTGTGGTAGTCCCGGACACACCGCGCATTTAATCGAGTTCCTGCCGAGACCCACTACCCTAACCACAATGGACTTATGGGCGAATCAACAATGGTCGCCCAGTTCCTGGACCTGTGATAACACCCGCTCCGTGGCTGAAGAAGTACTCAGGAGATTACCGGCCCGAGCCTGCACCGAATAGCAATTGGAGCCACCTGACAGTTCGGCTCGTTCTCCCAATCTCCGGGGATACTGCTGTTGCAGTTCGGGCCAACCGGAATAGCCCGGACAGCAACAGCAGTGGCCCGGAAAGCAACAGCAGTGGCTCGGACAGCAATAAGAGCCGACTCGCAGATTGGAAAAACGAGCCGAACTGTCAGGCGGCTCGGGGCCGATAATCGCCTGAGTAGTAGGAGAGGGAGCTTCCTCCTTAGCGAGGTTTTCCTCTAGACCCAAAAGGCCAGAAAGACAGGGATTCAGGAGAAATTATAGGGTAATTTGGGTTGTGGAGCAAAATTTAAAGAATCCAAGAGCGTGGAAGAAGTCACTGTAACTTCTTTTCAGATAAATCCATACTATAGACTAGTACAGCGCAACAGATCAAAATAGCGAGCTATTTTACTTAATTTGACAATATTTTTAATTTGGGTTTTACGTTTCGACTACGAACTCCTGACCAATCCTGAACGTTTAAAGACTCAAAAATTCATTGTTTCAGCCTGGGCAATAGTGGATTTCAAAATGGCCGCCATTGTGCACAAGTAAGCTAAAACATACATCATATATACTTGTCCACTTAAGCTTTTGACTGTACTTGTGGTTGATCCATGGATGATCCAACAGTTGCTTGACCGTAATACGATACTGGGGATTCACCTAAATTGGCTGCGTAAATTTGAGCGTAGTTTTATGAGATAACTGGTCGTACCTGCAACATACTACGCAAAAGCGCCTTACTACTCGGACTCAGCCATTCCGGTTCAGGATAGTGTCCTCGCTGAAACATGAAACTCCCGGAATCTTAACAAATTTGAGGAAAATGCAGAGTCTAACTAAAATGATCTGGACAAATAATTCTGGCCGATTTATTTGTCTGTGCACGAACTATTTGTCGCCACTGACTGCTTAGCGGTGTACCATCTATTTTCGCTTTTATTGATTTTTCCTCAAAATTACTCCAGCAAAGAAACGACTACAGAGGCACTTGGAGACTGTTCCAAATCTGAAGCATCTTAATGTATAGGCAAACCCCAGTTGGGCCTTTCATCCGCGGCCGGTACACAATTCCTCTTAGCGAAAGAAATCAGATAAAGATCGCATCATTGCCCAGGTTTTAGACGCTTGAGCTAGAATTTTGATGTTTTCTGAATATTTAATACCTTTTTGTGGCACGGTATATGACCACAGGTTACTCATAACTTGTGATCATATACCATTCCATAAAAAGGCATTAAATATTCAAAACACATCAGAATTCTGTCTTCATAAGACCTCAGCCTCAGCTTAACTGGATTTATTGCCGATTTAAACACCAGATCATACTACCAGGAATTAACGGGTGATTGCTCTTGTGCCTACACAGTTCATGTGTGAATAGCTAATGGATGTAGAACGGGGTGTCAGTGGTGTAATGGTAACACTCTCGCCCGGAAAGCTTGCAATGCAGGTTCTAGTCCTGCCTGACATCTCAGTTTTGCGTTCAACATAGCTTGAGCTAGACTACTGAACTAGTTCTCGGAGTTTGACAGTTTTAGTAATCAAATATAAACTGCTCAGAAATCGCGCCGTCGGGTATCATAAAAAATTTTCGAAAAAAATCCTGATGGTGGGGGGTCGCTCCGGCTTTGAAAAAGTTACGCAATGCCCCGCCTGACTCTGATGATAAGTGGCACCCGAGACAGATCAACGAATAAGGAAGGCAACCGAACAAATGCTTGTATTGAGGTGTCAAGCAGGGATGAGCGGAAAAAATATTTTTGAAAACAGAAAATCTGGTTTGACAGAAAGAAATCTCCAAAAAATATTCAGGAAACAGAAAATTTTCGAAAACCAATAAAGAATGTTCAGCGTACACTAAACAGAAAGCTTTTCACAACATTGAATTTTTTCAATGAATTTCAGTGATCTGTGCTTCTCTCGTTGAATTTTCAAAACCTTACAGCTTGCCAGAACAAGTATAAACGCCCAAGAAATGCGGATTATTAGTGCGAAGAGATGACAAATGTTCATCTAACCCTCCTTCCTCAGGAAATAAAAGCTCGATTACTCTATCAGAAGCTCACTATGTCTGTGCAAAGGAGTACGTAGATGCAGTCGGAGCGAACTTTCCTTCCTAGTGTACATATTTTGACACTGATCCAAGAATAACCGCTGGTTGTTGAACACTGTACTACTCCTCAGTGCCTTAAAGTCATGAGCGTGTCGCGCGGCTGTGCCGTTAAAGTATAAATGACCTGACGCGCCACTCGCTTCACCGGTGGGGGCCGCTCGCAACTCTGTGATAGAGTATCATCTGCCTCATAGCCTCATCATCAATTTCTTCGCACTTCATCTTATTTGAGTTCTGTACCATCTGCGTTGCAGTGAATTAAAACATGTATTTTGAGTGTGCGTGCATGGCGCAGCTGGGGCCAACATAACCCCGCTCCACCAAAAAATTCTTAAGCTCTGCCCACGTGTCAAAAAGAATTCCGAAACGACGGGTCAAAGTGCGTATGAATAGCGGGCGTTGAGTAGTGTTGATGGCTCATCATTGTTAGTATACAGTAACATTGCATATTTCCCTCAATTCGATGCGTACCATCTGAGGGATTCGTCGACGGTAAACCTCTGGGTGAGTGTGTCCACCATAAGATAAAGATAAGGAATGGGCTTCCTGAGTCCCAATTAGGAAGCGCAGCTTTTTACGTCGTATTCGTAGAGGCTTGGATGAATTTCGGGCCCGAAAGAGTGCCGTCATCTCCCTGTTATCTGTTACCAACTAAAGAATCCCGTAGGTATAGTTGCTTTGGTTTACCTGGGCGAGGATCGAACCCGACCGTGTACAGCGAACAGCAGCGCTTCCTCACACCGACCACGCGCGCCCTAATGTATAACCACTACAGCGAGATGAAAATGCTTAGCGCGTGGAAACTGCAGAGAGCCTTTGTGAAGTACACCCTTAACCTATTGGCTTAGCTTCGATAAATCCAGCCACATTTTTCTAAAGCAATCCTGCCACAAATCGTTTCTTTTCTGTTTTCCGTCCACATTTTCCTTTTTTTACAGTGAACCGGAAAAATGGCTAAAATGGGCAGGGAACAGAAAATTCCGCACACCCCTGGTGGCAAGTTTGGGTAACAAGAGGCGGGGACAGGAGTAATCTTGGGAAAAAAGCTATTTTAGGAGAAAACAGCCTATAAAGAAGTTTGGTAGGAATAAAATAGTAGATGAATGCAACAAACCGCGATTTTCCGATAGAGAAGTTGCATAGATTCGTCCTCAAATGGAAGTGAACCACAAAGCAGCGCATACAGAAGCACGCCCATCGACCAAATATCCGCCTCATTTCCAAGGTACGCTTTACCCTTGAACAAAATTGATAGGGGTACAACAGTGTTACCTTATACAAACAGGAGGAAGGACAATGTAGAAGGGAAAACAACGTTGGAACCAAAAAACGCTACGAACCGAAATAAGCTCGGAAGCAGCATAAGCGGGTGATCCACAGCATGTGTCGAGAGGACGCGAAAGAGAAGATGGCTTCGCACACAATCCAAAATCTATGACTTTAAGATGCAAATCCTCGGTTAGAAGCAGGTTTTCCTGTATAAGAAGGCATAGTACAGGGTGATTTCAGATCAAACAGGACACCCATTGCGCATTTCATACTTCTCACTGATCAAAACTTTCTTTGATGCAAGCAAACACTTACCGGCTTAAGATCTCTGTGAGCATAACCCATTGAATGAACATACGCCATGGCCTGAACAAGCTGGCGGAAGAAATGGCGAGCCTCGGACTCTTCGAGACGCTCCTTTCTAACGATGTAGTCAAACATTTCTCCACCGCTACAATACTGAAAAAGGCTCCAATTGGTGAAATATAGGCAAGACGGAACGAAAATGCTTTTCAGGACAGGAAATTTACCTCCATAATTATGAAAAATCTATCTTCAGTGTCAATAAACTGATATAGCCGACATATATTCTGATGCGACAGAGTTTTGAGAGCATCCATCTCCGTAGTGACACGTGGGAGGTCATCCTGAAATGGGATACCAATTATACAAATTATAAGCTTTGAAAAATGCGCCCAAAAACTCACTCCTATCGCTTTCTTGTCAATTATCTTTATGGCAACTTTGAGACCCGTCAGTAAATGCGTTGCTAACTTAACCTTGCCGAACCCTGAAAAATATAAGCCTAAAAACAACGGAAATAATCTCAGGTTGGTCCAAAAATCGGTCAGCGAATTTTTATTGTCCGTCCGTGATTTTTCTATCAAACGTGTTAAACGATTCAGAAACCTAACCCTTTCTTTATAATTAATAGCGTCCATCACTACACGGAATAGGTTGGGCTCAGGTTGGTCCAAAAATCAGTCAGCGATTTTTCATTGTCCGTCCGTGATTTTTCTATCAAACGTGTTAAACGATTCAGAAACCTAACCCTTTCTTTATAATTAATAGCGTCCATCACTACACGGAATAGGTTGGGCTCAGGTTGGTCCAAAAATCAGTCAGCGATTTTCATTGTCCGTCCGTGATTTTTCTATCAAACGTGTTAAACGATTCAGAAACCTAACTCTTTCTTTATAATTAATAGCGTCCATCCCTACACGAAATATCAAAATGCAGAAAATTTAGATAACTTGAAAATGCTTTAAAGTCCTCGTTTTCTTCTTCATACTCACCAGAGCTGTTTTATTCAGTAGAACGTTTTTGAACGCTGAAGACTAGTTTCAAGGACGTGTTTCCAATGATTTTCGATGGTACAAATTTCGCATTTTTTCAGAATTCCTCAAAGATTATAAATCCTTACAGACCATCATCACCCAACGACAGGGTCAAGCGGGGCATTGCTTTAATTTTTCAAATCAAGCGACCCCCAACTTCGAATTTTTTCCAAAATCCAAAATATTTTACAATCCCCCAGGCGCGATTTCTCTGCAGTTTATATTTGATTACTAAAAATGTCAGATGCCGAAAATTCGTTCAGTTAGCGGGCTCAACCACTTGCGAAATTTCGCAACCGCCTGGCCCTGCCCAACGACTCGAGAGAACCCAATCTCACGGTTAGATTTTATAGATAGTGTTCCATCTCATGATCGTGAAATTGTAAAATTCGAACTGGAAAAATTATCAATGTTTGACAACTACATCATTAGATAAGATATTGTCCACGAAATTTAACCAAGAAGTAAGGTGCCCAAAGTTGTTCACTAAGGCGCTATTCGTACTCCTCCCACGCCAGCGCAGCGCGCGGAGCGTGACGTTGAAGTGTGATTACTTTCTACGCGTGTCACGCGCTTGCGGAGACTATAAATGCTCCAGCGGTGACGGCATGGCGGAGCGGATTAAGTGGGCCCTAACTTTGCCCGAGCAATCAAAATCCGCGCATGCGTTCACTATCATGGTGGCAGAATTTAGCTTTGAAATTAATAATCATGGAACGGAATTAAATTGAAGATGGATTAATAATGAAAAATGACGAAAAAGTTGTTACGGCCGGCGCCGCTATGGCGCAGCAGGCGCGAGCGAGGCGTCAAAGGCTGTTGCTATCTGGACACCCCTGCCGAAACTTACAACCATCAAATCCGATTCTTCGGTACAGAATGTGAAGCGAAAACTACACGTTGCAAGTCGTAATACCCTTTATAAAACGTCGTAATTCACATCAGTAGAGGCGCGAGCAGCCGCTGCGCGTCGCCTCTGCCCCCGCCTGCCCCTTCTTTTTTGCAGCCACGTCGAGGGTACTGACATGGGTTGAGAACTGGGCGACCAATAATGGATTAGTCCATAGGGTCCATTGTGGTCGCAATCTACGCAATCTCACTCTCTCTAACCTACGCTCCGCACCAGCACGCGTAGGAACCAAGTGAATTTCGCCGTTTTATAGCCTGTACCTTGCTAACAACAGGTTCTAACTCGTCAGATATTCTAGACTACTTCTACTAATTGAAAGCACGTTTCTGCAAGGGTGTCCATTTGGAATCACCCGGCTTCAGGCCATTCATACTCCAACGCCATGCCCGCGCGTGCTCCGCTGGCGTTGAGTAGTATGGGTAAAGCCTAGTGAAGATATGTTGTATTGTAATTATTGACAGAGTCCTGGACATGCTAAATTCATATCACTGAAGCTCTTTGAGAAGAGGTTTTTGCGCTATAATTTAGTCTTTACAAGGTTCAAATGTGATATGGGCTAAAACAGTCCGGTTGGATATAAAGTTAAAAGATTTCATGAAATTTGGTACATGAAATTACTCTATATCTAAACGTAAGCGTCGGTGCTACGCCGCACTAAATTTGAACACCTACCCGGGGTTTCCCTCTCCTGCCAAAATCAGGATCTCGAGAGTAATTGCGGCACGGCAAAATGGGTGTGGCCAAGTATGATGCAACAGTGCCCCCATCCCACATAGCACCTAAACTTCGACGCAGGTCGCCTAGCAATCAACACTATGTATCAGACAGAGAAGTAGTTGAACTTCCAAATCGTACCCAACATGATCAATTGGCCGCAGACGGGAAACCCACTTACTTACATATTTGGTGCAAAACTTTCGGATCAACCTACTAAATTGAAGGTAATTTTCAATTAAGAAGAATAGATAAGGAATTGAAAAACAAAAAAGCTATAGAACCCGAAAAAACACCTCCAGATCCCAATTCATCGTGTATCGAGTAAAGACCCTCGAGTGCGGGGTAGGACATCTACGAAATGCCACGGAAGACACTTTGACCTGAAAAGAGCGAAGCCAGAATTTTCATTCCAAATGAAGGGAGTAAGCAGCTGTAAAGAGAAAGTAATCAATCCAAGATAGAAGATCATTTGGTGGTTATGAAGCTTGGATTATAAATTTAACCTTCAACGGCGATTAGAATCTCAAATAATCTCTAGACAAAAGCATATATTACCACTGACTGTTAATCTTCAAATATTCGAACTCAATACGGAGCTTAACAAAATTTAATCCTACACACATATTTAGATCTTCATTAAAATGTGCTCGCGAAATTAATACTTCCGCTCAAGAACCGTCCCTCTAACAATAAGATCCCTAATCAAGATAGGTAGATGTACAAGTAAGCACAAAGCGGTACAGAAAAAAACTAATTTACTGATGCCTTAAAAAATTGGGAATATTCGAGGAGCAGACAATTACCCTAATTAACTTTTAAAAATGCAAGTTTCGCGCGTTGAAGAATTGTCAGTGGAGCGCGTAATCTGGGATGGAACTGGCCGCCCTCATTCGTCCCACATGGTTAATTAAAGGCAGTGCTCACGAAGAAAAAGTTGCTCGTTTTTTTGGCTAAAACGTAAGCTTCGGGTCCCTCTAAGAAGATTAAGAAGGAAAGCACGATTCAAAACGGCCAGTAAGTGGGTGAAAATCTGGCGAGCCGGCCGACAAATTGGCCCACTCCGCCCACATCCTATAACAGTTTACCTGAATTCGTGGTTAGATGAGCGATGGTTTCCGATCAAAAGCCCCGTTATTCCCTTCATTCTCGACATCTCTCTTTACTCAGGTCAGCTCGCACACATCAGCTGCAAAAAAAAACGCGAGTTACATTCCTCAGACAACTCGTCCACAATGCTTCCCTAGCTGAATTTTGAAGGACCATAGCTCCGTTTCAGGGGTCTTTCACGATTCCAGGACATCATTGAAATCAGCGTAGGACCGCTTTCAAGATAGGCGGAAAAAACAGAACAACCACTATTATCGTAAACACTGCCTTTAAACCTCTCGGGGCTGCTGGGAACTTTTACATGGTGGTAATAACCACTAAGTGTTGCCTAGTTGAACGCAGTGACGGATCTTTACGTTTTTCGGCGTTCTGATGAGTTTTCGCTGTTTTTAGAAATGCTAATCTAAATTTAGCGGAGGAGAACTCATTCACCATCTGAGTGAGGGACTAAGGATTGAAAGCAAGCCACGAAATGGAGCCCCGTACTGCGATCTCCTGGATAAGAAAAAGTGGGGATGAACCTCATATTCATTCTCAACATCCCAAATGATTTCCTAGAGGAGTTTGCGCTAAAAAAAGAAGGTCCTACATACGAGTCCGGAGAACGGATTAAAGTGCTGTAAAAACTTGTAGCCCAGCCCTTACAACGTCCAGCTTCGTGAGGCGTCGATCCCAGGATAAATGAGTAATGCTCAGTTCGTGAGAGGTGCGGCCCCCCACCTCCACCTCAAAAATTTTTGCGGACCCTTTTTTCGGAAGTGGCCCTAGGTGGGTCGCGAGTGTGGCTTACAATTGAAGAATCGGCGACTAAGTAAGCGATTATTATCCCAAAGCTACTTTTGAAATCGATTTGTATCAATGAATCAACTTCATTCTTTCAATTTTCGCAACCTTCGCTACCACTGAATACAAACTACTAAGTTTGCGTAGTATCTGAAATATCCGCACCCCAGCCCCCAACTTTTCTGGCCCACAAAGCTCTGACCCAGGGTCACGCACAGCGGTGGTCCGGTCGTCCTGAGTAGCGACCAAAAATGACCCTCTAGGAAGGGTGAAAAATTGGTATATGTTACTGATTCGTTTTCATTTTGAAGGTTTTTTTCAATTTCGGGGGCTAACCATTCCAAACGGGATGAATATCGTTCAATGCGCTGCCGATATTGAAAAATTTCAGCCAGATGGGAAGCTGAGAAGCACTTCGGAAACCGGAAAAATCTTTGCTCTCCGTTTTTGCACGGTGGTCCGGTGGAGCTTTCGGACCACCGTGGGACCACCGCCCTTTGAGCGGCCATACCCAGCTCAGAATCGATTTTATGAGCTCATCTCGGAACTTAACATCTCCTAACATCTGTCTACAGTTTCCTCTCTTTCTCTAGGTTATGTATATAAACGTCCCTTTTTTGATTTTCCGACCGATTTTCTCCGTCCCGTCCGGGGGGAGGGGGGTAGGTGAATTTCAGTTTTTGGTGAAAGTTATTTCTAGACCTATCTAGAAATAATTTTGAACATTTCCAGTCGTTGGGAACACTAATTCCGGGTACTTTTGAAACTGACATTTGGCCATTTCAGACTAGTTCTGACTAGCAAGATTCTGAACTTGTTTTGAATTTAAGGTCTTGAATATGAACAAGGATGTTTTGTGCTATCTTCCTAAAGTTTCGAAGCGAGGAACGACACTGGTGTGTTCTTTTTTCGTAATATTTTTCCTCTACGAGCTTCAGCACCCAAAGGTATGAGGTGTTTTGTAGAGCCAAACAGAGCAAAGCTCTAGATGATTGAGCTACAGTTTTAGCCTCGCTACCGACTCCGAGTTTCTGGCCACGGCCTGCAGAAGACGCATGAAGAGCTTCGACCTGCCCCAGAAAATCCTTACAGACTCTATGCAAAGGGTGCAAAAAAAGGAGTGGGAAGACTATGAGGTCGTTCACATAATGAGAGCTCAGTTGCTGAAGCTTGCGACAACGTTGTAGGTCCTAGCAGAGATAGAAGAGATAGAACTTTGCAATGCTGAGAATTTGAAAGCTTCGGATAAATTTCACGAGGGTGAGGTGGCGTTCGCTCAGAAACCCGTGTCAATCCTATTTTAGCGCAGAATGCAAACTGTCTTAGCACGGACGATGACTGCAAACTAAGCTTTCGGTCCTACCTGGTACAGTTGACCGCAATGTTAAAAGGGCATGGTGCAGTTGGTTGGGGACTCGCACTAAAACTACGGTAGAATCTGGCACTTTGTCAGATTTCGTCATCGATCGGCGCCACAGCCGATATTCTCGTGAGTAGAGAGACGACGGTTGGCGCCATCGATGACCAAGTCTGTCAAAGTGCCAGATTCTACCGTAGTTTCAGTGCGAGTCCGCAACCGCACCGTAATCCTTTAACTCTATCTTTAGTCTTTTTCAGTTGCCGTTTAGATGTTCGTTTTGTTGTTTGTCTATCACACGGTTCTACCGTGTAATAAATCAAATCAAATCAAATCAAACATTGCGGTCAACTGTATGTGGTATCGCTGCCAAGGAAGGTCCAGCGTTCGTTCTACAATTCTCTCTTATTTTGTTGGCAATGTAGTCCGCTGCGCCGCCTGCTGAATCCCATTACGATCCCACATCTGCAAAGAAAAAGTATGGTTAAGAATTTCGCACAGCAGATGAAGTTTGATTTGTTGAAATATTTAATGGAAAATAACCTCCCTTTCTCTCTGTTTACCGATAGCACTCCGACACCGATCGCAAATGGATTGTTTTCTGATAAGGATTATCTGACCCTCCTACACATCCGTAACTTTCCACTTCTCGTTTGTAGAAACAGAAAGTGAAGGTGCGAAGACATCGTCGACGCATTCAAGAACTCTCTCATTGTGAAGGGTGTATGGGCAGGCGTGCAGAATGGTCTTTCTCACAAGCCCTTCGCGTTTTCCATAAGAAGGGCGATGGCCCTGTCTGCCGACGGTGCTTCTGTCAGAGCCTCCCCAGCACATACACTGCATCTCTCCCTAACTGCTCAGAACAACTACGCGTATCGGCTCGCTCAGGAACGAATGAACTTTTCGTACCTCGCAATGGGGGTCTGATGGTCGGACATCATGCAGCAAGCACTAGCAAAGACCCTACGCAACTACCCCATTATATGAGGTGCCTTCAAGCCTTGGCGAACGAAGATACAACTGAAAGTATCAAATCAAGAGCAGTGACTGCTGCGTGGGTGGGCGCACGCTTCTACTTCTTCACCACGTGAGCCACACACTATCCCAGCTGACATCTTTTTTTTTCAGAGAAACGACAATTTGAAGAAGCTCTCATGGTAGGTGATGTGTCTCGCTGGCGCTATTTCGGCCAAATGATGGGAGACAACGGCGACAAAATGGCGAATGTGGCAGAAAGATTACTGAGAGACAATAACGTTTTGAAAATGAAGATTTCCTTGAACTTAAAATACGAAAGTGTGACCAAAGAATTTCTCGATCAGTACTATACCTCTTTTGGGGGCTCAATATCTTAGCACCTGTTGTGTTATGACCCTATGATATTTGAGGGCTTTAATTTCCTCCGTTCCTCCTTTTTCACATATAGGGCTGGTTCAGAATTCCTGAAGTTGTCTAAAAAACATGCATTGTCATTGTCTTTAGGCCAGTTTAGAAGTCTTATAGACAGGTATCTTAGAAACTAGCCCAGTCGTTTTACATATTTCCGTCCTTCTTTATTTGTTGTTATGAGATTTTATTTCAATGTTTGTGTTTTATGACTTCAAGCGAGAATTTTGTTCGCGTATAAATAAATAAATAAATAAGGGCGTTAATGGGCCGACGTCGCAAAGCCATGAAATGCTCTCAAGTTTGGAGTACCGAAACATGAAGCCAGAAAAACAGAGATGAGGAGTCACACTACATCAAAGAGACCAAGACAACGCTTATCGTTGCACGAATACACTACCTTTGACATCGATGGTCTTAACTATCCAGCCTTGGGTAAAGTGCTATAGCAAGGTACATCTGTTGCTCTGGCTTGCACCCACATCACTGAGTTCTACTCCAGCTTAGTTCTACTCCAGCTATGCACAATCAGATTCAAAGAATCTATCCCACAGGAGATTAGGGCTAGCACGCAGAAAACAAAAGGACTTCCCCTCATGCTTTGCGTCGTCACATAAATGCCTGCTGGAGGGTGATACATTTGTGAAATAGCGAGTTTCAGAAAGACTTCAAAATGTATCAAAACCCGCCATGAAACGCCAAGATTAAACACCAAGAGGTTGGCCCGGGAATATATAGATGACGCCAACAAAGATACTGCTATGTGACGCCAGAGTACGCCTAGATTCGATTTATGAAACTCCAATCGCCTTGCTTCATAAGCACTGTGCTATGCAGGATGCAGCGCGTCATCGTGCGAAACCTTCTACGCTATACCATTGCTTCAGTTCTGCCCGGAATCTGCAATCGTGACCTGACGACTTCCGAAGCGAAAAAAACAGTCTCCGCTTCCATCGGTTTTGAAAGTAATGTCTATTCCTATTGCTAGTCGATGTGTACCGTTCGGCTAGTACATCGTTTGATCCGATTTACTTTATTTTTTCATTTCAGAAAACAGCTCTTGTCCCATCGATAAATGTTTACTATTTCGTATGGTTAAATAATCATCATGGAGCCTAGAAAATTTCACCTCAAGAATTCAGATCGATTTTCAGCTGATACAGACATGTATTGTTTCCGGATGGTTCGAAAAAATAACGACCTCACACCCCCCAAAATTTTTCAAAAATTTCCAAAAAAAAATAACGACCTCTTCACGATGGTCCAACGGTGGTTCGCGAACCACCGTATGAGCTTGACCCTGCTCTGGCCCCTTCTGCTTGATCATCACACGCGTGAGCCTAAAACCTGGTCGATTCACTTCTGACGCAAATTGGTGCGATGGAGTGTTAGTTAACCATACCTAAAAGGTCTGCATGGCGCAGCGCCGCGTCGCTGAGCTAGTATAAACGACGCTTTCATATGGTAGTACGACCAATGGGTTTGGAACAACTAAAAGTCCTGAGAGGCAAGGCTCCAGGGAAGAGTAGGGAAAACATTTTACATTAGCCCAGTCTCTACGGTGGTACGGTGCCATCTCCAAACCTCATTGCAGAATAAATGGTCTATTAGTGAGGCCCCAGAAGTACTTCTACGAGAATCTCGGAAAAAGGATTTTTCATGAAAAAGTGTTCAGAAAAGTTTGGGAAAGTTCTTCTCAAAAACTCTGCGTCCGGTGAGCATTTGTTGCCTGGCACCTTAAAGTGAAGACTCTTAGACCTACAGCACGTTGGTTGTGGCATGAAGACTTCCGAATCACGATAAAGGTTTGCCACAACCGAGGCGGACCAGGGCTGACGAAGGCATGCTAACGCACCAAAAGCCTCCGCAAGGAGGCAAAGTTTTTGGGAGAAGAACTTCTGCAAACTTTGTGAACACCTTTCATGCAATAAACTTTTCTGAGAATGGATTGCAGAGTGCTTGTACGCCTGATAATAAATCGTTCAGTTAGCTTAGTATCTGTTTATTCGGAGAGTAGTCTACGCGTCGAAGAGTTCCTGCGGTTCCTACTCTCTAAAAAGATTTCTGAGGGAATGGTTGTGAAGCAAAATAAAATGGTCATTCTGACAAACTGTTTGTTCATTCACTAGGTTCGTGTGTATCTCGTTGAAATACAAGACCGCGCCTCTTTTTAAGTAATCCGTCAATTACTGTCGCCTGCAATGCTACTATTCATACAGAATTCCAGAGCAATGGAACCCAGGGTAAGAAGCGGTAGAACCAAAGCACCAACTGTTTCGTAGCTTGGCAAGAAAACAACTATTGAGAGGATTTGTCGAAACCCAAAAGGTCAGTGAAAAAATCGGCTGCTTTTTTGCATGATTATTTAATTCGCTCAACCAGGGAACTGTTATAGAGAGGCTTCATCATTTTCCCTTACAACCATCATGAGCAAAACTTATGAGCTGTCTGAAGCAATAGTCAAGAAGACGAGGCTGAGTAAATGCAAAACACTGCTGAAAAGCTTTTCTGAGACAGGGCGCTGTGTCGTCCCTCACCAGTGATGTGCGTGCAAACGATTCACCGAGATTTCGGCAAACGGCAATCGGTGCAAAAAAATCCCAAGAACGGCCGACCAGAAAGGCAAACGGCAAACTTGGCAAAAAACCTAATTCCTCAGATCGAACCCATCAACACTGATTTACATATGTGCCGCTTCACTTTTTTCTTTTTCGGACCATTTGCCCATCAACATTCTAAAAACTCGAATGAGCGAATGGTTTTCCGTTTATACAGGCATCACAGAATGGAAAACAGCAAATTCGGGGACCTCATGGAAATCAAAGAACTCGCCGCTGGATTCGCGAGAAGCCACGGCTGCGACTACTAAGGCGCCGATGGCGGGGATCTGTCGCGGAGTTGCAAAGCGACAATGTCGTGGCGGTCCCGCGATAGTGCCGCTGCAGCCCCCGGGCGATCGGTGGCTGCGCTCTAACAAAAATAGGACTGACCGCGAAGTAACTCATTTTAAATGAGGCCATAATACAGGCAACTGGGTGGAGCCCACGAAACAGAAATACGCCACTCCTGCCCGGATCTTACGTCCTTTTTGTGATAAAGGGACAGAGGGTATCCCGGTAATGTGACCCAATGGAGATATGGGATGTGCTTCGAACCTGAGTAATGGAACTGGCGACTTAACTACGTTTTACTCAGACAGGATGAAGTGTCATCGTTTTCAAAGCGGGTTCGCTGATGCAATCCTCGCGGTTCTAACTCTGAACTGCCGCGGTACTATCGTGGGCCAATGTCCCGGCGTTGTCGACCCTCGAAACACTGCAATAGAACCTTCACGGCACAGTAGTAATCATCACGGGAGCCGCTGCGGTACTACCGTGGAAGTATCGCGGCACGATACACGATGTCCAGGACGATATTAATGTCGGAAATGTTTCTTAAAACAACCTATAGTCGTGATGACTACCGCGTACGCAAAACGAGGCGGCATCCACGATTCGCTGTAAGGGAGTAAGGTAATCCTCATGTCGCAGCACATGAGCGACAGGCATGCAAATTAAGCTCAAAACCGGGCGAAACCCGCATCGGAAAAACGGCATCGGTAGTCGTAGGGAACAGTTATCGCACGTCTGTCGCAGCTACAATTCGCGGAGGGCTGACATACTGCAGATGTGCTGGAAAGCTTGCTGCTGCCACTGCCCTCGCTGTGCCCAGAGCGACGCGACCAGAGTGTCGCATAAAGGATACAATACCCCATCAGGAGTTCGTGAATGGGCGGCGCTGCAGCATGCAATGAAAGAATCTACCATGCGGCGCCGTGCAGAATCAGTTTGTCACACTCCTATGCATATTATCGCGGAGTACAGTAACAGAGCGTAGGGACAAAAAAATATTTGCAAAAAATGAATGTTTTATTCTATTTTACCATAACGTATACACCTAAAGACGAAGCAGGAGCGGTCGGTTGAAGAATTATATGCACGAAACTCAATGCAACACGCTCGCCACCCCAAAAAAAATTTTTACCATGAAAATGGAATTTTTATGAGAAGAACCCCGAAAAAGATTGTTCAGCTCACTAAAGATTTTACAGAATTTCCTAGAACTCTTGAGCCCCGGAGCACTTTTAGTGGGCACTCGACCTTGATCACCACCAGCAGCGAACGGTCGCTTTCTCGTCGAAGCATCCTCATGACAATATATATTTCTCCAAGACCCACCGCTCCACTGCTGGTGATGATCGAAAATGGGAGCCCACTAGATCTGCTCCAGGTCTGCTGTGCAAAAACTCAGGAATCTGAACCCATTGTAGCAGAGTTTCACTCCACTCAGTCCACACATGCACGCTTTCTTAGCTGAGTACATACATAAAGTGGGACTGTGAACAGATTTTTATCCATTATCTTGTTCCAAAAATTGCCAGGCGATGGAGGCCAGGAAAACAAATAAGCACAAACCACCTGGTAACGGTTAAGCGAAAAACGGATAATTGGCTCCCCCAATGCCCACGCATGGCAGCGAGCATAGGCGGAGTTTTCTTCTAATGTTTTGCCAGGTTTTGACAGAAAAATAACAAAAAGTTCCTGCAAACGACAAACGGCAAACGGCAATTTGCCACACATCCCTGATCCCTACCCCTTACCTTGAAGGCAGTGTTCACGATGAATCTTCAATTTTGAGATTATTCACGCTATATTGATTAAGTGTGGTCCCAGGGAAGAACTAAAATGACGTAAAGAAATTGAAAAACTGCACCAGAAGTACACAGAAATGGTTGAAGTATCACCCTGCCTCTTTAGTATCACAGTAAGTGTTTGTTGTGACAATTAAATCTTTTGTGGACCCGTCCTTTGCAATTCTCTACCTCTCTATTGCTCCGTTCTTTCCTTAGGGCCCAAACTAATCCTGCTTTGCGTCAAAATAATTCACCAGGTGTTTTTAAATGACCCAATTTTCGTCCGGTGACAACAACCATGAACATGTTCATCCTACCGGACAACTAGTCCATGTTATAGTATAATGTCCCTGGAATACGACGTTTTATTGCCTTTCTCGCCGTTTTTTCGTAATTTTGGTAGCACTTGGAGGCCAACGCATTGTTTTATTGTGAAAAACTCGAAGACGAAAATCATCGCGAACACTGCGCTGTTAAAGCGCACAGTCCAGCCTCAGAATCAGTTTTCTGCTTTTCCGGCTATCTTGATAGCGGTCCCACGCTGATTCAATGATGTCTTTGGAACCTTACAAGTCCCCTGGGAATGGGGTTATGACCTCTCAAAACTTGAGTTATAGGAAGCATAGTTTGGACGAGTTGTCCAGGAGCATGTGACTTCCGTCATTTGCAATCGATGTATGCGAGCCAACCTGAATAAAGGGAAGGCCGAGAATGAAGGGAAGAACGGGGCTTACTGATTGGAAACCATCGCTCATCTTGCCATGCTGTTGATAAGATCGGTAAAGTTCAGAGTAAAGGAGCGTGCCAAAGTGGCTTCGGATGTTGGGCGCTCCCAGGGTGGCTTCCTCTATATTTCGCCTATCTCGGAGGAATCGAGAGCTCAAACTTGGCAGGTGCTGTATGGGGTGGGTCAACTCCTACAATTATGTGAAAACATTAGATTACTCCCTGTTATGCTTCACAGTTATGTGGGAGATCTCAGATTCAGGTCCCTGAAGCTTGGACTGTGCCTTTAACTCTTACGACTATATTCTCGTAAAAAACTGATTTTGAAAAACATCAAATCTAATAGAAATGATTGGTAAGAGACTATCAAAAAATAACAAATGATGAAGTTATTATCTGGATTGAATCCATTTTCAGGATATCCGGGCGGTTATCCGAGACTCAATTAATCTGAAATTCGAAAAAAACGTTGTATCCGATTTGATTCAATATGTAGAAGAATCGAAAATTGTGTTTTTATTCGAGAAGAAACAGTTATCCGAAAATTCAGCGATTTCCGGATAAACCGGATGAAATTTTGAATGAAGTTTTTAGAAAACTGCTCAAAGGCAGTGGTCGCGATCAAATATACTTGTCTTCTTTTCCTCTCTAAACCCTTTTCTGGGGTTTCGAGAGTAGTAGGACCTATGAGAAAAAATTGTAGAAAAAAACCGCTGTTTTGGGCCAAATTGGATCAAAGCTTCTGAACTTTCTTGTCTTTTTTGATTGTGGACGGCTCCACATCATCGGTATCGATGATCTCTCTTATATCAAAAAAACATCAGCTGACTCTGGAGACTTTGAATTTCAATCAATTAACATTGACTCATCATGAGCCAAAAATATTCACTGAATTGTTTGCTTTCTTTGTTCAACTGTTTTATTAGGTAAATTCGCATTTTATTTCTTCCTATGAATGTTTCGATGATTTTTGACTGCTCGGCATGAGACTGCGATCTTGTTGGGTCCTATGAATTGTCGATGATTTTTTGACTACTCGGCATAGAGACTGCGATCGTCTTGTTGGGAGGAGGCCTGTTGCACTTGTGCACGAAATGACATCTTTGGACCATAGAAACTCTAATTTTAGCCCGTTCTTAACCGTGGCAATTACCTTCATTTGTTTTTCAGCTGTCTCTCGATTTAAGCTGATTTTCCTGTAGTTTTTGTAACGAGTGCGATTCTCATCGTGACCGCTGCTTTCAACTAATGCTGCCAGCATTCTGATTTCAGTACATTTCTACAACTACCATATTTGATTTTGCAGCTAAGGCTTGTCTTTCCGGGAGGAAAAAATTTCATAAGTTTAATACTGCCATTCCATTGGGGTGCATGTGCCGCAGTCAGTGACGGCCGGCTGCTGAAAATTAATATCACATCGAAGAAAACGGCAGAAACGAAAGCCGCTACCGTTGTCACCACTTCAATCTCACACTGTAAGGCATCTTAAAGGCCCAGTGTTCACGATGATGCTTTCAACTTCCCGAGTTTTCCACTCAAAACTGTGCGCTTGGCTACGAGTGTTACCAAAATTACGAAGAAACTGACGGAAACCCGACTAAATCGTCTTATTTTAGAGATATTATTCTCTGACCTGGACCAAGTTTTCTCGTTTGGACGAACATGTTCACGGTGGTTATCATCACTGAAAAAATGGGGCTAATCAAAATGGGAGAATATTTAGGGCAAAAGCAGTATTAGTTGGGGCCCGAATTTGAAAAATGAACAGAAGCAGCACCTTTGATACGAAGAATTGCAAAAGGCGGATCCATGAACAGATTTCATTGTAACAACAAACAGTTCCACTGAGAGTAAAAGACGCGGGGTGAAAGTGATAAAGGGTTTCGTTCCATTCTGGTGCGTTTTTCTCCGTTTCTTCGTCATCGCGAAGGTTCTCGAGGCCAAACAATCGATTTGGCAGTTAACCTCAAAATCCGAAGATTGTCGTCAACATACTGCCTTTAAGACGCTGTTCATACTATTCAACCCAGCGCGGGACGCTGTGGCTCGTTCCGCCATGGCGGCGGCGACCAGTAATGACTTTTCACTATTTTTTAGTATCAATCCGTAATCAGTTTATTCCGTTTCCAGAATAATAAATTCTATTACTATCCTATGCTGACGTGGCAAAGGATTAACGCGTGTGCAGAATTTGCCTGTTCAGAAAAAGCTAAAGGCAGTGGTCATGATGAAAAACGTTATCGTAAAAACTACAAAAAATCAGCTCAGATCAAAAACAGCTCAAGAAGCTATGAGATTGGCTAGCGCGGTGAAGGAAGCACGGCTAGAATTAGGAGTTATTAAGACCCTAAACTTCCAGTTCGTGCACACGTGCACAGAAAGATGCACTGATCTCATGCCAAGCAGTCGAAAATCATCGACACTCAGAGGGAAGAAATAAATGCAAATGATTACCTAATAAAACAGTTGAACAACGAGCAAGCTTATTTCAAGTCAATGTTTTTGACTGGATGTGTACATAAATCCGAAGGTTCATTGATTGATATTCAATGTTCAAGCCAGCTGATGCTCTCCTGATATTATTGAGATCATCGATGCCGATGATGTAAGAGGTATGCTCGTCCACCATCAAAAGCGCAAAGAAAGTTTGAGCTTCAAATTTGGCCTAGGAACAGCGTTTTTTCGCAATTTTTTCTGTGTAAGTTCTACTACTCTATACCCAGAAAAGGGTTCAGAGAGGAAAAGAAGACGAGCATATCTGAGCGCGACCACTGCGCTTTAAGGCCCTTTTTATTTGCGTTCCCGCCATGACGTTGCCGCCGAAGTATTCATAGTCTCCACAAGCTCGCGTGATGCGCATGACGCTCCTAGGAAACTAATCATGACTCCAACGCCTACGATCGCGCGTCATGCGCGTGCCGCGCTGGCGTTGAGGGAGTATGAACAGCGCCTCATAAGGTAGCCCACACTCCAAGCTCAGGCGCGAGCAGGACTATAAGTTTTTGGCCGCGGCTGCCGCTACGATTAACCGTGACAATCCTACCACTTGTATGAATCTGTCCGACCACCAGTCTTTCATTCCATCATTTTCCATCCTTTACAATACCCGCAATAAGTTTTGTAAAATCGGGGAGCACTGGCCCAACTTGGCAAAAAAACGTCCGACGCTTGTATCATTTTTGAAGGAAGATTTTTTTGGGATTCTAGAAACGCTATCATACTCGCAGTTCAAATTCCTACATAATGATAAGCTTTGTGAACCGAAATTCTCTAAAATCGCTTTGTTTTTCTTTTTGCGGTCGTTTCTCAGAAACGCCGCGCGAGGCAAAGTGCGGTGAAAAACTTTGATTAGTATATGCACAAGTAATAGGAAGGCAATCTATGTTTACTTCGTGGAGCAGATGCAGGCGGGATAATCTCGAAATGTGTGCAGGTTAGAATTTCGAACTCTTTTGTTAAACGTTTTGGGATTTTCGCAACACAAGTCCGATTTTTCAGGAAGTTCTCTGGCGTGTTTATCGGAGGATTTCCAAAATTCTTACTGCACTAATCTCTGAAAGTCTACCGTATCTTTAATTCATGAGGGAAACATAGAGATTGCTCTTCTGATACAATTGTTATAATTGACTATTCATATTTCAGCCTGCAATTTACCGCAGCGCAATGTTCTTGAAAAACGACCGTAGAAGCAATTTCATTTAAAGATATGGAGATTTTTAGAGGAACTTCGGCGCACTGAAGTTATTATTAGGTAGAAATTCGAGCTAGAGTATGATAGCGTTGCCAGAACTTGGAAAGTCTTCATTCAGAAAATTCCCTTACTCAGGCATCAAGGGTTTTTTGCTAAGTTTGATAAATGCTCTCCTGCTTTACGCAAACTGAAAGCTGGTATTGTACTTGACGCGGATCTCGGCAGGGCTTTTTCTATTTACCAATAAAGTTACTGTTTTCCCTTCGATCTGCAATAACTGCTGAGGACGGCGAGCAAGATATAAAACACTCAATCAAAACGTCAACCGGAGGATGGAGCCCTTCTCATAAAGCCGAGGTAAATATTGAGATAACAGCAAAAGTGCGTCTCATATTTTCTTCCAAACTGTGTGCATTCTCTCTCTTTGTCAAGAGAAATTTCAGCCTGCAATTCAAGACTCTGGGGCTACTCTCGAAACATGAACGTTTATATGATTACTACAATTGCAATGTATCCAGACAGTAAGTGCGGCGGCGGATTCAAGCTGGCTGTAAACCGGAGTGATCGACATCAAACTGCCATCCGCTCCTCCAGTAGCCAGCGATCCGCCCACCCCTTTCAGCTCAGCGGTCCGCCCTGCCATTAGTCAGCGATCTGCTCTCCGATTCCACGATGGGTTGTCCTGATGCTTACCACCACGGTCTCCGTGTAAGGACCACCCTCCTGCAGCCGTGAGGACCATCCCCTCAGCTGCTGTAAATTATTCTCCGGTTTCTCGGTGATCCTTGAAAAGGAGACTTGAAGCCACCTTTCAAGGATCGGCCTCGAAACGCCGAGTGTGCATTCAGTGCGATGGAGCGCCTTTTATACCCTTCGGTCCGTTTACTTCTGAGCACGATACTGAAACCAGAAAACAACTCTGTCAATGGATGACACGTTTCACTGTGTAAAGTTTGAGCGGGCGGATCGCTGGTTATCAAAGGACTGGCGGGCGGATCGCTGACCACACAGCGCCTTGCGGGCGGATCGCTGGCAGGTTGCAGGTGGTGAAAAAGCATGCTTTCGAGCTCGAGACGCGGCTCAACTTTCCCGCCATGCACTGATCACTCACTCAACAACGCAGACATCTGTGGAGACAATCGAGATACAGCGATCCACGCTGATGAGGCGCCAGCTCGCATTGACATGATTTCTCTCACAAACATTGATGGCGTAAACTGGAGCTTGATTGCCAGCGTGTCAGTCGGCACCCATTGTCTGGGAAAGATGAAGAGGGTTGGTCAATACTGTTTGGGAATTGATGTTTTAATGAAGATTACATTAGAGCGACAAATTGTAACTCGCCCTGCATGACGACAAGACTTTCTGATCAGGGCTCGAGCGACATGATAGGCGCTTCCCTAAATGCAGCTTGTACTGTCAATTTATTTGATACATCGCATGAGTATGATGAATTTGTCAATAACTGTCTTATCGAGTGGCTGAGTTTGAACTGGCATGCATCCAGAATGACACAATCAAGCTCAGAATCAAGCGGAGGCGAGGCGTCATTTTACTGGGCTTCCAACGAAAGTTCTCCATATGTGCTCAGATTGCCATTGGCTAGAGAATTGATAGCTTCTAAAATTTCTCTTTATGTACTTAATACTTTAAAGTTGAGTATGATTAGATGGATAGACGCGGTGTATTATTAAAGGTAAATCCACGATGGAAAGTTTTCCGAAAATATCATGCGAAAATCTGCTTGTTTGAAACAGCTGAATAACTAATATGCTTTCGCAGCACAACGCGCTAAAAATAATGGGGTCATTAAAGGCAGTGGTCACGATGAAAAACGTTGATAGAAAAAACTATAAAAATCAATAGAGTTCAAAAACAGTTCAAAAAACTATGAAGGTAGAGCGGTAAGAAAAAACGGGCTAGAATTAGAGTTTCTATGCCCCAATGAAGCTTAGTTCGTGCACACGTGCGCGGCGATGACGAAAAGATCGCGGTCTCATGCCGAGCAGCCAAAAATCATTGACATTCAGAGGACGAAATAAATGCAAATTTGCAAAAAAAAAAACAGTTGAACAATATGACATCACTTCAGTCAATGTTTTGGACTAGATAATAATACATAAATTCGAAGGTTCATTGATTGAAGTTCAATTTCAAGCCAGCTGATGTTCTTGATATAAGAAGTCATCGATGCCGATGATATGGAGTGGGCTCGTCCACCATCAAAGGACAAGAAAGTTCAGGCTTCAAAATCGGATAGAAACAGGGGTTTTTCCCCGATTTTTTCAAACAGGTCCTACTACTGGAGACCCAGAAAAGGCTTTGGAGAGAAAAAAGACTGACAAGCATATGTGATCATGACCACTGCCTTTAAGAAGCACAGTTCAACACTCAGAATCGGTTCTCAGTTTCTCTATCTATCTTAAAAACGGTCTCACGCTGATTCCTATGTGGAATCGTTCAAGACCCCTTGGGAACGGAGTTATGGCCCCTCAAAAATTGCGCTGCGGAAGCATTGTGGACGAGTTGTCCGAGGTTCGTAACTCCCGTTTTTTCAGCCGATGTGTGCGAGCTGACCTGAGTGAAGAGAGAAGTTGAGAATGAAGGGAAGAATGGGGATTTTGATCGGAAACCATCATTCATCTAATCACGAATTCAGGGAAACTGTTGTAGGACGTGGGCGGCATGGCCCCATGGGTTGGATGGCCCACGAGATTTCCACCCACTTACCGGCCTTTTTCCGTCGCACTTCCGTTCTTAATCTTCTTTGGGGTTTCAAAGCTTAAGTTTTAGCCAAAAAACCTGCAAATTTTTTCTTCGTGAACACTGCCTTTAAGGCACAAAGATACTAATTCGTGCATAGGTGCACATTGCACCTTATAGAACTCCGATAGTTCCCGAGTATTAGAAAGTGAGAGGGTCATTGATCAAAATAGGTGTGCCCAGATCCTACTGCCGATTCTATGAATAATGACGAAGGATTTCAGGTCATGATCTCGTTCATGGGAATCAGCTGGTGCGGCGAGAGCGATGCGGCAGAGGAGGATAAAAGCTAGGGAGATGGCGACGTGGGGGGGAAGGGCTAGAGGCCCCGCGATCATCAGGCAGACGATATTCTCGTATCATTCTATATTCATGTATTCCATATGTCCAGTTAGTGCAATAGTAAACTACTTATATTCCTGGTCTTCTACACAGTGGTCAGGGCATTTGCACTGTATAACGAAAGATTTTTTACAGAAAACAAACACAAAAGCTATGGTGTAACTAATTGAAAACAGAAGAGCTTCAGAAAAGACCGATCAGATTCCATTGATTAAATATCAGTTTTGAGACAACTAATGACCCCGATCACCACAAATTACACATTCCTTCCGATCATTTTTCGAATAAAAGCAAAAACAACTTCCCTCTCTTCAAATTCAGTCTAAATTCCCAACAAGAAAATCTTTTTCCAATCAAGAGTCATTGAACCACTCGTATGACATAAATTGTGCGGCCAAATTACTACTCGGTGGTCGAAGATTCTGATTTATCCGGAACTAGTGCGAAGCTCATTCGAAATTGGGAAAAACTGCGCGGATCTTCAGGCTATCGCCTATGAAATTATGCTCCGATGAAAGTTTTTTACTAGTTTGAGCAGTAGGACAATGGAAAAAATCTGTGGTGCAGTGCGATGGGCGCTTCCCCGGAAAGGGAATATGCTGGTTCCAATCTCGCTCGGAGGTAAGCGTTTTGCGATCAACTCAACTGCTATGTAAACATACTATAACGTGCACTGCGACGTTGAACTGCAGTTACGGCAAAAAAACATCCAAAAATCGTGTAAGGAAAATATCTGTAAAAATCCAGCGGCAGTTAGGGTAATACTCACAACAAGAACACGAAAAAGTCAATACGCATCGAAAATTGAAATACCGGCATATTTTATGGCAATGGTTGAATATGCGTAAGCATATTGTTAAAATTTTCGTTTTAAAAACGAAAGTTGCCCGTAGGTTTTCATCTCAATACAGGCCAGCGAAGCTAAAGTTTTGTCGTGCTAGTCAGCTATGGCACATTGTAAATTATCGGACCTTCGTTTCATGGGTTTACTCCCAAATCATAATCGAGGCAAGTCTCGAATCCAGGGAGAAATCCCTCAGGAGAGCATTTTTCAATGAAACCCCTTTATAAACCCCCATCAAAACCTGGTACCTAGAGATGGGGAGTGCTATGAACAATCCCAAATCAGAAACCCAATCGAGGCAAGTCTCGAATCCAGGGAGAAATTTTCGAATCAAAGGCCTTCAGGGCGTCAAAAGTGGTAATTTCGGAGAGCATTTTTCAATGAAATCCCCTTATAAACCCCCCCATCAAACCTTGTACCTAGAGATGGGGAGTGCTATGAATAATCCCAAATCAGAAACCGTCCGAGGCAAGTTTGAATCCAGGGAGAAATTTTGAATCAAAAGGCTACCTCAGGGCGTCAAAAAATGGTAATTTCTGGAGAGCATTTTTCAATGAAACAGTGGTCCCTTTCAAATAAACCCTCATCAAGCCTTGTACCTAGAGATGGGGGAGTGCTAGAATAATCCTAAACTAGAAACCAAATCGAGTGCAAATCTCGAATCCTAGAGTAATTCTTCGAATCAAAAGGCCCCCTCAGGGGCGTCAAAAGGGTAATTTCGGAGAGCATTTTTCAATGAAACCCTTTATAAACCCCCATCAAACCTGAGTACCTTAGAGATGTGGAGTGCGGTGAACAATCCCAAATCAGAAACCAAATCGAGGCAATGTTGTCGAATCCTGGGAGAAATTTTCGAATCAAAAGGCTCCCTCAGGGCGTCAGCAAGGGTACTTTCGAAAGTATTTTTTCAATGAAACTGATTTCGGTACTTTATAAACCCCCATCAAACCTGGTACCTAGAGAGATGGGGGAGTGCCAAGAACAATCCCAAATCAGAAACCCAATCGAGGCAAGTCTCGAATCCAGGGAGAAATTTTCGAATCTGTAAAAGGTTCCCTCATGTGTCACAAAAGGGTAATTTCGGAGAGTATATTTTTCAATGAAACCTCCTTATAAACCCCCATCAAACCTGGTATCAGAGAGATGGGGAGTGCTGTGAACAGTCCCAAATCAGAAACTAATCGAGGCAAGTCTTTAAATTCAGGGAGAAATTTTCGACCCAAAAGGTCCCTCAGGGCGTCAAAAAGGGTAATTTCGGAGAGCATTTTTCACGAAACCCCCATAAACCCCCATCAAACCTGGTAATTTGGGAGATGGGGAGTGCTATGAACAATCCCAAATCAGAAATCCAAATCGGAGGCAAGTCTCGAATCCAGGGAGAAATTTTCGAATCAAAAGGCCCTCAGGGCGTCAAAAAGTGGTAATTTCCGGAGAGCATTTTTCAATGAAACCCCCTTATAAAATTCCATCAAACCTGGTACCTAGAGATGGGGAGTGCTATGAACAGTCCCAAATCAGAAATCCAATCGAGGCAAGTCTCGAATTCAGGGAGAAATTTTCGAATCTAAAGGCTCCCTCAGGGCGTCAAAAAGGGTAATTTTATAGCATTTTTCAATGAAAACCCCTTATAAAACCCCTATCAAACCTGGTACCTAGAGATGGGGAGTGCTATGAACAATCCCAAATCAGAAACCCACCGAGGCAAGTCTCGAATCCAGGGAGAAATTTCTGAATCAAAAGGCCACCTCAGGGCGTCAAAAGGGTAATTTCGGAGAGCATTTTTCAATGAAACCCTTTATAAACCCCTATCAAACCTGGTACCTAGAGATGGGGAGTGCTATGAACAATCCCAAATCAGAAACCCACCTGGAGGCAAGTCTCGAATCTAGGAGAAATTTTCGAATCAAAAGGTTCCTCAGGGCGTCAAAAGTGGTACTTTCGGAAAGCATGCCAATGAAACCCCTTATAAACCCCCATCAAACCTGGTAACTCACGAGATGGGGAGTGCTAGGAATAATCCCAAATCAGAAACCCAATCGAGGCAAGTCTCGAATCCAGGGAGAAATTTCGAATCAAAGGTCACCTCTATAGGGCGTCAAAAAGGGTAATTTCGGAGAGCATTTTTCAATGAAACTCTTTATAAACCCCCATCAAACCTGGTACCTAGAGATGGGGAGTGCTATGAACAATCCCAAATCAGAAACCCAATCGTGAGGCAAGTCTCGAATCCAGGGAGAAATTTTTCGAATCAAAAGGCCCCCTCAGGGCGTCGTGTGCGTAATTTCGGGAGAGCATTTTTCAATGAAACCCCTTTATAAACCCCCATCAAACCTGGTACCTAGAGATGTAGTGCTACAACAATCCCAAATCAGAAACCGTCGAGGCAAGTTTTGAATCCTGGAGAGAAATTCTCGAATCAAAAGGCTCCCTCAGGGCGTCAAAATGGGTAATTTCGGAGAGCATTTTTCAATGAAACCCCTTTATAAACCCCCATCAAACCTGGTACCTAGAGATGGGGATATGTGCGCATGAACAATCCCAAATCAGAAATCCAATCAATGAGGCAAGTTCTCGAATTAGAGAGAAATTTTCCGAATCAAAAGGCCCCCTCTAGGGCGTCCAAAGGAGGTAATTTCTGGAGAGCATTTTTTCAATGAAACCTCTTTGATAAAACCCCCATCAAACCTGGTACCTAGAGACTGGCAGAGGTGCAATAGCACAATCCCAAATCAAGAAACCCAATCGAGGCAAGTCTCGAATCCAGGGAGAAATTTTTGAATCAAAAGGCCCTCTCTCAGGGCGTCAAAAGGAGTAATTTCGGAGAGCATTTTTCAATGAAACCCCTTTATAAAACCCCCATCAAACCTGGTACCTATGAGATGGGGAGTGCAGCATGAACAATCCCAAATCAGAAACCCATAATCGAGTGGCAAGTTTCGAATCCTGGGAAGAAATTTTTGAATCAAAAAGGCCCCCTCAAAGGTCAAGCGGTAGCCCTGAGCTTCCTCAAGCGTTAAAAAGAACTTTAGTGGGTGGTCACCATAGCTTAGAACGAATACTACGCGTGAGATTGAGGTGGGTTCCATGGTATGCCCAATGTTCGAAGCGAGAAGAACGAAGGCCACGCGTGGTGAATGGAGGTGGGTCGGAAAGCTGGCTCCATTTTTCAATGAAACCGAACGAACATTATAATGAGGGGTGTATTTGCTTTGCTGGCTCATTGTTCAAGGTACCTGGTACCTAGCAGAATGGAGGGGTTGGCTATGAACCGAATCCCAAATCAGGAACGCCATGATCGATTGGCAAGTCTCGAATCCAGGGAGAAGCCATCACCGTTTGGGCTAGCCGAATCAATAACGTTGCCCCCTCAGGTGTTCGCGTCCAAAGTTGGGGTCAATTCGTTCCGGCGAAGCGTCGAACGAATACCACACGGAGGGGTGTGTCGGCGAAGCCGGGTCCATCGTTCGGCAGAAGCCAGAATGAATACTACGCGTGGTCGAATGGAGATAACGCAAATGTTTGAACGAACACGCGAGGTGCAAGGTTGAGGTGTCGTCGGAGCGGTTCAACGTTCGGCGCAGAAGCCGAACGAATGTCACTACGCGCGTAGTTTAGGGTCGTTGGTCACCAGCTCCGGTTAAATGAACGAATATCACGGAGGTTGCTTAGTTGGCTCATTGTTCGGCAGAACCGATTGAATAGTACGCGTGGTGAATGGAGGTGGGTTGGCGAAGCCAGAACGAACACCTGCGCGTGATGATTGGAGGTGGAGTCAGCGAAGCGCCGTGTTCACTCAAACATGGTTTCGAATGAATGGTCATGAGGTAGCAGTGTTTGGTCTATTAAACGGCCATGAGCCGAACGAATACTACGCCATATGGTGAATGGAGGTGGGTCGGCAAAGCATGGCCCATCGTTCGCAGAGCAGAAGCCGAACGAATACTACACGGAGGGTGGCCGGCGAAGCCGGCTTTACGTTGTCACCCGGCAGAGCCGAATAAGATACTACGTGTGGTGAATGGAGATGGGTCGGCCAACGCCACGCGTAGGTACTGCGAGGTGTTTGGAGGTGGGCCGTCCCGGAGCTGGTCCATCGTTCGGCGAAGCCGAATGAAGGTACTACGCGTGGTGATTGGAGTGTGGGTCATGAAGCTTAGAAGCCGGCCATCGTTCAACGAAGCCGAACGGAGAATACCAGGAGGGTGGCCGGCGAAGCCGGCTCCATTCGGCGTGAAGCCGAATGAATACCTACGTGTGGTGAATGGGAGGTGCAGGTCAGGCGAAGCTGGGCAGATACCGCGGTTGCCGATTGGAGGAGGTGGGTCGGCGAAACCGCCATCGTTCGGCGACAAACGGAATACCACGCGCGACATCGCGTGGTCGGGCGGCCGGCCCATGATACGTCGAAGCCGAACGAATACTATACGGAGGGTAGCAGGCAAAAGTTTGGCTCCATCGTTTGGCGGAGGCCGAAGCAGATACCACGCGTGGTGATTGGAGGTGGGTCAGCCCGGAGCCGCGCCTATCGTTCAGCGAAGCCGAACAGATATTCCCACGAAGGGTGGCCGGCAGAGCCGGCCATCGTTCAGCAAAGCCGAACGAATACTACGCGTGGTGATTGGAGGTGGGTCGGCGAAGCCGGCCCATCGCACTCGGCGGAGCCGAACGATTCCTACGCGTGGTGATCTGGAAGGTGGGTCGGCGAAGCCGGCCCATCGTTCGTCGAAGCCGAACGGAGGAATGCTATACTGGAAGGTAGTGACCAGAAAGTCGGCCCATCGTTTTGGCGGAGCCAAACGAATACTACGCGTGTTGATTGGAGTGGGTCGGCTGACCCAACGCTGATACGATGACGAACGAATGCTATGCGGAGGGTGGCAGGCAAAGTCGGCCCATCGTTTGGCGGAGCCGGCGAATACTACGCGTGGTGATTGGAGGTGGGTCGGCGAAGCCGCTTGTCGTTCAGCAAGCCGAACGAATACACGGGTGGCCGGCGAAGCCGGCCTTCGGAATGGCAGAGCAAAATGAATACTACGCGTGGTGATTGGAGAGATTGGTCGGCGAAGCCGAATGATTTACTACGCGCGGTGATTGGAGGTGGGTCGGCGAAGCGCTACCATCGTTTGGCGAAGCCGAACGAATACTACGCGTGGTGAATGGAGGTGGGTCGGCAAAGCCGGCCCATCAGTTCAGCAGAGCCGAATGAATAGTACGCGTGGTAGAATGGAGGTGGGTTGGCGAAGCCGAACGAATACTACGCGTGATGATTGGAGTGTGGGTCGGCGAAGCCCTTGCGTCGTTTGGCGAAAGCCGAACCAATACTACGCGTGGTGATTGGAGGTGGGTCGGCAAAGCCGGCCCATCGGTCGGCGAAGCCGAACGAATACTACACGGAGGTGGGCCGGCGAAGCCGGCGCCATCATTGTTCGGCGGCACTGAAAATGAATACCGATGTGCAGGTGAATGGAGATGGGTCGGCGAAGCCAAACGGAATACTACGCGAGGTGAATGGAGGTGAGCCGGCGGAGCCGGCCTATCGTTCGGCGAAGCCGAACAAATACTACGCGTGGTGAATGGAGGTGGGTCGGCAAAGCCGGCCCATCGTTCGGCGAAGTCAAACGAATACTACACGGAGGGTGGCCGGCGAAGCCGGCCCATTGTTTGGCAGAGCCGAATGAATACTACGCGTGGTGAATGGAGGTGGGTCGGCGAAGCCGAACAGATACCGCGTTGTGATTGGAGGTGGGTCGGCGAAGCCGGCCCATCGTTTGGCGGAGCCGAATGAATACTATACGGAGGGTAGCAGGCAAAAAGTCTGGCCCATCGTTTTGGCGGAGCCAAAATCACGGAAATACTACGCGTGGTGATTGGAGGTGGGTCGGCGGAGCCCGCTTTGTCGTTCGGCGAAGCCGAACGAATACTACACGGGTGTGTGAAGCCACCCAATCGTTCGGCAAGTGAACGAATTACTACGCGTGGTGAATGGAGGTGGGTCGGCGAAGCCGAAATTCAATGATTACTACATGCGTAGTGATTGGAGGTGGGTCGACGAAAGCCGGCCCATCGTTCTGGCGGGAGACAAATGAATGCTACGCTTGGTGATTGGAGGTAGGTCGGCGATAGCCCGGGGTCGCGGATTCGGCGAAGCCGAACAGATACTATACGGAGGGTAGCAGGCGAAGTCGGCCCATCGTTTGGCGGAGCCAAACGAATACTACGCGTGGTGATTGGAGGTGGGTCGACGAAGCCGGCTCCATCGTTTAGCGGAGCCAAATGAATACTACGCTTGGTGGTTGGAGGGTAAGGTCGGCGTAGGCGGAGGTCGCTAGCTCGGCGAAGCCGAACGAATACTATACGGAGGGTAGCAGGCGGAAGTCGGCCCATCGTTCGGCAGAGCCGAATGAGATACTACGAATGAGTGGTGAATGGAGGTTGTGATCGGCGAGGCCGAACGAATACTATGCGTGGTGATAGGAGGTGGGTAGGCGAAGCCGGCCCATCGTTTGGCGGAGCCGAGTGAATACTGCGCGTGGTGAATGAAGGTGAGTCGGCGGAAGCCGGCATCGTTGTCGGCGAAGCCGAATGAATACTACAGTGGTGAATGGAGGTTAGTCGGCGAAGCCGAACGAATACTACGCGTGGTGATTGGGGGTGGGTAGGCGAAGCCGGCCCATCGTTCGGCGGAGCCGAAATGAATATTGAGTGGTGAATGGAGCTGGTCGGCGTAATGAACGACACACGCGTGGTGAATGGGGTGGGTCGGCGAAGCCGGGCCGCATCGTTCAAGAGCTGGAATGAGTACTGCGCGTGTAATTAGTGTGGGTCGCAGTTGGCACAACGAAACTGGCGAAGCCGAATGAATACTACGAGTGGTGAATGGAGGTTGGTTTACGCTTAAACGAGCAGATACGACAGACGGTGGTATCATGCGTGCCGCTCATCGTTTGGCGCGTGGAGCCGAATGAATACTGCGCGTGGTGAATGAAGGTGGGTCCGGCGAAGCCGGCACATCGTTCAGCGAAGCCGAATGAATACTACGAGTGGTGAATGGAGGTTGGTCGGCGAAGCCAGAACGAATACTACACGGAGGGTGGCCGGCGAAGCTGGCCCTTTGTTCGGCAGAGCCGAATGAATACTACGCGTGGTGAATGTAGGTGGGTCGGCGGAAAGCCGGCCCATGATACGCCGAAGCCGAACGAATACTCATACGAGAGGGGTAGCAGGCGAAGTCGGCCCATCGTTTGGCGGAGCCAAACGGAATACTACGCGTGGTGATTGAGGTGAGTCGGCGAAGCTGCTCCTTCGTTCAGCAGGAGCCGAATGAATACTATGCGTGGTGAATGGAGGTGGGTCGGCGAAGCCGAACAGAATACTACGCCGTGATGATTGGAGGTGGGTCGGCGCAGCCGGCCCATCAGTTTGGCGTAGCCGAACCAATATACGCTACACGGAGGGTGTGCCGGCGGAAGCGCCGGCGCCATTTGTTCGCGCAGGCCGAATGAATACTACGTGTGGTGAATGGAGGTGGGGTTTCGGCGAAGCCGAACGAATACTACGCGAGGTGAATGGAGGTGGAGCTCGTCGAAGCCGGCCCATCGTTTGAGCGGTGAGCCAAACGAATACCGCGTGCCGTGAATGGAGGTGGGTCGGCGAAGCAGGGTCACCTCGTTTGGCCGAAGCCGAACGAATACTTTACGGAGGGTAGCCAGACGAAGAGCCCGGCCTAAATGTTTGGCGAGCCAAACGAATACTGCATTATTGTTGGATGGAGATTGTCCGGCGAAGCTGGCCATTGCTTTGTTTGGCGGAGCCAAACGAATTCTAAGCGTGTTGAATGGAGGAGGTGGGTCGGCGAAGCCGGCAGCATCGTTCAGCTAAGCCGAACGAATACTACGCCTAGTGAATGGAGTGTGGCCGGTGTAGGCCGACTCCATCGTTTGGCAAAGCCAAACGAATATTAGATGGGGGTGGCCGACGAAGCCTGCTCACTGCGAGGACGCAAATGATACATGCCTCAGTTGCGTGTCGCCACCTATGAGCGCAGCATGATTGAGAGAGTGAAAACATTGAGCAGTTAAAAGGCTTTTTGACGTCATGTTTATTTGCTTGCTTGACCGTTTTTTCGAAAGGACGAATTATACTACTGCCATCGTGGTATTCGGTCTTCGAAACGGCGCTGGCCCCATGATTGTAGCCAGACGAACTGGTCAATTCACGTTGCTTTCTAAAAGCATGTTTAGAGCTTGTACTCCTACGATTAGGAAGTGAGGTTTATTGTTCCTTCCGCGTGCGTATGTGTAGCTGGGATACAGACAGTGTGAGTGTGGGATAGTTGAGTGGCAACAGAAACGCGCACACGCGCGCGCCGATACACAGTAGTGAATTCGACGCGCTAAAGCTAGAGGGTTTGCTGCCTCCAAGTCAAGTGGCTGCCCCGGGCTAGGGACCCGAAGGGTCACTAGTCCTATATATAAAGAATCGCAAGGGCAAGAAAAATAATGTTGACTATGGGGCTATATGGGGCTACGAGCGTTCAGCACAGCGCCTGCATGGTGGTGGGGCAGCTTCGAATAGGAGCCGATTGGGGCGCGTTATTCAGCGCCTTCACCACTGCTTCGTCCTGCTTTTTTTAGCTTATTGCTTTCTTTTTTCGATTTTGTGTTTAAGTGCATTTTCATTTTGAAGTGATTGCATTGTACACGGAATGCAGGGCGAATCCTAGAGAAATTTTCGAATCAAAAAAGGTGATTCCTCAGGTGGGTCAAAAAGGCCCATCGTATTTCGGAGCATTTTTCAATGAAACCCCTTTAACGCCCCATCAAATCTGGTACCTAGAGATGGGGGAGTGGTCATGAAGCCAAATCAGAAACCAAATTACGGAGGCAGGCGAAGTCTCGAATCCTGAGAGAAATTTCGAATCAAAGGTTGGCTCAGGCGTCGAAAAAGTGAATTTTCGAGAGCGTTTTTCAGTGAAAGCCCTTCTCAAAACCTCCATACTACCTGGTGTACCTAGAGATGGGGTCAGGCGAACAATGATCAGAAACCAAATCGAGGCAAGTTTCGAATCCTAGGAGAAATTTTCGAATCAAAAGGTTCCCCGCAGGCGTCAGAAGGGTAATTTCGGAGAGCATTTTTCAATGAAACGTTTTATAAACCCCCATCAAACTGTGGTACCTAGAGATGGGAGTGCTATGAACAATCCCAAATCAGAATCCAAATCGAGGCAAAGTTTCGAACCCTAAGAGAAAACGCGTGGTGATTGAGTGGGCCGGCGGAAAGCCGGCCCGGCGAAGCCGAACGAATACTACGCGTGGTGAATGGAGGTGGGTCGGCGCGACCCATGATACGTCGAAGCCGAACGAATACTATACGGAGGGTAGCAGGCGAAGTCGGCCCATCGTTTGGCGGAGCCAAACGAATACTACGCGTGGTGATTGGAGGTGGGTCGGCGAAGCTGGTCTATCGCATTGAAATTCGGCGAAGCCGAACGAATACTACACCGAGGGTGGCCGGCGAAGCCGGCTCTTCGTTTCGGCAGAGCCGAATGAATACTACGCGTGGTGAATGAGGTGGGTCGGCGAAGCCGAACGAATACTACGCGTGATGATTGGAGTGTGGGTTCGGCGAAGCCGGCCCATCGTTCGGCGTGAAGCCGAACGAATACTACGCGTGGTGAATGGAGGTGGGCCGGCGAAGCCATGTATCGTTCGGCGAAGCCGAACGAATACTAGCGTGGTGAATGGAGGTGGGTCGGCAAAGCGGCCTATCGTTCGGCGAAGCCGAACGAATACTACATACGTGAATGGAGGTGGGCCGGCGAAGCCGGCTCATCGTTCGGCAGAGCCGAACGAATACTACGCGTGGTGAATGGAGTGGGTCGGCGGAGCAGGCCATCGTTCGGCGAAGCCGAACGAATACTTACGCGTGGTGAGGGTGGCCGGCGTAGCCGGCCCCGTCGTCGTCGGCGGAGCCAAATGAATACTACGCGTGGTGAATTGGAGGTGGGTTGGCGAAGCGGGCCCATCGTTTCAGCAAAGCCGAACGAATACTACGCGTGGTGAATGGAGGAGGTGGGTCGGCGGAAGCCGGCCCATCGTTTCGGCGGAGCAACGAATACTATGCATGGTGCAATGGAGTGTGGTCGGTGGGCAGCCAAGCCGAATGACGAATACTACGCGTGGTGATTGGAGGTGGGTCGGCGAAGCCGGCCCATCGTTCGGCAGCCGAACGAATACTACGCGTGGTCGCCAGATTGGAGGTGGGTTTGGCGAAGCTGACGCTCATCGTCCCGCGGCAAAGCCGAACGAATACTACGCTTGGTGAATGGAGGTGGGTCGGCGGAAGTTGGCCCAATGTTTGGCGAAGCCTACAACGAATACTGCGTGGTACGGAGGTGGGATACAGACAGGTGAAGCGCCCCTGAATCGTTCTGGCAGCAAAGCCGGAACGAATACTACGCTTGTGAATTGAGGGTGTTTTTCGGCGAAGCTGGCCCATTGTTTGGCGGAGCCAAACGAAATTCCGAATACTACGCGTGTTGAATGGAAGAGTTGGGTCATGAAGCTGGTCATCGTTCGGCTGAAGCCGAACGAATACTACGCAAGTTCCGTGTGAATGGAGGTGTGGCCGAATGGCTCAGTAGCCCGTACCGTATCGGTGGGTCGGTGACCATCGTTCGGCAAAGCCGAACGAATATTAGATAGGGGTGGCCGACGAAGCCTGCTACGCTGCGAGGAGGTGCAAATGATACGTACCGATTTTGCGTGTCGCCACCTATGAGCGTAGCATGATTGGAGAATTGAAAACATTGAGCAGTTAAAAGGCTTTTGAAGTCATGTTTATTTGCTTGTTTGACCGTTTTCAAAAGGACAACTATACTACTGCCATCGTGGTATTCGGTCTTTGAACGGCGCTGGCCCCATGGTTGTAGACGAAGCCTGGTCAATACTACGCTGCTTTCACAAGCATGTGTTTAGGAGCTGTACCCTACATTAGAAGTGAAATTTATTGTTCCTACGCGTGCGTATGTGTAGCTGGGATACAGGAGTGTGAGTGTGGGATAGTTGAGTAGCAGCATCGTTGCGCACACGCGCGCGATACACCTTAGTGAATTCGACGCTAAAGCAGAGGGTTTGCAGCCTTCAAGTCAAGTGGTTGCCCGGGAAGGGACCCGAAGGTCAGCGAAACAAACGAATACTACGCGTGTTGTTATTGAAGCACATGTGGGTCGGCGCAGTTAAGATGGCTCCATTTTTAAAATCGTTTTCGAAGCCGAACGAATACTATACGGAGGGTGAGCGAGGCAAGGCGAATGAATGCTCCATCGTTTGGCGGAGCCAAACGAATACTACGCGTGGTGATTGGAGTGTGGGTCGGCGAAGCCGGCCCAATCGTTCTGGCGAGCCGAACGAATACTACGACGGAGGGTGGTTCGGCGAGATCGGCCCCCGGCGTACGTCTTGGCAGAGCCGAATGAATACGTCGTGGTGATTTGCTGAATTAAGCCTTTTTCGGCGAAGCCGAATTCGAATACATACGCCGCGGATAGGTGGACGTGGGTGGGTTTATCCGGCCGTCTGGCCCATCGTTCTGCGAAGCCGAACGAATACTACGCAGTGGTGAATGGAGGCGGCACGGTCGAAGCGATTTCTATCGTAGGCCCGGCAGGCCGAACGAATACTACGCGTGGTGAATCGGAGGTGGGTCGGCGAAGCGGCCCATCGTTCGGCGAGAATGCCAATGAATACCGCGCGCGGTGAATGAGGTGGGGTGGAGCTACCGCGGCCGCGCGAAGCCGAAACGATACTACGCGTGCGTTCGAGATGGGAGTGCCGGCGGAACAGGGTGCTCGGCATCGTTCGGCGAAGCCGAACGAATACGTACGCGTGGTGAATGGAGCACCTGGTTAGGCCGGCAAACGTTCCCATCGTTCGGCGAAGCCGAACGAATACTGCGTGGTGAATGGAGGTGGGTCGGCGGAGTTGGCATCGCGGTCGCCGTCGGAAGGGTTACTTCACGCGTTCAGGGTGACGTATTTCATCGTTTCACGGCGAAGCCGAACGAATACTAGCCATTATTGGAGGGTGGCGCGACAGCTTAGCCGTGCTGTTCGACAGAGCCGAACGGATCATCAAATGAATATACGCTTGGTGAATGGAGGTGTCGGCGAAGCCGGAATGTCGCGGTTCGAAGCCGAACAGATATGATTACAGCGGAGGGTAGCAGGCGTAGTCGGCCCATCAAATTTTGGCGGAGCCAAACGAATACTACGCGTGGTGATTGGAGGTGGGTCATTCGAAGCGAAGCTTGTGCCCATCGTTCGGCAGTAAAGCCGAACGAATACTACGCTTGGTGATAATATGGAGGTGTGATCAAGTCGGCGGAGTTCATCGTGCTCGGCGTGAGCCAAACAAATACTATCCATCGTGTGACATGGAGGGTCGGTGCGAGTCGGCCCATCGTCACATCGGCGAAGCCGAAGGACGAATACTACGCGTGGTGATTGAGGTGGGTCGGTGGAGCCGGCCCATCGTTTGGCTAAATCTGTACTTTCAGAGAACGAATACTATTATCCGATGGAGGGTGCCGGCGAAGCCGGCCCATTGTTTGGCAGGCTCCAAAAGAAATACTACGTGCTGGTGAATGGGATGGCGGAACAAAATATGTCGGCTGAAGCCGAACGAATACTACCCGGGTGCAAATGGCGCGAAAGTTGGCTTCGTTTGAAAGCGTAAAATATCTGGATAGCTGTACGCTCCGCGGTGGTGATGGAGGGAATCGAAAACTCACCGGAATCGAAGAAGCGTGAAAGTGACATGAGACCGTCCAAAGTCATGCTGGGTGCGAATCGTTTCTTCGAGATGCCCAAAGTGACAACGCATACTACGCGTGGTGAATAGGGTGGGTGCTGCTGGATCTTCCCTGTGTTCATCAGATGCTCAGGTAAATCATCAGTCTGCGACAGCTCCACATGCGATAGTCGTACAAACGCGAATTACAGATGGCGAAATCTTTTGTTTCGCGTTCGCGGAGCGCAGCTGGGGTGCTGGTTCGATAGTCTCAATGTTTCAGATGAACGTGAATACGCCGTGTGGAGTTGGCCGGTGTAAATTCGGACTCGCTATCGACGAATATTTATTGACGAAGCCTGCTCACTGCGAGGACGCGCAAATGATATTACCGATTTTCTATAAACCCCCATCAAACCTGGTACCTGTAGAGATGTGAGTGCTATGAACAATCCCAAATCAGAATCCAAATCGAGGCAAGTTTCGAACCCTAAGAGAAAACGCGTGGTGATTGAGTGCGGGCCGGCGGAGCTGGTCGGTCGTTCTTTGAAGCGGCGTCGGTCCTACGCGTGGTGAATGGGAGTCAATTCACGTTGCTTTAGTGGGTCGGCGAAGCCGGCCCATCGTTTGGCGAAGCCGAACAGATACTACACGGAGGGTGGCCGGCGAAGCCGGCCCATTGTTCGGCAGAGCCGAATGAATACTACGCGTGGTGAATGGAGGTGGGTCGGCGAAGCCGAACGAATACTACGCGAGGTGAATGGAGGTGGGCCGTCGGAGCCGGGCTCATCGTTCGGCGAATACTACGCGTGGTGAATGGAGGTGGGTCGGCGGAAGCGTGGCCCATCGTTCGGCGAAGCCGAACAGAATACTACGCGTGGTAGATTGGAGGTGTGGTCGGCGAAGCCGGCCCATCGTTCGGAAGCCAAACGAGAATACTACGCGTGTTGTGTTGAATGGAGGTGTGTCGGCCAAGCCCGCTTCCGCATCGTTCGGCTAGGCCGAAACAGAATACTACGCGTGTTGAATGGAAGTGGTTCGGCGAAGCCCGGCGTCGTTCGGCTAAGCCGAACGAATACTACGCGTGGTGAATGGAGTGGCTGGCCGGTATAGCCGACCCATCGTTTAGCAAAAGCCAAACGAATATTAGATGGGGGTGGCCGACGAAGCCTGCTCGCTGCGAGGATGCAAATGATACGTACTGATTTGCGTGTCGCCACCCATGAGCGCAGCATGATTGGAGAATTGAAAACACTGAGCAGTTAAAAGGCTTTTGACGTCATGTTTATTTAACTAGCCAGCGACCGTTTTTCAAGGACAACTATACTACTGCCATCGTAGTATTCGGTCTTTGGAACGGCGCTGGCCCCATGGTTGTAAACGTACTGGTCAATTCACGTTGCTTTCACAAGCATGTTTAGGAGACTTCTTTACCCTACATTAGGAAGTGAAATTTATTGTTCCTTCGCGTGCGTATGTGTAGCTGGATACAGACAGTGTGAGTGTGGGATAGTTGAGTAGCAGCATACGCGCGCACACGCAAACGATACACCTTAGTGAATTCGACGCTAAAGCAGAAGGTTTTGCAGCCTTCAAGTCAAGTGGCTGCCCCGGGCTAGGGACCCGAAAGGGTCAGTAGGAATCGGCCCATCATATATAAAATCGCAATAATGTACGCTTGGAAAAATAATGCTTGACTGTCGGCGGCTATGGCGGCATCGTTCAGCGCATCGACCGAGACTTCACGCGCGCCTGCATGGTGGTGGGTCGGCAGCTTCAGAAGAGGAGCCGATTGGGGCGCGCTTATTCCCGGCGCCTTCACCAGCTGTGCTACACGCTTGGTCCTGCTTATTTGGTTTGAAAGTGATTGCTCTGTCTTCGATTTTTGTGGTTTAAGTGCATTTTTCATGTTTAAGTGGTGATTTCATTTTAGTCGTGACCAGTGCATTTTCATTGTGAAGTCGAATATTCGAATCCCTAGGAGAAATTTTCGAATTAGTCGAATCAAAGGTTCTCCCAGGCCCGTCAAAAGGGTAATTTGAAAAGCCTGAATTTTCAGTGCGATTTTCCCTTTAGTCGAAAAACCCCATATTCGAAAGTGCGATATCCCTAGATCAAAGGGTGCTGAGCATATTCAGAAAGCTAGAGATATGAGGCAAGTCAAAGTCGAATCCAAGGGCGAATGAGGCAAGTAATGTTGACTATGATCATGGAAAGGTCAGCGATCAGCCTCCATCGTTCCTGGGGCGTCGAAAAAGTGAATTTTCGGAAGCGTTTTTTCAGTGAAAAGCCCTTCTCAAACCATAAGCTTCAAACCGAAACCTGCTATACGGTAGAGATGGGGAGTGCTATGAACAATCCCAAATCAGAAACCAAATCGAATCTGTGAATGCTTTCGTCTAGGAGAAATTTTCAGATCAAGGTTCCCCGCAGGCGTCAGAAGGGTAATTTCGGAGGCATTTTCAAGTGAAACGTTCGGAGAAACCCCCCCATCAAACCTGGTACCTAGAGATGGGCCGGGGAGTGCTATGAACAATCCCAAATCAGAATCCAAATCGAAACCTTTGGACCTAATTGAGGCAGTGGTTTGAAGAGAGAAAACGGCGTGGTGGGTCGGAGGTGCGGCGGAGCCCGGCCTCATCGTTCAGGCAGAAGCCGAACAGAATACTAAAGACATGTTGAATGGAGCGTGGGTCGTGACCGCCAGCCCATGATACGTCGATACCGAATCGAAGCCGGGCTTGTGGTACTATACGGAGGGTAGCGAGGCGAAGTCGGCCCATCGTTTGGCGGGGCCAGAGCAGATACTACGCGTGGTGATTGGAGGTGGGTCGGCGAAGCCGCTTGCCCCGCTTAATTTCGGCGAAGCCGAACGAATACTACACCGAGGGTGGTCGGCGTGGCCGGCTTCGTAATTGCGCTGAGCCCGAGATGGAAACCGGCGAGAATGAGGACATGGTGGGTCGGCGAAAGCCGCGAAGCCGAACAGATACTACGCGTGATGATTGGAGGTGGGTTGGCCAAGCCGGCCCATCGTTCGGCGGTGAGAAGCCGAAGACGAATACTACGCGTGGTGATTGGAGGTGGGCCGGCGGGCCGGCCTATCGTTCGGCGAAGCCGAACAGATACTACGCGTGGTGAATGGAGGTGGGTCGGCGAAGCCGGGCCCATCGTTCGGCGAAGCCGAACGAATACTACTACGCGTGGTGAATGGAAGTGAGCGGCGAAGTCGGCCTCCATTTCGTTCGGCGAAGCCGAAACGAATACTACGCGTATTGAATGGAGGTGGGGTCGGCGAAGCCGGCCATCGTTCGCGTCGAAGCCGAACGAATACTACGTGGTGATTGGAGCCAGTGGGTCGGAAGCCGGCCCATCGTTTGGCGGAGCCCTAAACGAAATACTACGCGTGGTGATTGGAGGTGGGTTCAGCGAAAGCGGGCCCATCGTTCGGCAAAGCCGAACGAAATACTACGCGTGGTGAATTTGGAGGGTGGGCAGGCGGAGGCCAGCCGAATCGTTTGGCAGCAAACAGAACTACATACGCATGGTGCAGATGGAGGTGGGTCGGTGGAGCCAGGCCCATCGTTTAAGCCGAACGAATACTACGCGTGGTGATTGGAGGTGGTCGGCGAAGCCTTTGGCCCATCGTTCAACAGAGCCAAACGGAATACTACGCTTGGTGATTGTGGTGGGTCGGCGAAGCCGGCCCATCGTTCAACTAAGCGAACGAATACTACGCGGCGTGATAGATGGTGGGTCACGAAGCCGCCCATCGTTTAACCAGGCGCCAAAGCCAGAACGTGGTACGCGTGCATGGTATTGATTGGAGGTGGATCGACGGCGGAGCGGCCCATCGTTCGTCGAAGCCGAACGAATACTACGTGGTGATGTTTTGGAGGTGGGTCGGTGGAATCCGGCTTTGGCGGAAGCATGATGGCGGAGCCAAACGAATACTACGCGTGGATTGAATGGAAGGGTGGGTCGGAGGAAGGCGGCCCATCGTTCAACTAAGCCGAACAGAATACTACGCACGTGGTGAATGGAGGTGGGTCGGCGAAGCCATCTTGTCATTACGTCAGTGCAAAACAAACGAATAGACTATACGTAGTGACCGCATGTTTAGGAGGTGCTCGCTGGAGCCGAATGAATTGTTACGTACGCGTGCGTGTATGTGAGCGCAGCATGAAGCCGAACGAATACTACGCGTGGTGATTGAAAGGCTTTTTGGTCAAGCGAATGGCCCGGCGCATCATCGTTTTTGGCGAGGACACCGAATGAATACTGCTACCGTGGTGATTGGTGGCGTTGGTCGGCGAACTGGCTGGGCCCCATCGTTGTAGACTTACTGGCAAAGCCGAACGTTACTAGTCGTGGTGAATGGAGGTGGAGTCGGCGGAGCCAGTGAAATTTTCTAATCGTTGCGGGGTATAGCTAGGGAACGAATACCTGCATGGTGATGGGTAGCAGCATACGCGCACGCGCACGAAGGAGAGTGAAATCGTTTGGCGACGCCGAACGCGGTTCTGCAGCCTTCAGGTCAGATTGGTTGCCCCGTGAGTCGGACGAAGCCGGCCCATCGTGAAGTTCTTTCTTTTTTTGGAAGCCGAATGCAAATATTACGCTGTCAGAGCAGATTGAGGTGGGTCGGTGGTCTTTAAAGCCTGGAGCTCAATCGTTTCCGTTTTGGGAAAAAAAGGAAACGAATACTACTAAACGCGTGAATGAATGAATGAACGGATGAGTCAGAGGGCATCGTTTCAAAAGCCGAACGAATGAATAAACGTGTGGTGAAATTAAGGGTTTCGGCGAAGCCGGCTTCAAAATGTTTCAAGATGGCGGAATCCGAATAGATACTACGCGTAGTTGAATTCAGAATTTCGGCGAATGAATATCGAAAAGGGATCGTTCGAAGCCGAACGAATTGAATTTACAAGCAGTGGTGATTCAGAGGTGCGACGCTACTGCGAAGTCGGCTCATCAGTTTCGAAAGCTTTTGAAGCCAATATTTTCCGAATACTCAGGCGTGGTGATTGGAGGTGGGTAGGCCGAAGCCGTTTCTGCACTATCGTCTGATGCCGCAGCGGATTTCCCTATTCTAGCACCACAACCGCCAGGGTCACGAAGGCGTCACGACCCGTGGTGTTTAGCAGGCCGAATGAGTAGGCCTACATGGTCGAAGAGGCCCGTCGTCGGGCAGTGGTCCGAACAGAATATTACGCGTGACGTGATTGGAGTGGGTCGTACGAGACGGGTGTTCCGGCCCATCGCCACGGCATCAGAAGCCGAACGAATACTACACGCGTGGTGAATGGAGGTGGGCGTGTTAGCGAAGCCGAACGGGAATACCTGGACGCGTGGTGACGATTCCGAGTGTGGTAGGCTTCCGGCACGTCTGCTAACGTATGAGCCGAACGATCTGAATGATATACTACGCGGTGATTGGAAGAGTATTACGTCGGCAGAAGCCGGCCCACCTGTCGTTTTTCATGAAGCCGAACGACAAAATCCAAATTACGCGTGACAGCCATAGGAGCACCTTGGTCAAAGGTGGAAAAAATATACGAAGCTCAGCTCATCGTTCCGTGGAAGCCGAACGAACTTACACGCGTGGTGAATGGAGGTTTCAATTGCCCTGGGACTTCGAAGCCGGGCCCATGCTTTGGCTGTCGAATTCGGAACGAGTACTACACCGTGAATCGGGTGACGTGGCAGCTAGGACTTTGAAAACCGCAAAGTTTTCGGCGAAGCCGAAATGATTCATACTACGCGTGGTGAATGGGGTGACGTCGGCAAAGCCGAAGACGAAAAAGACGGTCGATCAGTTGATGGACAAATGCTGTTTGCAGGGTGTGTCCAGTCGTGCCGGCCCATTATTCGTGATCAGGCCGGAATGAGCCGTGGAAATGGAGATAGTCGGCTTCGTGTGGTGATTGGAGCGTGAGGTTTCGGCGAAGCCGCCCAGTCGTTTCGTGGAAGCCTAATGTTCAAGTACTCGCTTGAGTGACAGATTTATTGAAACACATAAATTGGGGTTGGGGAAGCGTTTGATCCATAATGTTTGAGGCTGTGTTTGAGCCGAACGAATAGTTACGCGTGGTGAGGATTTGACGTGATTTACGCAGTAGGAGCCAGCCATCATTTCAGTTAACGAGGAAGCCTGACACAAATACTATGCATTGCATGGAGGGGCTTCGGCAGAGCCGGTTCATCAACAAATTTCGGAAATCGGTTTCGAAGCCAAAACGAATACTACGCCTTGACGATTCGGGGTGAACGCGGTGCTGGCGCAAATGCGGGAATTTAGCGGCCGGAAAAACTCCAGATATATGTGTTGATCTTGCTCCCTGATGACCCGGCGAAGCGTTTTTGCGGTTTTCGGAATTGCCCGGTTATTTACGTCGAAGCCAAACGAATACTATACGCGTGGGTTCAGAATGGAACGTGAACTTCCGGGGTCATTGGTGAATTTGGCGGGCCCTTCAGCAAGCCGAACGAATACTACCGGTGGTGAATGGAGTGCGAAGATCAGAAGCCGAATAATTGTTTCGGCGATAGTCCAAGATTTCAGATTAATAAGAATATGAGGTTTTTGGCCATTAGTCGTTCGAATGCCTGGAAATATCTGTTAGGGTCGATTCAAGATAAAACGAATACGTAGTCGTGGTGATTTCGAATAGAACTAATCGCCACCTATGAATGCTTTTCGATTGGGACTACGCCGTGATGATTGGAGAGTGAAAACAGTCTTTATTCAGAAGGCTTTTTGATCGATTGCTTGCTTGACCGGCAATTTTTTCAAAAACGAATACTACTGCCATCGTGGTACCTAATGAGTCTTTGGCCGGCGAGCCGGCTGGTCGCCCATGGCGAAGCCACTGGTCAATCACTAATGTTTAGGAGCTTGGCCGGCATTAAAGCCGAAATTTCATTCCCTTCGCGAAAGCGAAGCCGTGTAACGAATACTACATGGAGGGTGGCCGGCGAAGCAGCATGCGCATCACAAACGGCGAAGCCGATACATATGGTAATTACTACGCGTGGTGAATGGAGGTGGGTCGGCGAAGCCGCCGCGACCCGTCGAATGAGTGGCGTGCTTGCCCCGGAGGGTAGCAGGGCGAAGTCACTGGCCCACATATATTCGCAAGGGCCAAACGAAAAATACTACGCGTGGTGATTGGAGGTGGGTCGGCGAAGCCGCTACAAGGCGTTCAGCGAAGCCGAACGGGATACTACATGGATGGTGGCCAGCCAAGGAGCCGATTAGGGCTGCCGTTGGCGAAGCCGAACGAATACTACGCGTGGTGCTTGGAGGTGGGTCGATTTTTGCGAAGCCGAGCATTTTTCAGATACCGTAATTTGGCGAGCCAAGCCGGCCCATGATACTACGAATCGTGGAGAAATTTTCGAATCAAAGGTTCTCCTCAGGCGTCAAAAAGGCGAAGCCGACTTTGAAACTTTCTTTAAAAAACCCATCAAACGGATACTACTACATGGAGGGTGGCCGGCAAATCCGGCCAAATTAGGCGTCTGGCGAAGCCTGAGGGAAGAAAATTTACTACAAAGGTTGGTGAATGCCGAAAAAGTGAATTTCGAGCGTTTTCAGTAAAGCCCTTCTCAAGCCTCCAAACGAATGCTACACCATGAGAGTGCCGGCGAAGCCCCAAATCGCGAAACCGTCGAGGCAAGTTTCAGATCCTGGGAAATCTTTCGAGATCAAGGATTCCCCGAAGGGCGTGATTTCTGGAGAGCATTTTGGCCAATGGCGTTTTATAAACCCCATCAAACCGGTACCTAGAGTTTAGGGAGTGCTATGAACAATCCAAATCAGAATCGAGGCAACTTTGGAACTACGAAAACGTGGTGATTGAGTGGGCCTGGCGAAGCCGCCCTATCGTTTTTGGCGGAGCCGAATGGATACTACGCGTGGTGAATGGAGGTGGGCCGGCGGAGCCGGCCTATCGTTCGACAAAGCCGAACGAATACTACGTGTGGTGAATGGAGGTGGGTCGGCAAAGCCGGGTCATCGTTCGGCGAAGCCGAACGAATACTACACGGAGGGTGGGCGGCGATGGCGGGCCATTCGGCAGAGCCGAATGAATACTACGCGTGGTGAATGGAGGTGGGTCGGCAGAGCCGAACGAATACTACGCGTGGTGATTTGTGGTGGGTCGGCTAAGCCGGCCCATCGTTTGGCGGTGCCGAATGGATACTACGCTTGGTGAATGGAGGTGGGCCGGCGGAGCCGGCCTATCGTTCGGCAAAGCCGAACGAATACTACGCGTGGTGAATGGAGGTGGGTCGGCGGAGCCGGCCCATCGTTTGGCGGAGCCAAACGAATACTACGCATAATGCACGGAGGTGGGTCGGTGGAGCCTTCCCATCGCTCGTCGAAGCCGAACGAATACTACGCTTGGTGATTGGAGGTGGGTCAGCGAAGCGGGCCCATCGTTCGGCGAAGCCGAACGAATACTACGCGTGGTGATTGGAGGTGGATCGGCGAAGCCGGCCCATCGTTCGGCAGAGCCAAACGAATACTACGCGTGGTGATTTGTGGTGGGTCGGCTAAGCCGGCCCATCGTTTGGCGGTGCCGAATGGATACTACGCTTGGTGAATGGAGGTGGGCCGGCGGAGCCGGCCTATCGTTTGGCGGAACCAAACGAATACTACGCGTGTTGAATGGAAGAGGTGGGTCGGAGAAGGCGGCCCATCGTTCGGCTAAGCCGAACGAATACTACGCGTGGTGAATGGAGTGTGGCCGGTATAGCCGACTCCATCGTTTGGCAAAGCCAAACGAATATTAGATAGACGAAGCCTGCTCGCTGCGAGGATGCAAATGATACGTACCGATTTTGCGTGTCGCCACCTATGAGCGCAGCATGATTGGAGAATTGAAAACATTGAGCAGTTAAAAGGCTTTTTGAAGTCATGTTTATTTGCTTGCTTGACCGTTTTCAAAAGGACAACTATACTACTGCCATCGTGGTATTCGGTCTTTGGAACGGCGCTGGCCCCATGGTTGTAGACTTACTGGTCAATTCACGTTGCTTTCACAAGCATGTTTAGGAGCTTGTACCCTACATTAAGAAGTGAAATTTATTGTTCCTTCGCGTGCGTATGTGTAGCTGGGATACAGGCAGTGTGAGTGGGGGATAGTTGAGTAGCAGCATACGCGCACACGCGCGCGATACACCTTAGTGAATTCGACCCTAAAGCAGAGGGTGTGCAGCCTTCAACTCAAGTGGTGCCCCGGGCTAGGGACCCGAAGGTCACTAGTTCAAACAAAAGCTGAAAAAGATTCCGATGTTGTTATAGAGCACATGTAGCGTTGTGCAGCCGCATGTTGTATTAAAATACCGCATGGCACCTCAAAACTTGCGCTCAAATTGTTTACTCCCACACCCTAGAAATCATTGAACCGATGAATAGTCCTTCTTACTCAGAAAAACTTTCAGATTCAAAAAAGCTTGATCAGAGAGAGTTAGCAAAGACGCTAAAGACGCATAAAGCGTCCCGAAGCCTTCTTACCAATTCCTACACGCAGTATTTAGAAAAACAGGAGCACGTGCTGCAACGATAACGACGTGGATGGCCTCGGTGAATCGGCCCCGTTCTGCAACAGCAATACGTGCTTCTGCCCTAGAGCCTTTCATCTCGGCGATGCAGTCGAGTAAGAAGCGCCATGCGGTCGAATTGGACATTCAGTACGTGAGTATCCTATGGTTCCGCTCTGGCGAAAACTCGTTTGTGACCCCGTAAGAGAATCGGGAATTTTAGGGTGGGAGGGTCGCCGATTTGGAGAGTCAGTAGGTGGAGCTCGGAACTGGAGATGGCGTTAGTCAACGCGTGTTGGGACGCGTGCGCAGTGCCGCCAGGCGACGGTTCCGACGCAACGTTGAACGCCAAAATCAAACCAGCAGTACATATGAGCCTTCTCGGGGTGGAGCTAGGCCGATTCTTTCCATTGTCAGGTGTGCACTCCACGGGCTCTGTCTTCGAGTTGTGGGGTGTGAGTGCTTGCACTTGCCTGCTCTTGCACCAACTTGGATGCTCTATTCTGGGAGCAGGAAAGAGGCGGAGCATTCCTACGATTGATTGATTAATTTTTGATGAGCACCTGCAGGTTAATCATGGTTAGTGGCCAGGTGCGCGCATAGCGGTTGGCACAGGAGGGTCGCCCAGTGTCGTTATCCATTGTCTTGTGGTTTAGCATCCCGTTCAGTGTCGCGTTCGCCGTCGGAGGCTTGCCCCGTCCATTCAGTGATGTCAACAGTTGTTTAGCATCCCGTTCACCCAACCGTTATTGACGGCGTTCTTACATATGTGTTGTTTTCGATCAACGGGATGCTCAACGCCTTTGCTAACGATGGCCGTCAGAGCGAGCCTAATTTACTCTGTTCCCTCGCGCACTTGTGCGGAGCTCGAGTATAGACAGCGAGAAAAAGTGAAAAGACGGAGACGCAGCGTACGCACGCTATGGACGGAATTAAATTTCATTTGGAAACGGAGGATATGTCATTCGAAATAACTTTCCAATGTGTTTCTGATCTCGCCTTCAGCGGCACACAAATCACTAGTGAGCAGCAAGGATGAAGCGGTTCGATAATATAAATATTTATATGCTTTGGCACAAATATTATACACTTCCAAGGCTACAATACTAGGTGGATCCATCGTCTGCTTCAACATGGAGTTCACATACTCGTCGACTCTCTTTAACCTGCGCGTTCGCATCAAGTGTTCATCAATTTGATGGAGCCTTCTCAAAGGATTGGCGATTAGTAGAACCAAATAGCGCAAAACTTCGGTTCTGGTGGAAGAAAATAATTGGAGTGAGTAACAAACCGAAGTGAGACCCGACGTCCTCTGTTATGTGTCACCGCTAAATTGAGAGGATTCGGGCATAACATCGTTGTTATTCCGATGTACTGCTGGATTCGTCGATGCTGTTCGGCTGTGTTCGCTTCGGTCTTGAAGCTCCACCCTCAAGAAATGAGCAAGGCTCTCGAAGGACCATCTGGAAAGCGCAACCACATTTTGCAGGTATCTATGAACTAGCAATTTTGCTCAGAGCACAATTCAGCCTTTCTTTTTTTTCCGGTAGCGGTTTTTTATCATACACAAATGGACTTAATGAAAAGAACCAATCAATATACTTCGAACCTCTTTGCTAGCTCCTAAAATTCCGAATTCAATAGAATAATGCGTAAATTACCTGGTAAAAGCTTCTTCAAATCCACGTTAGCATGCAGCTCCCCGCGGTGCCGGAACGCAACCTTCCGTATTCGCTGGCAGTCCCCATAAATAAGGAGAAATCGAAAACTCGGGCTTGTAATGGCGGATCGAAGAAGCATGTGCCGCATGGAATGAGCTCGATCTGAAAGAGAAACAACATCTCATACTCCAGAACCGTTCAAAGTCATTTTCTTGCTGCTCACAGTGTATTGCAGATATTCGTGTTCTTCGAGATGATTCAAAGTGTTTTTCAACGCAACCGCAAGGAATGGCCAAAAAAGTCTTGCTGGTGCTGCTGCTTGATCTTCTTCCAGTTCATCCACGCATACTCGAGCCGATAACTCGATCTCACTCTGCGACACCCGCTCCACATGCAAACGGACCTAAAAACAAGCATATGCACAGACGGCGCGGATCGCGCTAAGCCTCTTGACTCCTTAGTGTGCGTTCGCGTAGACTGGGTGCACACATGTTATACCATACGTTAACATTCTCCAATTTTCAGCCATGATTGCGTGAATCGCCGTGTGGACCGCTCTCGTAAAGTTCGGCGCATCAAAAATGCGCCGTTTTGAAGTTGGACCATTGTTATACCAAACGTTTGCGACTACGACAGGCTCGGTCAACTGGAAGTTGCTCTTCGAATTTACCGCATTGTTTCAAAATCTTTTCCGCATTGCGGCCCATTTCAGCATATCCGTTTCCCGATTCCGACGCATTTCCTTTTCCTTTTCCGCTTCCGCTTTCCCTTCTCGGGTCTTTCCGGGCAACCATAGTCGGAATTTCAAAAGCTGCGCAGTGAAAGCTCATCATATTCCTGGCTCATCATATTATAGCTAATTTTTGGTGGCTGTAAAGTTTAGGATACTGACCGGTTCAGAGGTGAGCAATACTCCTCCGGTCCACTCGTAACTGGTGTCAAAACTGGTTCCTATTGACTTGCAGATATCGGTGAACGTCGATTGATCTGGAGCCGCAAGGGGAAACGAGACTCGGATAGTCACCTGCACCTCCATATCAAGTGGGACTGGAGTCCAGTGAAGCACCTAAAATGAGCGGCTTAGTTTGTTAAAAGGAGTCGCTAAAACATCTTGTAAGATTTTCAGAAAGCGAGACACTCACAGGAGGTTTACTGGAGACAGAGCGATCATTGATAGCCAGCTGCACCGTTCCATCCGAAAGCATATCCTCTATTCCCTGAAATTCAGATGTGGAGAAGCGAGAAAACCTATATTTTCTATTAGAGCCTGTCTGATAAACAGCGATATGCGGAAGTGTTTCGTTCCCAAAATCCTTGCACTCACGTCCCATTCCGTTTTCTCTCTTTTGCCCAGAAACGTAACTACTGTGCTTATCTGACCCGAATTCCGGTCCGCTATTGCGTCTCGACACTCTTTGCGGCCGCACGCGCTGAAGTCAGCCGAGTTTCTAGCGTCAAAGCCGACTCGATATGGCTTTTTTATACAGTTTTCTACAATTTTGTTTACCTTCCAGTTTCTAAAACCCAACTAAAGCCCAACAGATCGGCGGCTGCGGCGCTGGAAACTCTTCCAACTCAAATGCGCGCGGCCGCAAAGCGTGTCGAGGCGCAATTGCGGACCGGAATTTGGCCCAGAGAAGCACAGTAAGAGGAAAGCACTATCCAGCCTAGAGTGAGGACACAGATGTACCCTTGGAGAAGCTAGGCTCCTGTTCGCTTTTTGTATTTTTCTTTCGATTTGAATTATTTTTTATTTTTTTGGTGGCTGTAACAAATGAATAAATGAATAAATAGAAGTAAACCGCTGTGAGCGAGACTGCGTTTGACATGACCTTTAAAGGCAGTGGTCGCGCTTAAATATGCTCGTCTTCTTTTCCTCTCTAAACCCTATTCTGGATCTCGAATAGTAGGACCTATAAGAAAAAATCGCGAAAAACTACTGTTCTGGTCCAAATTTGGAGCCTGGACTTTCTTGTCTTTTGATGGTGGACGAGCCCACTCCACATAATCGACATCGATGACCTCTTATAGCAAGAACACCAGCTGGCTTCAAATTGAATTTCAAACAGTGAACCTTCGAATTTATGTACTCATCTAGTCAAAAGCATTGACCGAAGTGCTTGCTTTCATTGTTCAACTGTTTTTATTAGGTGAATTTGCATTTTTTTCTTCCTCTGAATGTCGATGATTTTTGACTGCTACGCATGAGACTGCGATCATTTTAGAGGCGCTGTGCACGTGTGCACGAACTGGAAACTTAGGTTTTTAATAACCATAATTCTAGCCCGTTTTTCATCGCGATACCTTCATACTTTTTCAGGAGTTTTCGATCTAAACTGATTTTTGTAGTTTTTTCGATAACGTTTTTCATCGTGGCCACTGCCTCCAATGGAGAGTTTGGACCACATTCCACTACTTGATTTTTATTCATTTTGCCTTTCATTTCGAGTGCATTCCGCCATTGTTCAGTCCTCTCCGGTTTCCTCATCATCGAAATTTCCGTTTCGGTTTCAAGATTCCCGAACCAGTTTTCTGCGCAGCCTTGATGACCAAAGTACCGAAGGAAGAAGGGATTTTGCTCTCTCAGGAACTATGGAAGTAAATTGCTCCATTGGTAACCTACTCAAAAACGATTCGTCAGCATGGTCTGAAAACCGGAAAATTGAATCATCAGGGAAAAAATAGCTTCGAAATTTCGGTAAATCTCCGTGAGAGACCTTTCACTTTGTCATGACTTCTACAGTCAGCACTTATCGCAGTAACGTTTTGATTTGCTTATTGTGGTGCGCATATGTTATGACATACACGCACCGAGTTTGCGCCAATGCGCAACAAATAACGCAAAGTATCAGTGCGATCCGTGTCGACTGTACGTGTGTCAAACGACCGTTGAAACGGAAATGTTATCAAAATTCAATATATGAGAAAAACAAAGCTAAAGAAAAGGATAATGAGAAAGGCGCCTTCCCTAGCTCTCACACACTTTAATATCGTCATCAAGTGAGAGGGTCGCATAGTTTAGGGAGGGTATTGTTTGCCACTGCCTCAACTGCTCCATTCGATCGGTTTTCCACGGTATCGGCGGAAGGCGACTGGAAACAAATCTCAAAAATAAGAAAATTCTGAGGAACAGAGGAGTCCATGGAAAAACTGACGATATTTTATGTGAAGCCCGCTGATTTTCTTCGCATGCTCGTCGGAACTCGGCCCTGATAGCCTCGTCAAGCTGATCGTGATCCGAATCTCTCCACCTCTTCTTCATCACCACGAATTTCAGCTTCTTTTCAGCCTGCAATCGCGTTGAGTTTTGTTCATGAAGAGAAACGGTCAAAGGAAAGGGTACTAAAAGTCGGCACACATATTCCTATCAAAACACAAAACTTGAAGTAGTTTAGAAAAACGCCCAAAAACTATTATTTACAACATTCTTTCTACTTCAACAGCGATTGCTCTCAATTTTCACTCCGTTTCGTACGAGTCAGCTCATCCAGAAAAACCTCTTACTGTCAATTCAGAATGAAAATCTTGTTCGCAGTGAAAATCTGTTGCAGCATCCTGCTCCGCGAGAGGACTAGATGGTGAGGTTAAAAGTTTAAAATGGTGGATTTTGAGCAGCATAAGTATAATCGTGCCGCGGCCGCATATGTTTTCCTCTCGTTCCTCAGTTTTTGTTCGATGCGGATGGCTTGTGCACTCAAGAGCACTTTTTATGAAAAAAACCTGATATTGACTTTAAAGGCAGGGTTCTCGATAAAATCGGTTGTTGTGCTTTACCCATGGAATGGTAGATCTGGCCATCACAAAAAAGAAAATAAGTAAATAATTGGAGAAAAAACGCTCAGGAGCAAGTTATGGCTTGGTGTCCTCTCGCCCCCAATTATAGAGATTTGGGTAGAAGCCTGCTTTGTCAACTTTTGTTTTGCTACTAGGGTAATTTCTGAACATTTCTGGAGACTACTGATCACTTTAACAGTAAAATAAATGTCGTATAAGCAAGCATTAATGGTGAATAGTTTGACTGTAGCAGGCACGAGGTGGTATGGTTTTATTGTAGACTAACGTTTCGGCGGTTTCGCCCTCTTCGGAGTCTGAAAAAGGTCGAATCTATGTGTAAAATTACTCGGCCAAACCTAGTTTTTTACCCTACAGAAATTCAAGACAAAATTTTCCAAACAAATGGCTGGGATGCTTGAAGCTGAGTGACATACCTTTTCAAAGTCCGTGATTAAAATTGAATAATTTAAAACGGCAATTAGTGCGGAATCGTCAATATGATCGCGCATGTGTCACGCCACAGTGCGTCATTTGCCCATCGGGCAGAAATGGTGACTGTATTGCTTCTGGGGTTATTTATCAGATCACATGTCAGAGCTGTGGCCAGGAATATATCGGTGAAACAGCCCGCCCTCTGCATGTGCGTATCAAAGAGCACTTGGATGGGAAGAATAAGGCGCGAATTAGTACCGCGCTGGGTTGCCACAAAATTAATTGCCATGACGGGGAAGATTTTGAGGTGAGAGTGGAGATAGTAGCGCGGGAGGCCAAAACAAGTGCGCGAAAAGCGCTTGAGGCATTCTGGATCAATGCGAGGGATCCTAAGATCAACCGGAAGGACGAAGGTATAAATATAACGCGGGAACTACAGCCCTACATCAGATTAGCCTTCTGATTTGGGGTACTGCCTTCTGATATCTTGGTACCCCGTCGTCTATCTACCGAATACCTGATGTTCCACGGACTTTGAAAAGGTATGTCACTCAGCTTCAAGCATCCCAGCCATTTGTTTGGAAAATTTTGTCTTGAATTTCTGTAGAGTAAAAAACTACGTTTGGCCGAGTAATTTTACACATAGATTCGACCTTTTTCAGACTCCGAACAGGGCGAAACCGCCGAAACGTTAGTCTACAATAAAACCATACCACCTCGTGCCTGCTACAGTCAAACTATTCACCAATATTCTGATGCCGAGGTTCATAGAGAGTCGAACGTGGAGATTATTCAAGCATTAATGAAAATCGCGTTAATTAGGGGGCCGGCTGACACCGGTAATTAGCCGTTATGCTTTGTTTTTGAGCGTTTTTCCCGCGAATTTCTGGGTTTTTTCACTTATTTCTACTTTTCTGATGACCAAATTTACATTCTTATGAGGAGAGCTCAAAAGTTGTTTTTATCGCGAACGGTGCCTTTAAAGAAAGTTTGGCTTCTGAACTGAAAGTTCATAGGTTTGTTTTGACAAAGGGTTCCTGAGCGAATCCCTCCTTTCCTGGTCCAATTTGTATCCTAGCCGAGTATCTCGTCTAGTCCTTATGAGATTATCTCGATAGGATGTCGTGCCCGGCGCTTTTGCCATCTCCGTTCTCGTCAGACTTCCTGTTCAGCGCAGTGAAATTTGCACATCGCAGCAAATTAAGGAATTACTATTGAACCTTTCGGACTACTCATCAGATTTCCATAAGGAGGTGTACTCAGGGATCTGCAATAGTCCCGTATGGATAAAAACGATGGGAGAACAATGGAGTAAATAGAGACATAGAGCCGTGGAACTAATTTTATGAATTCACTTGTGTGTAAGATATGGATACCATACCGCTCGTAGGTTTTTTTATATAAAAATGCACGTGGCGACGCTTTGTCACGACTTTACTACTTTTTTACTAACTGCCCCCGAAACATTTTTTCCAGATATGAAAAATCATTCAAAAACGGCTATTCGATGGTGTAATTGATTTAAGAGTTTGAGTTTGAGTATAAAGGCCTTAAGCTCTAAAATTCCAACGCACATATCTAATGGTGTCAAAGAAGAAAAAATGAGTCGTAGCATTGTAATTTCCGGATTGCCTGAGCACGACGAAAACATGAAAGCATATGATAGATACCGCAATTTAGATATTAAGGTAAGTGAGGTTTGGATGTTCTGAAAGTTGATGCGCGTCCTGTCGAAGTGTATCGGATGGGTGCAAAGGTAAGCGTCCGAGACTGGTGAAAGTATTATTGCCATCAAGAGCTCACTGGAGATCTGCGCTCTCCAACAGTAGTCTTCTGCGTTCATCGCAGTTCCCAAATGTTTTTGTTCGCAGAAGTATGAGGAGTGAAGAGCGCACTCGAGAGTATGAACTTCGACAGGAAGCTAAGAAACGTAATGCCGACGCCGATCAGAGAATTTGGGTTGTGTATTGTGGTGAGCTTACCAAAATCTCAGAAATCGCTGACCTCAACACCCCAAGCAATCAGGGAAACGGACAGCGTTCCGTGAGCCAAACACCGGATTGAACTGTTTTCTGATTAATGCAAGGAGCATTGTGAATAAAATTCATCACCTTCATTTTTCCTTTCTATTAACACTCCTGATATAGTTTTCATTACTGAAACATGCCTCTCATCAAATATTCGAGATAGCGAGATTTTAGGTGAATTTTCGTATAAGCTTTTTAGAAATGATCGTAGGAACGGAAGGGGTGGAGGTGTGTGTTGTTTGTATAAAGATACTCTTTGTATTACTCGAAAACTGTTCAGCTCTGATACTAACTCTGACTATTTATGTTTTGATTACAGCAACCCACGTTCTATAAACACGACAAGATTTGTATTAATTTACAGGCCTCCTAATTTCTCAATTAGTGACGATCATTATTTACTGCACTTGCTCAATGATATCTGCTCTTGCCCTAGTCAATTGGTATTACTCGGTGATTTCAACTTATGCGTTGATTGGAAACTGGGGTAGCTAAAGACTCTTCATCCAAAAGATTCGTTGACCTTTTCGAAAATTTGAATTTGCGGCAAAATGTTAGCAATACAACGAGACAAAATACAATTCTCAACATAATTTCGACTTCGCACTGTTCCTGTGTCGAACTCAACACCCTACCTCCTCTTCACACCTCTGATCATAATATAGTTCATTTTGTAATTGATGCAATGATCGAAAGTTTTTCACAAGTGCCTCTGCCTGATTTTTATGCTGCTGACTATAGCGCGTTGAACACTTACCTCACTTCCATTGACTGGTGGACACTATTTCAGAATTATTCATCGGTTGATGATATTTGCGCGAGATTTTGTTCCGTAATTTACACAGGCCTACGTGAATTTGTTCCTCTCAAGCTTCCTACTTGCAAACAATTAAGGTATCCTAAGCATATTCAAAATTCGCTGGATCAAAAAGAACGTCTTTTACATGATACTGTAAATCCTATTTACAGAAAAGTCTGCTTTGATATTAATTTTCATATCAAAAAGTTTAATTCCAATCGTGAAAAACGCCTTGCGGAACAATCCTCAACGAAATCTTTTTTTTAACTTCATGAGGAAAAAGCTTAAGGGATCTGGTAAACTCCCGGTGTTACAAGATCAAGATGGGAATTCTTTTGCTGAAGACGCTCAGAAAGCTGAAGTTTTGGGAACATACTTCTCTAGTGTATTCTCTGAACGAACTCAGAGTGATTCTATCACTGCTGATAACAGTCTTCTGTCAATCCCCCCATTGAATACCATTTCCATCGATCCCTGCGATGTTCTGAAATATCTACGGCATCTGAAAACATCATCTTCCGCCTCTTTCGATGGAATTCCTCAAATTGTGTATAAAAAATGTAGTATGAACCTCTACAAACCACTATGCATGATATTTAGTATATCCCTTCTAACTGATACTGTCGCGTCTATGTGGAAAAAAGCCATAGTGACAGCTATTCCGAAAACCCCAAATTCTTGTTCTGTGACAAACTTCCGACCTGTCAGTATAACACCAACACCAATGAAAATTATTGAGAAAATAATAAGGGACAAGCTAGTTGACTGGCTTTCGCGACACCACCTGCTTCCACCTGAACAACACGGGTTTTCCAAGGGCGCGTCTACCACAACGCAGCTGATTGACAGTACATTCGACTGGTATTCCGCACTAAACAATACCTGTTCTGTTGACATAATTTATTTCGATCTCTCCAAAGCCTTCGATAATGTCAATCACACGAAACTATTGCTTAAGTTAAGCTGTATAGGTATACGTGGTAGCCTCCTAAAATGGATTGAATCGTATTTGTCAAACCGTAAAATGTGGGTGAAAGTTGGCAACTGTTTCTCATCGGAATTCGCATGCCCTAGTGGGGTTCCCCAAGGTGGGGTATTATCCCCGATTTTATTTCTTATTTATTGCTCAGATCTTCCAAGTTTGCTAAAAACTCACACCTCTATTAAAGTCCAAATGTATGCCGACGATATCAAAGTTTATGGCATATACAACGATAATAACAAAACGGAGGTTCATTCTGCATTAACGACGTCGATCAAAAAACTTATGGATTGGTCTAAGCTTTGGGACATCCCGATTAACCTGTTGAAGACCTTCGTTGTTCACATGGGAAGAGGTGTAGCATTACAGTATCGTTACGGAAATATTATCCTACGCATGCAAAACGAAGCTAAAGACTTGGGAGTCATTGTTAATGACCGCTTAGACTTTTCGTCGCATGTAAATGAAGTGGTTCGCAAAGCACTAAACACGGTTTTCTTCTTATTCAGAAATATTCATAGCAATGATAGTATCATTTTCATCAGACTTTATAGAACATACGTTCTTCCCCAACTTGAATATTGCAGTCAAGTGTGGAGTCCACAAAACAAAAAGCTTCAAACCAAACTTGAGAAAGTCCAACAGACGTTCACTCGAATTCTGATGTATAGGGTTGCTCCAGATCCCGGGTATCCTCGAACCTTACCTAGCTATTCAACTAGACTCAGAATTTTCAAACTGAGTAGCCTTCTAAGCCGGAGAATCGTCCACGATTTGGTTTTCTGCTTCCGTGTACTACGTATGGAATGTCGACTTAGGGCAAGCAATTATTGGGTGTTCAGACCCAGTCGAGGACGTTCTGGTGGGTTTACACTTCATTGCGCATCGATAAGAAGGGCCCAGCGATCAAAAATTTTCAATTCTCTCTTTTATCGTGGCGCCAGGTGGTTAGAAAAGTTGCCGAATGACGTATTAAGTGCTCCTAACGTCGCAACATTCCGTAACAGATTGAAACAGTTAAATCTACTTACACTGCTGAACATTCAGGATTTATGATGAGTTGATTTACTATGTTTTTCCGTATGGTTCATAAATGGACACTCTGTTAATGGAAGTTTGCTGGATACTGTGCAAGCTTTTTTTTTCTGGACATATCGGCTCTATGATATGCTTGATTGACTTGACGAACGCTTCTCTGATTCGATTCCTTTATTATATAGATGCTCTCGGCGACGCATTCAACTGTGTGAATCATCAGTCTAGTTCCCTTTTTGATTCTTGTAAGGTCTTCGTTGTTCAAGCTCCGAGCCATGAATTTGCCCATTCTCTGTATGCATCGTTCGTGAAACTCTTACAATATATTGAGCTAGAATGCGGTAATGAAGGATCCAATCGAGCATATAATACCTACAACCAGCCCCTACATATCAATACCTTCTGGAACTCTATATAAAGAATTATTGCTCAGATAGCTATCAGTGGTGGGAGGACACATCGTCCTAGGAATACGCGTGGGTAGGGCCTACAAATGCAATGTCTCGTATATCATAGATCACGATGGGTTTTTCAATTCGAAACTCATTTTAATTGAATTAAGAACTGCTTGATTACAGTCTTCCTGCATATCCATTCTAGCTCTCGAAATTCAATTTACCCAGATTCAACTCAGAATGGCTCAGTCCATAACAACTAATGACCGTGATATTTTTGCTCTACGTACTTTCCTGATGATACACTCTTGATTCGTGGCCCTCTTTATTAGCTCCAAATCGCAATTGTTGACTAACTGCTGTGTGGATTTTATTACTGTAATTGTTTTGACCTGCCTACGGCGGGTATTTGTATTCTGTGCGCGTCGGCAACGACGTATAATAATAATAATAATAATAATAATAATAATAATAATAATAATAATAATAATAATAATAATAATAATAATAATAATAATAATAAAAGCTTAAGATGAAAAGTATAGGGTGCTATACCGCGTAAAGATGTGGCATGGAATTTAACAGCCTACCGGAGAAGTGAACCAATTTGGAAGTCGCATTCGAAACTTTGCTGCTAAAATATAAACCATTGCAGATCTTATATGGTTGAATAGCGCTCTTCACTTGAATCCTAAATAACTTTCTAGGTCTGAAAATTTGGTGTCGAGGGGATCGTTTTAGAAATACGCTAAAATAGCGAGAAAGCGTCATATGAAGGCTTTTTGCCAGTTCAAATCTGGCAAATAAACGAGGCTGCGATGGTAGATGGCCGCTCGCGATCAAAACGCCACTGGCTGGAGGTGTCGTGATCGCCGCACGGACAGTCAGAAATGATCGTGCCTTGCCCTCTCGTTAGAATAGAAATGGCGAAAGTGCTTCATGCTCATACCAAAATCTACGAGCAGTATTGTTTAGTCAGGAGTTAGCGCTGTCCTCTCTGCTCCACAGTTTTTCCACCAGGAATAAACTTAAAAATATGAGACAGAAGGAATTTTCGGAGTCCAAATTGTTGTGAAAACCAGCGCAGTTCTTTGACGAAGGCGCCTAATCACTTCGAGATCTCAATAAGTCACGGATAATGCAAAAGTATACCTTCCATTCAGAGAAATTTAGGGTTCTTAGTGAATTTCATCTTTGATTAGGAACAATATTTTCAGTTGGCCAGTCAAATCAAATATTCTTGATGATTCCCTACAGATTTGTCCTTCACTGCAAGTTCAGGGTTCAAGGTAATAAGAACTGCTTCTACCGTAGTCTCACTAATTAGCCATGTTTTTTTCCTTAGTATAGCCGGGATTAATCTCAGAAAATATAGCTCTCCCTCAATCTATAGTTTTCACAGAACGTATTCCACTTGAAAAACAACACAGAAAAAATTTGCGGTATCCTGCAAAGTGTGCAAACAACATAGTGATGAGAGTCTTTTTTAGTAACTGTGGTAATACCATTCTGTTCGAAATTGTTTATCCGGAAGCGCTTTTTAAGATATTTTTTTCTCATCAAAAAAGCACCTCGTGTAGGCTTTCTTAGGAGACATCGAGGAAGTCGTTATTCTGTGAATAAATAATGCTCGCTGTCGCGAATGCCATCAACGGTTGGCCACTGGACTAATGAGATGGTCGAGAATCACCATGGCACCTCCTTCAACACCTGCTCAACTAGCCACTTTCATGCATGATATCCTAGCAGATCATGAATGAATAACTTCAACACAGAAGAGCAGTTTGTTCCAAAATTCTTCATAAAATGTAGAGATATGTGGGAAGCAAGGATGTCATATCGCATGGGTCAAAAATTGCTGTGTATTACCTTGCTCATTTACAGACACATATTCCATATCGCCATGGGTGGCAGATTCATAAACGATAAATCCATGGGTTAAATTCCACTTACGGTAGTGTCGGCTTGACCCTGATCATAGAAGTTTAAATAAATTGAGGGAACATCGGTGAAAAAATAAGCTGATAGGTTATCAGTGGTGTACTTCCGCCCTCGAATGACACATAATCAATAGAGGTTCATGAGAACGGAGAATCTTTTTTTTATTTTTGTCTGTAGTTGCATTCACTTCATAAAGCACCCATTTTCTGATAGAGGAGGCTTCTAGAACAAGAGAGCTTCCCAGCAAATGATTACAAAAGAGTTATTCTGCAATATATAGGCTTCGTACGCGCAAGAAACCGTATTTCATGTTTTCATGTTTTTGTGTAGATTGGCCTCTATAATGAACCAAAATGTCAGAAAGGTCCCTGAAACAGCTTCATTTGTAAAGGAAAGTCAGTTTGAACACTGTAAGATTGAACTTGAATTTCGAGCCAAAATGGTTCTGAAGTTTTTCCGCACCTGTAGACCTCGTCACGGTCTTTGTGAGGTTTTTCTGCATGTGAAGTTCGTGAAGTGAATTTTACTCATGTTGTTCAACGGTCGCATCAACATTCAATGGAAAAGTGTTAGACGTTTGATGAGAACTGGTGCAGTACCCCTTTCCACCTCATTACCCTACGTTTTCGGCGAACCGAAGTTCACCGGTGTGTTCTACCGGGCTCACTCATTAAATTAAGCCTGAAAAATGGACAGTGGTTCCAGCGTCAACGATGCCTTTAAAGGCACAGTCCAACCTCAGAATCGTTTTTCTGTTTTCCTGTCTATCTTGAAAACGGTCCCACGCTGATTCCAACGATGTCTCTGGAATCGTACTGGACCCCCTGGGAACGAAGTTATGGTCCCTCAAAAGTTGAGCTAGGGAAGCACGGTGGACGAGTTGTCCGAGGCTTGTAACTTCCGTCTTTTGCAGCCGATGTAAGCGAGCTGACCTGAGTTAAGAGAGAATTTGAGAATGAAGGAAAGAACGGGAATATTGATAGGAAAACATCGCGCGTCTCGCCACTATGAAGCTCGAAAGATCGTAAAAGGGGCGTGCCAATGCGGCTTCCCGATGTGGGCGCCCCAGGGTGGCTTCCTCCTATATCTCGCTTATTCGGAGGAATTGAGAGCTAGCACTTTGCAGGTGTTATATAGGCTGGGTCTACTTCATAATTATGTGGAAACCTCAGATTTCGTCCCTGAGCTTGGACTGTGCCTTTAATATAAAATTTTGATCACCTCGTTCACATCACTTATGCAAGCGGTTCAATTTTGATGAGTCTTGCCAATTTTTCTGTTTTTCTCTTCGTTGTTCACCTTCGAGTGAACGTATAAGCTTTTGTATTTTTTAGAAAACCCTATCGTCATATTCTTGAATGAGGGAGAATTTTCACTAACTAGGGTCTGCTTTAGACTTCCAGTGGAGATTCGGAAAACCATGTTGTCATTGCTGTAGGTCTGTGACAGTACACAAATGATCCGTGCTTGAAATTCCATGAATGGCTGCGGGGATTCTAAAAAAGAGCATTTTCGGCTCTTCCCCAATAGGTATAGCCTAAGTCGCTCAATTTGAGCCGGTCGAAGCAGAGTTTGTCGGGCTTATCATGTCAAAATCTCCTTAACATTGTTATATTTTTCCATCACTGACCGCTCCGCCCCCTCCTCCCCCCGGACTAATCCGAGCAACCTTCGCTTTACATCAGGGTAATTTTGGGGTGTTGAGAAAATTTTTCGGATAAGGCTGAAAACTTTCAACTGGGGGTTATTTAGGGCGCTGAACCCGAATCTGGGGTCTATTCCTCGCCAGACTTAGGGTTACTGTAGGTTACGGTAGGCATAATGCCTTTTAACTGGCGTTACTTACCTTAAAATTTCGAAAATCGAAAAATGGACCTCAAATTCGTGTTCAGCGTCCCAAATAACACCCACAGTGAAATTTTGAGCCAAATCTGAGACTTTGACCGAGCTACCGTATACTCACCGTAATCTACCGCAATCTATCGAAAATCGATAAAAGGGTTGCAGATTCGTGTTAAACCGGCCGAATAGCCCCTATGTACAAGTTTTGAGGTGGTTTGATCGTAGCATTCTCGAAATCGTGAATAGTGGCGTTTTTCCGGAAAAATTTCCCCCATTTTCAAGCTTCGGATCAAATCAGATGGAATTTTTCAAATATTGACAAATGGGTCTCAGATTCGTAATCAGCACCCAAAACGATCCCTAGAAACAGGTTTTGAGCCCAATCCGAGACGACGATTTTCTCTGAACATCCTGTAAAATTGCTATTCGTGTATTGCCCTTTTATATCTGCGCAAAGCTGTAGAGAAAATGCCCACTTTGGAAATCTCCTGCAAATCTCTGAGGCATTTAGGGGATTTGGAAAACGGATAATCAATGCTGTGTCCCATACTTACAACTATCAACACATGGATTTATAAAAGCCCACGGGAAACCTAAGGTAAGCCTTAGTCAGAGAGATAAAGTTTCAGCCGCCATCCAAAAAACAAAAATGTATTAGACAACTGTAGTACGAAAGCTGGTAAACAAAACTACATACAAACCTCATGTTCAGAGGCTTTATAAACACAATTCGTTAACTTCTCGCTTTTGTACTTTTCGCTGAAAAGCAAGGGAATAGAGCGAGGTATATATCGCTCTTGTCCGCCGCGCTTTTCTCGCGTTTCTAGTGGACTACAAATGTTCACGGAGACAAACAGTTTCAGAAGTTTCGAGATCTCAGTTAGTATTCCGTTTCTTCCATGGATTTGTAGAGAGATTAAAGAGCAGTCACCCCCGTCCACTCACTCACATTCTGCAAGGAAATATCGAATTACGAAGCGTAAATTGCCGTCCGTCAAGTCGTTCACTGCAATCGCGACATTTCCCAGCGACGGCAGAACGACGAACGATGAAGAAACACCCGATTCTCCTGCTGATCCTCACTGGAGGCCGAGTTTTTGCACGAGTTCCTTCCTCAAGACCGGATTACCACAGATCAAATACATCTGAAAGAGAGACAACTGGAATTTAATTAACTGAGATGGGAAAACACGGCAATCTGAATAACGATCATAGTGAATCATAACGAGCAATATGGGTGTTTGGCATTACCATTCCACGCTAGCACTGGAATAACTGAACAACCCGTTCGAAAAATTTCAAATTGTAGGTTAGGATTTTTTGAATTGTCAATTTTAGGCGAACAGGTTTTGAAACACGGCCTTCTCGAAACTCCGATTCGATGGATTTTTCGAGTTTCACTTTTTAAAGACAGCTGCAATGTATCGGAAGTAGACGACACGCTCTTAAATCTGGTTCAACTAACGACGTTGATAGACTCGTATGGCCTGCTTCAGAACGCTCGCGCCGTTTGAAGCGTCAGAAACGAGCCGAAAAAAAAACTTGGGTATTCTTGACCACCAAAGCTAGTAGCCCTTCCACTTAAAGGCAATGTTCACGATGAATGTCGTCACCCAGTTTTTCACATAAAACAATGCGTTGGCCTCCAAGTGTTACCAAAATTACGAAGAAACGGCGAGAAACGCATTAAATTGTCGTATTTCAGTGACATTCTTCTATGACATGCACTAGTTGTCCGGTTGGATGAACATGTTCACAGTGGTTGTCACCGGTGGAAAATTGGGTTAATCGAAAACAGGAGAGTATTTTATACAAATCAGGATTAGTTATGGTTTTAAAGGCAGTGTTCACGATGAAAAAGTTTTCGAAATTCCACTAGGATTGGGTAGTGGAGGGACACTCTGTAACGTTAACGTCGAAAGAACGCATGAAAAACAGGCCAGGAGGAGCCCCAAAGAGCCCGCAGTTGCAACTTCAGCGCATTGAAAAACCCCAAAAAGCGCATCACACGCTCACCAACGTGAACAAATGAATGCTCGAGATCGTGAGATGAACGATGATTTTCAATCATTAGCCCCGTTCTTCCCTTCATTCTCAGCTTCTCTCTTTACTGAGGTAAGCTCGCATAGATCGGCTGCAAAAGACGGAAGTTACAAGCCTCGGACAACTCGTCCACCATGTTTCCATAGCTCAATCTTTGAGGGACCATAACTCCGTTCCCAGAAGGTCTTGTATGATTTCAGGAACACCATTGGAATCGGCATGGGCCGTTTTCAAGATAGGCGGAAAAAAAGAAAAACGATTTCCATCGTGAACACTGCCTTTAAGGAAAGAACGGAGCAATAGAGAGTAGACAACTTCAAAAGACGGGTCCACAAAGGATTTAATTGTCACAACAAACACTTCCCGTGATACTTAAGAATTTCGTGTAATTCTAGTGCGTTTTTTTCAATTTCTACGTCATTTTAGTTCTGCCCGGGGGCCACTTAATCAATATAGCGAATAATCTCATTATTGAAGATTATCGTGAACACTGCCTCTAACTTGAGAAATCCCTCTTTCTAAAACAAATTGATTGCTAAAATACGGTAGTTCTGGCTAGGATTTGACGCTTCTGACGACGAAGACTTCTGGTACTGGCTCTACGAATCTGTCAATGTCGTTAACTCAACTTCAATTGAGAGCTGCTTCCAACAATCTATACTAATACGTGTGTAATGTTCCTGTGCATGAGAATATACATCAAGTAGGACAATAAAACTTTTTCTTCCTAGGTTCAGATTACTCATAGTGAGGAGGTCGAGAAGGAAAAGTAAGAAAGGGAAGTTTACAAAGTTCGTTTCGTCCATGGCCACAGAGGAAATTTATCAAACAGCTCTGCCGTGGTTCCTCAGTGAGTAATACAGCTGTCAATGAGAAAGAAGAATGAAAAATGAAAGTATGAGCCGAGCAGAGCGAAATGGTGCGGTACAATGAGCTATTATGGCTAGAAGCTACATATCCTACACCCTTAATAAATCTTGAGTTCCAACACAACCTTGTAATCAGTAAAATTTGGATCTCTACAAATGTTTCATCTTTGTTATGGATTATGAGCAAGTCCTCCAATATACCTAAAACATTGAAAGGTGCGCTATTTTCAATTTTTGCGGTAGTACCTACACTCCAGCATGGAAACTGTTATACCGGGCAGCAATGGTCTGAATTTATCTCCCTGAGGAACTCTTTTAGTCTGTTGAAGCAGAACTTCTTCAGAACGACAGTAACTGTTGCGTGAAAGATAGTCAATGTGATATACCAGGTCTGTGATAGAATAATACTCGTACTGCCTTTATATAGCTCATGATCTCGATAAAATGTTCTTAATCTTGCAGTGACCATTTTTCATGGCATGCTTAAAGGATAATCTCCAAAACTTTTCATGTTGTAAAGGATAAAGCCTTGTGGAAGGCTAAAAAACATATCCGCAGAACCAGCAGAGCAAAACGTGAATTCCCTGAATACTAAATTCACATAGTTCAGATCCTACATATTAGGTTGATGCAAAAGTTTCCGGACTTTTCACGACTTTGAATAAAAAACATTTATTGCAAAAAACAACAATGGTCACCCAACAAAATGGTTAAATCACATTCAAGGAACCTTCGCCACCGATTGGGCATATCATGAATTCCCGGCAAAGTGGAGAACTCTGGCTGTTTGTTCTAAGGCCATTTGACTTCGTCATAGTTAGTGAACTGTTTTCCATCAAAGAAGTGCTGCATCGAGCGGACCCAGATGGTAGTAGGAAGAAGGCAAGATCTAGGCTATATGGAGGTGAGGAAGAACTTTCCAGACCAGGGGCGGCATTAAGAATCGAGGTAGCGCGCGCGCCAAAACTAGCGCAAACGCGCTATGGGGACAACATAGCGCAATCTGCAATCAAGAACTATGCAGGCGCGCGCTTGTCTTAGCCCAAACGCGCTTGGCATAGCCCAACCGCGCTTGACATAGCCTAAACGCGCCTGGCATAGCCCAAACGCGCTTGGCATGGCCCAAACATATCATGGAGATCTTAGCGCTGTTTGATATCAAGTACTTGCAAGGCGCGCTACAGGAAACGCGAAAGACCCTCTGAAACCGCGCTACCGCTGGCGCTCTACACCAAGCGCGCTACCAGTGGCGCGCGAACGACTCCACATCGTTTTACATTCCAAACATCCTTTCCAATCTTTCAAACGTTTAATACCCTGTCTTTTGTGTTGAAGAAAGTCCCTATTCAGGTTTTTAATTATTCCGCTTCAATGGCTCGTTTTGAACAGCGATCAAATAACTTGTGAATCCGAAGTGTGAGAATATTAGTGAAACGATGGTGGCATTTGAGTGTGCCTCACTAGGTCCTGTCCAGATTTCCTGCTAGTGAATAAACTGTGTTTTGACTGTTGCAGGTGTGCAACGAATACATAAACAATCGAGCTCAAAACTCGCTTATGCTTCAAGGATTCAAAAAGCAGGCTTTTCTTGGCTTTTGGAAAACTCTATAACCAGAGGCAACTTTCGGGGTGTTCCAAAACAATGTTTTCGGATTTGGCTTTCTAGAGATTGTTTCGGGTGCTGGTACGGAGCTTTTCTCTGACAAGGGAACTACTTTTAGTCAGCCTGGCCATTCCAGATGAAATATACGTTTCTAACCATTTTCAGCGTAGAATACGATTTTAGTCTTCGCAGCTGCCTAAAGCCTCTCTGAAAATGTTATAAGCGTTTTTGCCAGATTTCCGTACCTATTGTACTTTCCGAAACAAGCATTAGTCTTTGGAGATTCTGAAGGGACCTCATAATCGTGTTCAGCTCCCAAAACTACCCATGAGCAAATTTTGTGAGAAGGCACATTTTCCAAATTTCGCACAGACCGATACCTTTTTGGTTTGTACGGGTTTTCGGTTTTTCGGTTTTTTTTCATTGGGTATACGATAGTTCAGAGTCTCAGATTTTACTCAAAACTTCTGAGCGGGGCTTATTTGGGGGTGATGAATACGAATTCAATGACCATTTGTCGACTTTCGAATAATTGAGGTAGGCTTTGCCCTAAATGGCATGATACCCACCGTAACCTACAGTAAACCTCAGAATCGCGACAAAAGGACTCGAGATTCATGTTCAACACCCAAGATTACCCCTACATACAAGTTCTGAGCAGCATCCGGGTTTTTCAAAACACCCTTAACTTTTCATGGGGGTTAAGACCCTACCTTGCCGCCGGACTTTGAAAAACGCGTATAATTTTTTTATGTGTTTTTAGGCAGCTGCGAAGACCATAATTGAACTCTACGCCAAGAACTGCTCTAGAAAAGCACATTTTATACGGAATGGCCAGACTGACTAAAAGTAGTTCCCTTGTGAGGAAAATTTCGCTAGCTAAACACGACTTTTAGCGATGCTACGATAATATTGCCCCAAACCTCTTCAAAGGAGTTTTCGAACTACTTAAAGGCAGTGTTCACGATGAAAATTGTTTTTCTGTTTTCCCGCCTATCTTGAAAACGGCCCCACGCTGATTCCAATGATGTCTCTGAAATCGTACTATACCTTCTGGGAATGGAGTTATGGCCCCTTAAAAATTGAGCTAGGGAAAATGGTGGACGAGTTGTCCGAGGCTTGTAACTTGCGTCTTTTGCAGCCGATCTATGCGAGCTGACCTGAGTAAAGAGAGAAGTTGAGAATGAAGGGAAGAACGGGGCTAATGATTGGAAATCATCGCTCATCTCACGATCTTGAGCATTCATTTGTTTACGTCGGTGGGCGTGTGATGCGCTTTTGAGGTTTACCTTGCGCTCGAAATGGCAACTTCAGGCTCTTTTGGAGCTTTTCCTGGCTCGTTTTCATGCCTTCTTTCGACGTCAACGTTACATTGTGCCCCTCCACTACCCATTCCTAGTGGAAACTGAAACACATTTTTTATCGTGAACACTGCCTTTAAAGGCGGCATACACGCTCGTAAACGTGATTGAGATAACAACGGAAATAGAAAGGTATGGCCCATGTTACAACGCCTACGCATTTTGAAGTGTCAAAAACCACCCACAATGCCGCTACATGAGTTAGAAGTTGGCTCGCCCGTGTTTTCACGCCCCCATATTTGCCCTGTTCCTCCAACGCAGGGTTGCTGGGCCATCTTCGCCGTCAGTGACGTGTGTGGTTCACTTGTTAGGCAATCTACCAACAGTACCGACGGTGGATATGACCCAGCAACCTTGCGTTGCAAGAAAACGGCAAATACAGGGGGCGTGAAAGCAGGGGCGAGACCAACTTTGGCTCATGTTGCGGCTGGTAAATGGTGATTTGTTTAAACTGCGTAGGCAATGTAACTTATGAGCCCACCTCTATTTCCGTTGTTATCTCAATCACGTTTACGAGCGTGTATGCCGCCTTTAAAGGCACAGAACACCCAAGAAATTATTTTCGAGATTTTCTGCTCATCTTGAAGAGAGCCACTCTCCGATCTCAATGGTATCTCTGAAATCGTCCAAGGCCCCCTACGGACCGAGATATAGCTCCTTGAAAATGCCTGCATTTTGAGGGCGAAAATTTGGTGGACGAGTTGTCTCTGGCCTGTATTCCTCTTCATTCGTAATCGCTGCACTAGAGCAAAACAGGATGAGGAGATAGACAAGCAATGGACTGAAGAACAACGATTTGTTCAAATTCATCCATCGATCAAGCCGCTATCGAGTTCGAAAATCTGGTTGGGGGTCGGGCATGTGGTGGTGAGCGAAGGGGGTCGGGCCCGTGGTGGTCGCTTATATCTCGCTTATTTCGAGGAATTGAGATCTCGCATTTGGCACGTGTTATACAGGAGGGATCTTCTCCACAATTACACGAAAATCTCAAAATTCATATCTGAGGGTGAACTGTGCCTTTAAGTAGTTCGAAAACTCATTTGAAGAGGTTTGGGGCAATATTATCGTAGCATCGCTAAAAGTCGTGTTTGGCTAGCGAAATTTTCCTCACAAGGGAACTACTTTTAGTCAGTCTGGCCATTCCGTATAAAATGTGCTTTTCTAGAGCAGTTCTTGGCGTAGAGTTCAATTATGGTCTTCGCAGCTGCCTAAAAACACATAAAAAAAATTATACGCGTTTTTCAAAGTCCGGCGGCAAGGTAGGGGCTTCACCCCCCATGAAAAGTAAAGGGTGTTTGGAAAAAAAAACCCGGATGCTGCTCAGAACTTGTATGTAGGGTTAATCTTGGGTGTTGAACATGAATCTCGAGTCCTTTTGTCGCGATTCTGAGGTTTACTGTAGGTTACGGTGGGTATCATGCCATTTAGGGGCAAAGCCTACCTCAATTATTCGAAAGTCGACAAATGGTCATTGAATTCGTATTCATCACCCCAAATAAGCCCCGCTCAGAAGTTTTGAGTAAAATCTGAGACTCTGAACTATCGTATACCCAATGAAAAAAAACCGAAAAAACCGAAAAACCCGTACAAATCAAAAGGTATCGGTCTGTGCGAAATTTGGAAAAATGTGCCTTCTCACAAAATTTGCTCATGGGTAGTTTTGGGAGCTGAACACGATTATGAGGTCCTTCAGAATCTCCAAAGACTAATGCTTGTTTCGGAAGAGTACAATAGGTACGGAAATCTGGCAAAAAACGCTTATGACATTTTCAGAGGCTTTAGGCAGCTGCGAAGACTAAAATCGTATTCTACGCTGAAAACGGTTAGAAACGTATATTTCATCTGGAATGGCCAGGCTGACTAAAAGTAGTTCCACTTGTCAGAGAAAAGCCCCGTACCAGCACCCGAAACAATCTCTAGAAAGCCAAATCCGAAAAACATTGTTTTGGAACACCCCGAAAGTTGCCTCTTGGTTATGGAGTTTTCAAAGCTAAGAAAAAGCTCGTTTTGAATCCTTTGAAGCATAAGCGAGTTTTGAGCTCCAGTTGTTTATGTACTGTTGCACACCTGCAACTGCCGAAACACAGTTTATTCACTAGCAGGAAATCTGGGACAGGACCTAGTGAGGCACACTCGAATGCCACCATCGTTTCACTAATATTCTCACACTTCAGATTCACAAGTTATTTGATCGCTATTCAAAACGAGCCATTGAAGCGGAATAATTCAAAGAAAAACCTGAATAGGGGACTCTCTTCTAACACAAAAGACAGGGTATTAACCGTTTGAAAGATTGGAAAGAATGTTTGGAATGTAAAACGATGTGGAGTCGTTCACGCGCCACTGGTAGCGCGCTTCGTGTAGAGCGCTAGCGGTAGCGCGGTTTCAGAGGGTCTTTCGCGCTTCCAGTAGCGCGCCTTGCAAGTACTTGATATCAAACAGCGCTAAGATCTCCATGATAGCGCATTTGAACCATGCCAAGCGCGTTTGGGCTATGCCAGGCGCGTTTAGGCTAAGTCAAGCGCGTTTGGGCAATGCCAAGCGCGTTTAGGCTATGCCAAGCGCGGTTGGGCTACGCCGAGCGTGTTTGGGCTAAGACAAGCGCGCGCCTGCATAGTTCTTGATTGCAGATTGCGCGTATGCCGTCCCCATAGCGCGTTTGCGCTAGTTTTGGCGCGCGCTACTTCGATTCTTAATGCCGCCCCAGCACAACCGCGCTAGTTCTCTCGCGCGCTCCCGGGTTTCTTAATGCCGCCCCAGGTCCAGCAGCTGTTGGGTTATCCGAGATGCGTGTGGCCGACCATCGTCGTGAAGAGGGCGAACAGTGTTCGTCCCAGGGCAAAGAACCTGGGCTGGGGAGTTCTTCATCACCCTCCATATAGCCCAGATCTTGCCTCTTCCGACTACTATCTTTTCCGCTTGATGCAGCTTTTCCTGGATGGAAAACAATTCACTAACGATGATAAAGTCAAAATGGCCTTAGAAGAATGCTTCGACTCGAAACAGCCAGAGTTCTTCGCGTCGGGAATTCATGATCTGCCCAATTGATGGTGAAGGATCCTTGAGTGTGATGGAAATCATTTTGTTGGGTGAGCCTTGATTTGTTTTTAAAATAAATGTTTTTTATTCAAAGTCGTGAAAAGTCCGGAAACTTTCGCAACAACCTAATATATAAATGATGGAAATAGACCGATAAGACTTGGGTCCTCCCTTCGTATTGTAACTAACATTGGTATAATTAATAAAAAGTGTACATGGCTTCCGATCGAACCAATGAATTCCAATAAAGCCTCTCAGAACATTCGAATGATTGAAGCTATTAGAAAACCTTATTTCCATTCGATTCGAATTTATCCGAATACTCGTACTTGTTCAAGTTTGCAGAAAAAAATTGGAATGATAAACGGACAAAATTTAGCATATTTTTCGGGGGCTGAATAATCGAATGTAGTGAACTGGCCGAATATTTGAATCACCGTATGTTAGATTCTCCGATGAGAACAGGTATTTGAAGAACAGAAAGAAAAAGAATATACCTATTTCAAAAAATTCGAAAAAAAAATTTTTGAATTTTTAGCCCCAAAACGCTCAAACTCCCCGGGCGAATAAAATATATTCGAATACAAAAACAAAAAAATATAAGGAAATTTCGGTTCAGGAGCCATATTATTAGGTAAGAAATTGAGCTGTGAATATGGAAGCGATTTAAAAATCCAAAAAGTCTTTGTTGAAAAGGTTATATACAAGCATCGGACGTTTTTTTGCCAAATTCGGCAAATGCTCCCCGTTTTTACAAAACCTAGCGCGGGTATTTTAAAGGTAGTGTTCACGATAAATCTCGTTCTCGAGGTCTCGGTGTGAAACACTAAGTTGGCAGGTGCTGTAGAGAATAGGGTCGAAGAAAGCAACGAAAACTGGCCAGAAATAAATACAAACGGCTTTGAAAGCTCTCCCGGTGCGCCTACCTATCCCGGTCCGCCCCCCGATCGGACGAGCTTGTGGCGCCGCACAAATTTCGATGGCAAATTGCCAAACAACTCTGCCGCAGTTAGCATTATCGATTCGCGCAGATTTCGCGATTAGCTCGCGCTTGCCGAAATCAGCGGACCCATGATTCTCGTCCACGTCCTGAATTTGGAAACCGTTATTTTGACTTATTCTGGACGAGTTTCTTCCCTGTTTCTTCACTATTAGTTACCTCACGACCAAGCAATCCTATTTTTGGGTCGAACTCGAGTGCGATATTCATCGTGAACACTGGAACACGTTCTTCTACATCTATTAGACGTAAGAAGCTATAAAAGCCTGCTTGCTCGTTCTCGAACAGCCAAGTCAGTGAGCTTTGAGTAATTATCATTGAATGCAATTACGCGATGAAGGAATGACAATGCTCCTACTAGTACAAGCACTTTAGGAGAGAAGCTGATGTCCAGCTTATAGGCCATTGATGTGAGCCCCATTCCTTGTGACTTGGAATGGACAAACTGCCTTCCTTTTTTTTATAAAAAGACAGACTCATCAATGTGAGCTTTCATGCAATGGTGTCACGCTAACACCAGCTAATTAAGTTGTACAAAAAAACGATTTGTCATGCGTATTTCATGCGATGTTGCGTTGATCGAAGCCCATTTTCAACATTCACTCTCTGCGAAGAGCAGCTTCCATATCAGAAAACGGAATTTCTCCGTTCAGCAATCTGATTTCTATCGCGGGAGTGAAATCTGTTCTCGGAATTTCCAGAACATTGCTATAGACTCATGCAACGTAAAACGACATGTGCGACATTCTTCCTGACAGATGTCAAATGATCATTATCTATATGTCAGTATCGCTGTTGTTGAGGCATATTCCGGGAAATCAACCGTTTTTTTATCAAAACAACCGCACCAAGCAATTGACGGTAGAGTGAGACTAATTCCCTAATCACGATTCAACCGCAAAAGCAGAAAATACTTAGGATTTATTTATACGACAAAAAAAGTCTAAAAGTTTTCAAAATGTCCTTGAGGGCATCGTCCGCCAAAAATTCTGGCACTTCATCTTCCACATGAATGTGAGCTTCTCACCAGGGGTGTGCATTTTCCGTTTACCGATTTACCGGTTTTCCGGATTTACCGGTGTTTTTCGGTAAGTTTTGATTAAACGATTTACCGAATTTTTCTCGAAATTTACCGAAATTTTTACCGAAAAGAAAAGTTGGGTGTTTTTAGCTCAATCGGTCTACTTCTTACTCGCATTTCATGGGTTTACTACTGTTATGGCATGCCTTTGGCGCGATATCCTTCTTCATCCTTCTTTTTTGTTACTCTCTTTACCCACTTGGCTTTCTTTCCGAATAATCCTATGACCTCTTCTCCTTTTCTGTCACGGGCTTCCTCTTATGGAGATACTACTCCGAGAAATACATATTAGCAGAGTTCTGAAGCAGATATTTCATGAACTAGAGAATTTTTTTTTCGTAGCTCCGGACACAAAACTGAATCAACTGCAGTTCTGGAACGACTCCACTGTAAAGTCGTCGTACCCGCACCTTTCCTCACTGGCCGATAGGTACTTTTGCTGAGCGGAAAGGACGTTTTCCTCAGCTGGCCTGATTTTGAGTGACTACAGACGACAGAAAATGACGACAGAACATTTTGAACCTTGAGGACAGAAAATTTGGAAATGTTTCTTCTTCTCAAAATTAACGTCCCGCTGATTGAGTTCAGTCGTTTGGCTCAGTGCAATATTTAAAACTCACTCATTATTTGCACTATCCTCATGCTGATACATAAATATCATTGGTCATTAGTGCTATAGTATGGAACACGTGCCAAAGTCGAGGTCAGAATTTTTACCGAATTTTCCGTTTTTACCGTATTTACCGAAAACGAAATTCGGGAAAAAGTTTCGGTAAAAAATTCACCGAAAAGAATTTTCCGCACGCCCCTGCTTCTCACTGACTAGCGAACTTTAGACGTGTGACTATTGCGATACAAATTTGATTAGTAATGGAGAAATATAGCCTTTCGGAGAGCTTCGATTTATGTCTGAGGTACACGGCCTGGGACAAGTTCCTTCAAATGTTCCATGAAGCACATTTTTCAAATAATCAATGTGAGCAGCCTGTTTCGGGCCAAAAACCAGCTCTATCGTTAGGAAAATCGGACTTGAAATTGATGATTGATTTGTGAGTTGCATGTGAATGAGCTACATCACCTCAATACATTGTAAACATACTAAGTTACCGTATTTCCAGTAACTGAACACACAGTGTACTAATTTTCAACCTCCGCCAAAAAGGGGGGGGTGGTTAACTAGAGGGAGGGGTTCAAATAGAGGGGGAGATTCTAATTTTCAACCGACAATCGAAGAGTCAATATGGGCAAACGAAGTTTACTAGGCAACCCAAAGTGGGACAATAATGAATTACTCGGCGAGCTTCAAGTAATCATCATCAATAAAGTAATTGTTTAAGTCCTCCCCAAGATCAATAACTTCGAAAATGTCAACAAGGTTTTGGGTGTCGACATCTCGAGCAGCGCTTAGCAGTTCACGTCGGGTCCGCCGGCTTTGACACAGTGAATGACGTCATCTCCGGAGCAATCTGCAGCAATTGTAATCCCGCATGTCTTGAAGGATCGAGCGACAACTTCGGCTGAAAACTGTTCTTGTACCGAACTCCAATCGATATCGAAATCGTCTGTCAACGTGCCACGACGGAAGATTTGCTGAGAGAGCCTCTGTGTCTCTGGCTACTCTGCCCTTGGCAGAGGGCCACTTGTCAAGTTCTGCGTTAAGTATATAGGTGAAAGATTGGCAAACATATGTGCATTATACATTCCATCCGATGGCCAAAACCGCGTCGAATCGGATTTTCGGATATTGCCGATTTTGCGAAACCGACTCATCGAATAAAAAGGATACTGGCCCAAACGAGAATTTCGGATAACGGATCCTATCCAAAACGAAAATTTTGGTCCGGATCGGTTATCGGATATCCGATCGGATAAAATCGGATCTACCGGCGAAATTCTGATGAAAAAACGGATAAGAAAAAATTTCGCTAGTACCGAGGATTCAACTCCGTGTATTCAAGCAAAACCCATTCTGAAACCAGATGTAATCTTCATATATATATATATATATTATTGGTAGAAACAAACAAGTCACCGGTTTTGGAAAATTTGAAAGCAACAGTTGGCATGGGCCCTTCAGATTGGAAAAAAATAGAACAAACTATCGTGGTGACCATAAAACAAGACATATTTGGAGATCTTCGACTGATATGGTTGCTTTATTCGCACAGCGCATTTCAAGACTCGCGTTCAGTCTACTATTTCGGTGTCGTCTTCCGACAGATCTTCCTCCCCGAAAACAGATCCTTCACTATCACTGCGCCCATACTTCTCGACGACTACATGTCGGTAAAGAGTATATTCCGAGGTCTCACGTTTGGAAAGTAATTCACCGCAGCGAATCTTGGGCAATTAAATATTTGGGGCCGAATCGCTCGCGACGGGTTCGGCCGCGGCACTCCGCTGCTCGCGCAGGAATAATAACAGCGGGAACCAGAAATCTTTCGAGGTAATCAAAATGAGGCGTAAGCAAAATGCTCTGGCCGTACACAGCACGAGACTTAGAAAAAATCGAGCACAGACACCAGGAATTATTTCGGCTGCTTTTTTCAATGTTCGCGTCCGAAAAAAAGTTTTTTGGCACATGTTTCATGGCAGAATACTTGCCTGCTGCTCAGCCCAATCCCATGTATGACGGTGTGCCTCCTCTAGTCGATGATAGTGAAGCTGACCTGCCCAAGTGTACTCGAGCCATCCTAGCAGGTCTTCGATGCGGTCAATCTACCTAAGTGAAGGCCTAAGCAGACAGGATTGATCAGTCAGTCCCCGATTAACGTCCTGATTGCCAACGAGTTGGACATGATTCATTGAATCTATATTCAGGTCCATTCAGACCTTCAACCCTGTCTGCTCATGAATTATGGTACAAGTCGTGTGAAGTTTTCAACTTTCTGCGCCTCTGATGCGATGCTCTCTCATGGCCGAGAAAAAGAATAGAACCTTGTGGATTTCGGAATTTCAATTTTGTCGCCGACAATGCGTCATTATACTGTGCTTCTCTGGGCCAAATTCCGGTCCGCAATTGCGTCTCCACACGCTTTGCGGCCGCACGCGCTCGAGTCAGTAGAATTTCCAGCGCTAAAAGCAACTCGATATGGCTTTCTTATACAATTTCCTCTGATTTCGTTCAGTTTCCAGAGTCTAAAACCCACCTAGAGTCAACAGAGAGGGTTGTGGCGCTAGAAGCTCTACCAAATCGTAAGCGCGCGGCCGCGAAGCGCGTCGAGACGCAATTTCGGACCGGAATCTGGCTCAGAGAAGCACAGTACATGTTCACGCGTAAATCACAGACGCACATCCTCGTCATTTGCGTCGTGCACGTCGACGGAGATTGACTTCAGATTTCGAATAAGACCAGTCGTATACATTTGCGACACTTGGTCGCGTCGCAATGCACAGCGACAGCGACCGCCTCCCGCCCTTTGAATCTGTCGCTCGCAGTGCGCTGCACAGCGACAGCGGTTACGACATACATAGGTGCATTAGCAGTATGTCAGCCCTCCGCGACACGTCGCTGCGACGGACATGCGACAACTGTTCCTACGACGGCCAATGCCGTTGCTCCAACGCTGGTCCCGCCACGATTTGTGCTAAATGTCATGACTGTCGCTCCCGACAGAGACAATGTATACCATTGACCAAAGGTACAAACAGTGGGCCGTGGGTCAGGAATTACCTTTAGGGCGCGATGGTTGAATTGAGTAAAATGAAAGCACATCCATCCGGTTTTATGCGAAATTATACGATTTTCATCCGAATTTATCCGAATCCGATCCGATCGATTATACGTTTTGAATCGTTTTTCTATCCGAGTATCCGGTTTTCTGATAGGATCCTTCGATTTTCACTTTTCCGCATATCGGATATTTCGGATATCGTGTGTTTTCGTCTGATCGGATTTCGGGTCGATCCAAAACCGCCATTTTGACGTCGGATCGGATTTCGGATGATTATCCGATCGGATTATTCGACCCGGATATCCGAAACCGACTCCGTCAGATGGAATGTATAATGTGCATCCAAAAAAAAGTATGAGACAGAGAAAAGATCCCTGTAAAAAGCAACGACTTTTAAGCTGAAAGGGGGCTCTGATAGAGCGGTGTGTATTATTTTTTCAACCTCCATCGAAGGGGGAGTTCAATTAGAAGGAAGAGTTCAAATAGAGGGAGGTGTTCAATAACAGGAAATACGGTATTCTAGAAAATTGTCATTCAAATGAAAACTGTGTAAAGTGTTCGTACTACTCTTTCAGAAGCAAGCAAACATGGAAACATCTGCTCCTCCCCTCTGTTACAGCAGATTTCAGCAGAACAAAACGTCAGTGAATTAGAAAACATTGCGGTGACCTAAATTATTGAATATGAAAAAAAACTTGCAGATGAAAACAGATTTGAGGTGCCGAGGAGAGTATCAGAGCATGAATTGCTGTGTTCCAAAGCAGCGATCCGTTGCGAAGTCCCGCCCCTATGGGATAAAGTCGTTTCATGCGCAGAATGTGCTCGGCAATACAAAGTCAACAGCACCATTAGAGAATAGAAAACGAGGCTTCAAGCAAGTTTCTGGAATTGCACTGTTCATGGATGAGAGGAAAGAAGCCCGAAAAAAGACAGAGAGCTTTGCGGACGCAATAATAATCGATTATGACATCGTCTATTGCAAAAGGTAGACATGGCGTGTTGGCTCGCAAGGATGTAGGTAGAGGAGAAAGGTGAAGGAAAAAAACTAGAATTCGAAAAAAATCTCGCAAGGAAATTTGTACCCTGAAGTTTTTAGTGGACGCAGAATTATCTCTACTAAGGCTTCAATATGAAAACGGCGAGTGTTACTCCTTCAATCTACATTCTGCACGAGGGCAACCATCCGTTCGGATGGAATCTTCAATAACCTCGAACAATTATGTTTAGAGCAAATGACTTGCTGAGATGAATGCTCACGGTAGGGTATGATTTTATTATAGACTTGCAGCTGATGAATAAAAAAAGCTGAAAAAAGCATAAATAGACCTACTACTATGACCTATTATGACCTCACTACTAGTAACTTTGAAGGCACCTTTCGCGCTGTAAACCATTTTCCATTTTTGAAGCTCAATTTGATGAATAAGCCCGGCAGACCACGCCGGTAAATTCCTCTCACTAGAGAGGTCAAGCTACACAAATACATGAAAATATAATATGCGATTTTCTGCGCGTACGATGCCTTCAACCCATTCACGGCCACGTGTCCCACCGGTGGGGTTAAAAAACCGGGGTGGTGGCCATCGTGTATCTATACCCCTGAGGAGGCGGGAGAAACGGGGGAGGAGCGAGGTTCCTGATTGGACGCAACAGCCGGGGGCCGGGGCTAGCCCGTGTTGCGTCCAATCAGGAACCTCGCTCCTCCCCCATTTCTCCAGCCTCCTCAGGGGTGTTGATACACGATGGCCACCACCCAAAAACCGATCTCTCCGCCGAATGAGGAACATATATACAAACCTTCATATGGTCAAAGCAATGAACTACCCTAGACTTGAATACAAACCCCGTGGTTCGCCGGGAGGCCAAACGCAACAATGGATCTAGACCTTTTCAGAAAACCCGTTAATTGAGGTGAAAGAAAAAGCGCCTGTGCAGCCATTTCAAAAGCACCTCATAATTTCTTTTCTTTCTATCGCTACTTTTCATGTTAAAATGAAGAAATATACCGTTCAAAACTTGTTTACTCTTCTCAAAGCGTTGCAACTTAGTTGACCGTGTTGCGGCTTCGAGGTACTGTTCTTCAAAAACGAGAGGGTGTTGGGAGCTAAAACTGTGACAATGCTCCTTCAGCGTTGTTAGATATAATAAAGCGAGAAAAGGGAAAAATCAATCATCCGTGGAACGCTATTCAAGCTAGCGCGTACCACCGGTGAGACGCGGTATAAGGTGACGCAATATTTCATGCAGTCGTGAATGGGTTAAAGGCACAGAACACCCTCGGATGCGAATTTTGTGACTTTCATTGAATTGTGTAGTAGATCCCTCCTGTATAACACGTCCCAAGTGCGAGATCTCCATACTTCCAAATAAGCGAGATATAAACGACCACCACGGGCCCAACCCCTTCTTGATTTTCGAACTCGATACCCGCTTGATAGATGGATAAATTTCAACCGCGTCTACGTTCTTAAAATTATTGTCGGTCCATTTCCTCATTCTGGTTTGCTCGCGACTGCGAGTGAAGCGAAATACAGGCCTGAGACCACTCGTCCACTAAATTTCCGCCCTGAAAATGTAGGCATTTCTGAGGAGCCATAACTCTGTTTATTGGGGGCCTTGAGCGATTTCAGAGATACCACTGAAGAATAATTTTTGGTTGTCCTGTGCCTTTAGGGCGAAATTGATCCTTCGCTCAAGTCCTAAGTACAAGCCGGTTTCATGGATTTTATCTGCGGTTTAGCCCCATTTTCCATCGACTCTTAAATGGGAAACAAGCAGCTCAATCCGGGGTTCTGACCTTCTGAATATCAACTCTAGTCCAGGGGTGAGCGGAAATATTTTTTTACCAATTTTCGTTTTCGTCTCCAGGGAACTCTAGTACATCTGTCTTTCGTTTTCTGTTTTTTAGTGAACGTTTTAACTGTTTGGCTTTTTCGTTTTCGTTTTCCACCTTCAGGTTAAATTTGGCATTACATTTTGGATTTTCGAAAGAGTATCTTTTTCAGCGAACGTGTCTCGTAATTTGGGAAAACAGAAGAAGAAGCTAGTCGGAAAACATTTATTAGCTCCGAAATGAATATGTCACTGCATTTTTGATTTTCTAACATGAAAAATCCATTTCAACTAATCTCTGGTCGTAAGACAGCCCTTCAAAGAAATTATACACGTTACAAACAGCATCTTATTTTTCAATATTTTTGCGCAATTGAGTATTCAAAGCCAACTTTTTTGAAAAACTGTTTAAAAACCCAAAACACCCAATCTCCGCACTGCACCTGTTTTGGTGCGTTATGTGTAGCAGGATTTATTGTTAGACCGTCGTTAATGGTTTTGCGATTCTACTTCTTAGCTTAGCGACTTCCTCGAATGTTTCGTCAATCGAAATTTCTCCACAGAATGAGATTTTTCCTTGAGATAAAGCGTATTTACCTTTCCGGCAATTGCACCCTTGGGTGAGCAACTCGTCCGTGAAGTGGGAGGGCTGATCCAATGGGTCGGCTGGTCTGTGCGATTTTCATCTAATTCTCCGCCGTTTTTCGATGCTCTTTCCTCTATTCTTACCTCGAAGAGAACCAAAGCTTATGATGGAGGGAGAAAAAAGAAAACTTTTCTTACTTGAAATCAGCCTTTTACTCGGCCACACTGGCAGATCACTTCCCCGAGGTCAATTGTTTTAAAGACAGTGGTCGCGATGAAAAACGGTTTCTAAAAAACTATATAAATCAGCTTAGATTTAAAACAGCTGAAAAACTATGAAGGTAGCACGGTAAAAACGGGCTAGAATGAGAGTTTCTAGGGCGCAAAGATGCTAAGCAGGGATGAGCGAAGTTCCGCGTTTCGCGTTCCGAAACCCGCAGTTTGGCGCAATTTGGGCATTCCCCGATCCCCATTGCGAAAACCGCGAAACACGAATGCGAAAATATCGGGTCATCTGGGAAGTAAGCAAACACTAGATGATCTCTGAATTTTTCCGCGTTTCGCGTTCCGAAAACCGCATTTCCGCGCGTTTTCAGGAGTTTCGCACCCGATTTCCGATACCCGAGAAAAATTTTCGTACCAAAACCCGAAAACCGATTTCCGAAATTTCAGATTTTTATTCCGCTCATCCCTGATGCTAATTCGTGCACAAGTGCACAGCGCCGCAAAAAAGATCGCAGTCCCACGCCGAGCAGTCAAAAATCATCGACATTCACAGAAAGAAAGAAATTCAAATTCACGTAATGAAAAGAGTTGACAAATGAAAGCAAGCACTTTAGTCAATGTTTTTGACTAGATGAGTCCGAAGGATAATGTTCATTTATTGAAGTTCAATTTCAAGCCAACTGATGTTCTCGATATCATGGATCATCGATGCCGATGATGTGGAGTGGGCTCGTCCACCATCAAAAGACAAGAAAGTTCAGGCTTCAAATTTGGCCCGTAACAGCGGTTTTTTCGCGATTTTTCCTCATTCGTCTTATCACTCTAAACCCAGAAAAGGGTTTAGAGAGGAAACGAAGACAAGCATGTTTTATCGCGACCACTGCCTTTGATAGCGTTTTTAACAATTTTTTCGTGATTTCAGAAACAACAACAAAAAGTGCGTCGGGAACAGCGGTTGTAGCTCGAATTGAACCACCTGAAGCTGAATAGAGCTTTTTTCTTGAGACAGCGAATGCGAATGGGGGAATGAAGAGAACAGTAAGAACTCGCGATGCGACAATGTAAATTTGACTCCGAAAAAGACTGTGAAGCGTGCAGTTGCTCTTCGCATTACTCAATGATATCACCCATCTACACAATTTGCTGCGTTTGCAAGTAATTCAAGACCATGGAGTAGATCAGAGTCAATACTATGAGATTGAGGGAGCACAAAAAGTTGCGCAGAAACTGATTCAGGTAATCGCAAATTATTCATGCAGGGATTTAAAGGCAGTGGTCGCGATCAAATATGCTTGTCGTCTTTTTCTCTCCAAATCCTTTCCTGGGTCTCGAGTAGTAGGACCTATAAGAAAAAATCGCGAAAAAACCACTGTTTTGGGCCGAATTTGAAACCTGAACTTTCTTGTCTTTTGATGGTGGATGAGCCCTCTCCACATCATCGGCATCGATGACCTCTTATATCAAGAACATCAGCTAGCTTGAAATTGAATGTCAATCAATGAACCTTCGAATTTATGTGTGTATCTAGTCAAAAACATTGACTGAAGTGATGCTTTCATTATTCAACCGTTTTTATTCGTTAAATTTGCATTTATTTCGTCCTCTGAATGTCGATGATTTTTGACTGCTCGGCATGAGACTGCGATCTGTTTCGTCATCGCCGTGCACGTGTGCACGAACTAGCTTCTTTGGGCCCTAGAAACTCTATTTTTAGACCGTTTTTCACCGCGCTACCTTCATAGATTTTCAGCTGTTTTTGATCTAAGTTGATTTTTGTAGTTTTTTCGATAACTTTTTTCATCGCGACCACTGCCTTTAATGTATGTATGTACCTAGCCGTGTACGATGAATGATGTACCAAAGTGCGGCATTTCTTTTTAATTGTACTCAAAAGCGCACTTACCTTTTGCCCTCAGAATAAATCGATTTCAAACGTACCGAGAAGGACCCAGAAAAAAGGAATGTGAATTGAATGTAGTGGAGAGTGAAACTGACTTAATATAAGACATTCTCCGAAGATTCAATATATTCTGATTCAAGAGGGAAATGTGGCCTCTATTACCTATATTGCAAAAGAAAAAGACAGATTAATGCAACGGAGGAGAGACGGGGACATTCCTCCGCGGTGACAAGTTTTCCGCTGACATGTGTCTTTCGCCGCTGATATATCCCATACCCGAAGTCAGAGCCAATGACGAAAATACGCTTAGAGCTCCGCACAAAAAAAGTATTGCACAACTACTACTCCTGGATACCCAGATTAAAAATCTGGCTCGGCAAGTGAGAATGGGTTTCTGAAGGCTGAAATTATTCAAGCACTCGCTCCAGCCCGAAATCACCTGTTGGTATAAGGACTTTTATTACTACTTTCGGACTCTAGGGTTATGCTATACTATACTCATGAAAGACCGGCATACCTTCTGGCCTAAATCGAAGCGGGACCAGTATCGGAAGAATGCCATTTGCCGCCATAGGAACAGTTGTCCCGCTCTCCGAAGCGACGTGTACCCGAGGGCTGACATACAGGACATATGCCGGAGTCTGTCGCTGCCATTGTTGCCATCGCGGTGCTGCGCAATGTACACAGCGACAGCGACCTTGTGTCGCAGAAGCATATTATGCCCCTTACCTAATTTGTTTTAGAAAAAAAACTTGCCGACTAAAAAAGTGTATTTCAGAAGTAATCTGATTGCATTCAGATTCATTTTTCCATCAAAACGTACCAATTTTCGGTTGACGTAGCAAATTTCGGAGTCAATCAAAAATTTTTGCCGTCTGTTATAAGCTTTAAGGCAGAGACCACGATAGGAAGAGATTGGGAGTTTCGACCGGAGATCAATAGGTCCGTGGCCTATTGCAACAACATTGATGGAAACATGGATAAAACCAAGGAATGTATAGCCTTATACGGCCTTAAACTAGAATGTGCTACGCCCGTCCCGCCCACTTTCTCGAAAGTCATCGAAGAAGTGGGCGGGGCTGGCATAGCGCTTGCCAGGTCTTGGAATCGGATAGGGTGATTTATTTCTCGTTTTAACCGTTTTTCGACATTGTGGTTGTTTACATAGTTCTTTTTATTGTGAATACTGCCTTCAAACGGATGGCGTCACTGAGCTATTTTTGTATAATGAAATATTTATTTATATACTGAGTTAGCTATCTAGGAGGACCGCAGAAAAAATCAAATGACGATAATCTACAGAGGCCATGGTACATATCAACAGGATCACAAGTACTACTACTCCCGCGCGAATCTAGAAGGAAAACAGTATTTTTCCCTGCGGGCTTGGTACACCATAAAATAGAAGTCCCAGGGTCAATTGTGTAAAAACACTAGACAAATAGCATAAACAGAACTTCAGCAAAAGTAGGAGAAGAATACGGGAAGATTTGCAATGTTTGGGCAAATCAAGAAAAAAATGTCGATGGAATGACATTTAAAGGCAGTGTTCACGATAGAAATCGTTTTTCTGTTTTTCCGCCTTTCTTGAAAACGGCCCCATGCTGATTCCAATAATATCTTTGAAATCGCACAAGACCTTCAGAGAACGGAGTTATGGTCCCTCGAATATTGAGCTAAGAAAACATGGTGGACGAGTTGTCCGAGGCTTGTAACTCCCGTTTTTTGCAGCCGATGTGTGCGAGCTGACCTGAGTAAAGAGAAGTTGAGAATGAAGGGAAGAACGGGGCTGTTGATCGGAAAAGATCGCTCATCTCACAATCTCGAGCATTCATTTGTTCACGTCGGTGGGCGTAGAAAGTGCATCTGGGGGTGACGAGCTGATGAGAGTCCAACTTTGGGGCCGTAGGGGACCGTTCCTAGCTCATTTTTCTCATTTTTTTCAACGTTAGGGTTCCGCTAGGCCCCGCAGCTGCCGATCTCCACCAAAAAATCAGACATGGTTTTTATCGTGGACACAGTCCAAGCTCAGAATCGGTTTTTTGTTTTCCTCCCTGTCCTGAAAACGGTCCCACGCTGATTCCAACGATGTCTCTGGAATCGTATAAGAACCCCTTGGAACGGAGTTATGGCCCCTCAAATAATCAGCTACGGAAGCATGGTCGACGAGTTGTCCGAGGCTTGTAACTGCTGTCATTTGCAACCGATGTATACCAACCGACCTAAACAGAGAGAGAAGTCGAGAATGAAGGGAAGAACGTTGCTACTGATCGGAAACCATCGCTTATCTCGCTACTATTCAGCTCGAAAGATCGCAAAAGGGGCGTGCCAAAGTGGCTTCCGGGTGTGGGCGCCCCAGGGTGGCTTCCTCCTATATCTCGCTTATTTGGAGGAATTGAGAGCTCGCGTTTGTCAGGTGCTATATGGGGTGGGTAAACTTCACAAATGTGTGGAAATCTCAGATTTCGTCCCTGAGCCTGGACTGTGCCTTTAAGACGAGCTCCCAAATTCTGGTCCTCAATACGGCGTAAATGCAAAACTGCGCGAGAAACTTATACACACGGAAAACTGCGGCAGTGTCAACGACGTTTCATTTCGCCGGTGTACATATATAAAGCGCTATCCATACAACTTAACGCCAGCGCGGCACGCGCGTGACGAGCGGGCGTGGCGTTGGGGTGTGAATGGCCTGACGCCTCGCACGCGCGTTACGCCCGCTCCGCCATGGCGGCGACGCACGTAACAACTTTTTCATCATTTTCTATATTGAATCATCTCCAATTTCATCGCGTTACTTAGTAATTAGTTCCAGTGCTATCCTCTGCTACCATGATAGTGAACGCGAGTACAAATTAAGCTTGCTCGGAAGAGCGAAGGCCTAATTTAATCCGCACCGCCATGGCGTCGCTGCTGGAGTATTCATAGTCTCCGTAAGCGTCACGCACGTCATGCACGTAGAAAGTATTCATACCCCAACGCCACGCCCTCGCGTCACGCGCGTGCCGCGCTGACGTTGAATGGTTTGAATAGCGCTTAAAGGCAGTGTTCACGATGAATATCGCACTCGAATTCGACCAAAAAATGGGATTGTTTGGTCGTGAGGTAACTAATAGTGAAGAAACAGCGAAGAAAAACGTCCAGAATAAGTCAAGATAACGGTTTCTAAATTTAGGGCGTGGACGAGAATCATGGGCCCTGCTGATTTCGGAAAGCGCGCGCTGGTTGCGAAATCTGCGCGAATCGATCATGCTAAACGCGGCAGAGTTGTTTGGCGATTTGCCATCGAAATGTGTGCGGCGCCACAAGCTCGTCCGATTGGGGGGGGGCGGACAGGGATAGGTACGCGCACCGGGAGAGATTTCAAAGCCGTTTTTATTGATTTCTGGCCCGTTTTCGTTGCTTTCTTCGACCCTATTCTCTACAGCACCTGCCAACTTAGTGTTTCGCACCGAGACCTCGAGAACGAGATTTATCGTAAACACTGCCTTTAAATGCGGCCTTGGCATGCACGGCCCATGATCACGCTTCAAGCGTGAGCCTTGTTTAACGAGACTGATCCGTGGTTTACTGCGGGTCCAGTTCCCCGTAATCGGTTGCAACCCCTCTTGTATCTTAATTCTTCAACAATGGACTGTGTGAAGTGGTAGACAGTTTTTTTTTGAGAAAGGACAATCTTCTTGTTGACTCTTTCGTGAAGGTTGGATCAGAATTCAAGGGACTGAATCCAATTTTACGTATTCACCTAATGAACTTTAGTGAGCCTTTAGAATGCCTCATTGAGGGAGATGTGCGAAAAAAGAGCGCAACTGCAGTATTCCCAGTGAAAACAAATCCGATTCGGCGAGTGACGCCGTGAAATGCCGCCTGAGAACATTCAGAGTAGATTGATTTTTTCTGTTCGAGAATCCTAGGTACTGAGTATGAAATCATTTCCAAATGAAACTTAAAAAAACGACTAGGTATTTCGGTCTTTCAAGGCAATTCAGGCCATGAAGCTATAATGCTCAGAAGCATCGGATTTGACACTTCCTTATACTTTTGACGCGCACTGAAGCACTCTTCCATACCAACTTTTTCTATCTGATACACTGAAATAGCTTCTATCGTTAACACTGCCTTTGATATCGGCTTCTTTCAAGACAGTGTTAACGATAAATTTCTTTTCCTAGTTTCCCTCGAATTCGCCGTCATGTGTTACTAGAATAGTGAAAAACCGGTGAAGAACGCATTCAAGTGCCTGATTTCGGAGAAACAGATCACCTGTCAGCAATCTTAAAAATGACATAATGTGGGAGTTTCATTACAGATCCAAAAACGTTGCCATTTTGGATTCTTGTTTGCAGAAGCGAAAGCGTATGTAGCTTCGATGAATTTTCTCACGCGTGTGAAAATAACCAGTTCGACTAGAAGTATTGAATCAGAATGTGAGTCGCCGTTGGATGGCAGGGTGTGAAAACCCATGGCGTGTAGCGATTTTCTCGATTCTCTAGTAGGATGTTGCAGCAATCTCGTCAAAGTTGTTTGAGTATGGCTTTACAAAATGAGCTGCTAGCGAGAGCCAAAATGCGGGACTTATTCCTAAACTAAATATATGACAGACAGAAATAACCCGAATGCTAATTATGTCAGAAAGACGTCGGGCTTTTACAGCGTAAGATTAGCACAAGGTAAAATTCAGACGGAGAGCGAGTACAAAACCCGCCAAGAATCGTGAAGTCTATCAAACTGATGAGCAGAAACGATCGGAAATCCGCGCCGCAAAACATGAGAGTGAAGTATTTTGGACATGATACGTTACGACGACGGGAGACATCGAAAACACCCCGAGAAGTGACGTGAGAGGACTACGAGAGGTGGAGAGTACACGAAAAACACAAATAGGCCTACTTTTAACGAGATGCGAGAATGAGTTTCATTATAAATCGCGAGAAACTCGTTCTCGACCATGATATCAACTCCAGTCACATGTCATCTGCAGTACTCGCTTTACCAAATGACGGAATCTGAAGAAGGCGACCAGAATGGAAAAGGTTTAGAAAAAAAGGAGAAAGGCTCATTGAGAAGAGGGCTCACGGGTTTATTCTCGAATCAGTATAACCTTGGTAATAACATGTCACGTTTCCTTCATTTGAATTATTTTAATTAAGCCCAAAAGCGCATCGCCAACACAATTTTTCGTCCGCGACGGTCATACACGACGGAAAGGCCAAAATCTTTCAGAGCGAGGATATTCAAAATTTGAAAACAGCATTCGATTCATCGCATCGCGCCAATTTCAAAAATGTGTTCACAGTTGAAGAAAATCTAGTTTTGACCTACTAACAACCTACTTTCCCTTGAAAATGTGAAATCTTTCATGAAGGATATATTTCTATATCCCAAAAACATTCGCTTCATCTCATCGAGCTGGTTACAAGAATGTATTCGCTTTTGAAATAAAATCGAATATCATGACCTACTTACCAACCAAGAAAGTGAATATTTTCAGACTTGACATAATTTGAAATTCAGTCTTTTCCACTAAATGGTGCCGTGCTGCTATCGAGAATTTGGTTTTTCACAGCAATTTCTAATTACCTCTTTTTTGAATTCAACAGTGTTGAGGCATTTCCGCTGTCAAACATCCTGAACAAGAAGGGTGTCTTTGCACTTTCTTTAGGTGAAAGTTATGCTCAGAATCATGTGGAATTGTTTTATGGAATCGATCATTGAGCAACTATTTTCTTCTTTTGATGAAAGGTGCAGTTGAAAGTTTTCAAAACGAGAACTGTTGAAATGCGTTGTCGACTTTTGATCAAGCAGAGTGGATTATCTCGTCAGAGATCTGTCTACATACAGTCAGCACGAATCACATTGACAGTTTCAGTTCCCTCTTGACTATGGTGAGTGTGTTGGCGCATGCTACACCGTCAAGATGGAGCTAAAACGGTCTTTGCGATCCGTTCCGATTGTGTGGTCTCCTTGTCAAGTTTAGTCTAGTTCATAGATATGGAGCGACCACTGCGGCGGACGATGCGACATTCGCGGCACCACCGGGCAGCGATAGTTCTATCACGCGCGATGACGTACATCCGCAGCCCCATCCATTCATCAGACTAAATTTAACGTGGATACTACATGAAATCGTCCCACTGAGGGAGTCAAACACTATTGGAAGGCATATTTGAATAAAGAATCAGATGTAGAGCGAAACTTTCAACACCTTGAAGAATTGATTTGAGCGATTTTTTTTTGCAGTGGCTCTCTACTTCTCGTGCATGATGTTGTAGCTGATGAAAAGGAACAAAACTCTCTAAGAAAGTGCTATCTTGCCGTATCCATTCAGCGATTGAATGAACTACAAAATCTGTTTAGCCATTCTTTGCTTGGGCGAATTACGTGCACTGAAAACAAATCACGCTTGTTGACGTGGAATCGGAAATTGGCTTATGGGAGATATAGCCATCTCGGGAAAGAGAAAGCACACACTCTGTTCCAGTATTCGTGTCCATATCAAAGAAGCTCAAGCAATATCGACGGTTACACTAGGCATTGATCCCTTATACTGTAATATATGGTATGTAAAATGGACACTTTTCCACGAAACGCTTGTTGTTGAGGTGATGGCCAAAATTCTGGCTGGGATAGAACCAAACATCCAAAGCCAAACATATTCCGCTCCAACAGCCGAAATCGGCTTTGCGCGATGTTGTGGTACAAGTATGTATAGGTCAAGCGAGCAACAAGGAGCTAGCAGAAAATCATGTTGCGCTAAAGCGAACTTCACTGGAGCCCCACTAATACTATGCTTGCACAAGATCCTCAGGGAATTGTCGGCCCCAAGCCGTCTGACAGTTCGGGTCGTGTTTCCCCATTCTCCGGGCCACAGCTGTTGCCGTCCGGGCGATCTGGAGGAGCTAGGACAGCAACAGCTGTAGCCCGGACGGCAGCAGCAGTTTCCCGGAGAAAAAGGGAAAATGAGGCGAACTGTCAGGCGTCTCGGGGCTCAGAATCGCCTGAGTAACTTACCCAAATGTCTTCTTGATTCACCACATTTGCACTTGCGTCGTTTAAATAAGGCGACAAGCTTCTTCGCGGGTGTCATTTTTCCTGTCATGATGTGTGGTCAACGTCTTCATTACCACTGCATACTTTTCTTCCTTTGGCTCTGTCCGCTTTATTTCCAATCGCACTTTCAGGCGTCAGCGTAAGGTTAAAAACCTTTTCTTTTGTCCAAATCGATCCGGTCTGGCTAACCGGAGGATTCGGTGGGATGAAATAGGTCGAGGGTGAAGCAGTTCAGCATTAAGTTTGATTAAAGTCAGTTCAAGAGGGCTAGAGCTATTTAAGGGCAGTGTTCACGATGATTTTCGTTCCCGAGTTTTCCACTCAAAACAATGCGTTGGTCACCAAGAGTAACCAAAATTACGAAGAAACGGCTTGGAACGCCCTGAAACGTCTTATTTCAGTGACATTATTCTCTGGCCTGGACTAGTTGTCCGACAGGATGAACATGTTCACGGTTATTGTCACCGGTAAAAAATGAGACTAATCAAAAATGGAAGAATATTTCAGGCAAAACAGTATTGGTTAGTGTCTGAAAGAAAGGACGATGCAGCAGAGAGTAGAGAATCGCAAGGGACAGGCCCACAAAAGATTTCATTGTCACAACGAATAGTTCCAGTGAGAGTAAAAAGGTGGGATGAGAGTACAGGATTTGGTGCCTCTCTAAGGCTTTTTTCAAAGCGCTACCCGGAGGCCAAACAATCGATTTAGCTAGTAATCTCAAAATCGAAAACTATCGTAAACACTGCTTTTGAAGGCAGCGTTCACGATGGAAACAATACTTGACAGAACTGCTGAAATTTGTTTTGTTCGAAAACAGCTGAAGAACTTCAAAGGTTGCGCTGCGAGAAATGCGCACCTATTAAAGTTATTAAGACACATAGATTCCAGTCCGTGCACAGGTGCACAGCTCCGCAAATAGAAGGAGTTTCATGCTGTGCCTTGTCAAAAATCTGCGACGTGCACAGCAACTAATAAAGTAGTTTTACAGCATACAGAAACAATTTTTACAGAAAAGAAAAAGAAAAGCGTCCCTAGTGTCAACTAAATGAGAACGATGGAGCTCGAGAATGGCCAAGTCAACGATCAGAAGTCAATTATTGAGTAAAAGTTTCGAGCCAGTTGATGACCCCTGAAAATCAGCACTAGAGTTGTGCAGCAGCAAAAACATGCTGATACAAGATAGCTAATTTCACTTCAAATGGTGCTTTTTCCCTACTTTTCTCGTATAGGTCGTACTACTGTGAACCAGAACACGACTTTACTATGAAAAACTTGGCAATCGTATTTCATCGTGAACACTGCCTTTAAGTGCATCGTACGCGCTGAAAACATCATTTTTTTGGGTTAAAACCACTGGTTCGGCCCGCCTGATAACAATAATGCTCCACGGGTCATCAACGCTTTATTTTGAATGTATGGATCGAATGTAAGAAAACTCGTCAAAAGAGGCTGGCCCTCCGTAAGACATCTAGCACCATCTAGCACGAGGAATAGAAGCGCTTTCACAGGCTTGGACGATATATACGTAGTATTGAAAAATCTTTAAGACGGGAAATCTTAGCACCCAAACTTGCGCAATGGGGACTTCTTATTTTCTTCATTCATTTTGGCAAAAGAAGACCATAGAACTCTAACCACCTAATAGGTTTGAAGTAAAAAAAAAAACACTTCCAACGCTTTGAACTGAACTTCCGACGTGTTGCAGCTGACAGATCGAAATTGACGGAAGCTGTGGGAAGTTAATGATGCCAGAGGTTTGGAACGAGCAATTCCCGAGAGTTAAGGGTTTTGTGGAGCTTTTTCACTAATACCCCGCACATCAAAGCATTGTCTGCGCACAAAGATAAAAAATAAGATGCGATTTTTGCGAGTACGATGCCTGTAAAGGCAGCATACACGCTCGTTAACGTGGTTGAGATAACTAGGTTAATCGAACCGTATGGCTTACAAAATAATGCTTACGCATTTTGAAGTGTCAAAAACGATCCACAATGCCGCTACATGAGTTAGAAGTTGGCCCCGCCCGTATTTCCACGCCCCCTGTATTTGCGCTTTTCCACCAACGCAGGGCTCCTGGGCCATCTTCGCCGTCAGTGACGTGTGTGGTTCACTTGTAAGGCAATCTACCAACAGTACCGATGGTGAGTATGACCAAGCAACCTTGCGTTGCAGGAAAAGGGCAAATACAGGGAGCGTGAAAATACAGGGCGGGGCCAATTTCCTACTGCTGTAGCGGCATTGTGGATCGTTTTTGACACTTCAAAATGCGTAGGCGTTGTAATCTGGGCCATACCATTCTATTTCCGTAGTTATCTCAATCACGTTTACGAGCGTGTATGCTGCCTTTAATGAAGTACATTATGGCATTTATAGAAGCTCGTACCCACTGAAACAGAATCAGATGTAGAAGATCAAGTGTCTTGGCAATGCAAAACACTTTCATAGGCGTGAAACACGTGTAAGTTTCAAGCTAAATAGCTTCTAAGAACACAACAACAGTAGGCCACCATCACATTAACAAGTAAAAGCAGTTTGGTTCAGAATATAGCAGCTAGCTTATGTGAAAACTTCGTTCCGGTGGGTGATTCCATGAAAAATGCAACAATGAGATTACTCCTGGCGCTATTCAAAGCCTTCCTCATCATGCAAGTCTTCCTGCTCACTCGATGTACCTTCTTGCCAGAAAGCATGCTTCCTTCTTCGCCCCCAATAAGCCGGTGTACAGTTGAGAAGAAAAAAGAGCAGACCTTCGGAAGCACATTCAATCGATCTTGCCATTCCAAACATATTCTGACTAGGTGTTTATAGGCTTTCTAAATCTGAGTTAGCAGCAAATCAAGAGAATTGCGAGTTGAGTAACAGTGGTTTTTTTTTTGTTTTATCGTTTTTTCTTTGTTGGGCGAAAAAATGAGAGCACTCACAAACAGACAACTTTCGGGGCGCGAAAAAAAGATCTTGGCTTACACCTGAAATACTTTCTTGGAAGATGTCATAAACTTCATACATCATGCCTTAAAAAAGCATCTACATTCAGAAAATTTTCTTTGGGGTTTGATTTTTGTCGTGAATACAAATATGGGGACCGTTTCTCGATGTTCCATGGCTCACAGTACTTCCAATAGACATATGTAATGCCATGTAGCTTGCGCAACATACACTTTATTTCAAAAGTAAATTCACTCAGTTCCTTCGTATGTGTGTGCTGCGCGAGGGCAGAGACAATGAGAAGGTGAGGAGAAGAAAGAGACGCAACATACCAGCTAACACGCTCGCCAACGACAGAAGTAAATTCCACAATGAAATAGTGGATAACCTGGCATCTCGAAAATCGATAGTGGATCCAATTCTGTGTCTTGCATCCCAAATAACCCCTGCAGAAGAGTTTCTCACTGAAACTGAGACTTTGGTCAAACTACCGCATACCAAGTAACCTACCATAATCTACCAAAAATTGGTGAGCATACTTCAGGTTCGTAATGAGCACCTCTAATAAGCTCTAAAAGTTTCGATACGGGTTTTTCAACAAAATTCGAATTTTCCCCCGGAAAATAGCCTCCAACGGAAGGCTTTGAGCCAAACCTGGCTAAGGTTTTTTTTTGAAATTCTACAGATGGACCTCGATTTTGTGTTAAGAACCTCGAATAATCCTCAGAAAAAAATCGAGCCAAAAAGGAGATTTGTTCTCCTAGCACCCTGAGAAACTACCTGATCCCTGGCAAACGACTGATGTGAAAAAAACTCCTCTGCTACTCTACTCGAAGATCTTTTCAGCAGCTACAAACTCGGACTTGTGAACAGTTTTAGAAGTGCTCCTAATCTTAGAATATTTTGTTGCAAACGACCAAATCGTGCTATCCTACTTCCCTTAGAAGCCAGCCCTGGTCGAGGTTCTCATTGTTCAGTCAGATGCGCTTCTGATTACTCGAACACATGTATTCAAATGATATGAAAACACGAGAAACAGAGGCAGCCGAAAGGATGAAATTGAAGACACTATTGTTATGCATCAGCTTTCTAACATTCTGGGCCTAAAAGGGCAGAATGAGCTCAAACACTTGAATCCGGCTTGTTAGGCTTTTTTCGACTTCGGGCTCAGATTATGTCATGCTCTTGTCCTCCTACCCATGAATCAACATGATGAATAACAATCTAGTCAGCATCCTGGAAGGTTAGGTTATGATTAAAACCAGTGTTCTGGTTGGAAAGCGTTCCCTAGTTCTCGTAGAAAAACATAGAGCATGGGTTAACTACTGCAGCTGTGGGGCTTAGCGCAACCCTAACGTTGAAAAAACTAAAGAAAATGAGCTCGGAGCGGTACCCTTCGTCATCAAAGTTGGACACCCGTCGGCTCGTCACACCCCAGATGCACTTTCCACGCCCACCAACGTGAACAAATGAATGCTCGAGATTGTGAGATGAGCGATGGTTTGCGATCAATAGCCACGTTCTTCCCTTTATTCCCATTTTCTCTCTTCACTTACGTCAGCTCGCATAAATCAGCTGCAAAATACGGGAGTTATAAGCTTCGGAAAACTCGTCCACCATTCTTCTCTAGCTCAATTTTTGAGGGACCATAACTCCGCTCATAGAAGGTCTTGTACGATTCCAAAAACATCATTGAATTCAGCATGGGACCGTTTTCAAGATAGGCAGAAAAGCAGAAAAACTATTCTTATCGTGAACACCGCCTTTGAACGGAATTTCATCTACGAATAAAAGGTATTAGCAATGACTAGCGTTGACATATGATGGCGCAATATCTCTCCCTTCGACACTCAAAATCTGAAACCATAGTCTATTTTGCATTCTCATGTCGGCTAATTCAGTTAATTCTATCTTTTTAAAATTTCTTGTTTTTTTTATTTTTTTATCGACTGAATTTGAACAAGGAAAGTTGGGAGTTGTTACTTCCAAAAATCTCAGAGAAACACCTTGTCAAACAGTAGGGAGAGGCAGAACCGGCAATGGATCCGACAGCGGCTTTTCACTCAGTTTGCACGATTGAATATTAAACGAGATTATAATGGTGGCGAAACCTCGTGCAGAGCAGTCTCAGCGAAAAGTGCACACTTCTAATGCGCTCTATGAGTTCAATTGAAAAATGATAGACATGAATGGAGCCTAATGGAGGCCAGCCATGAGGTAGCAATCAATCAAAAGTGGATGGGCATATGACATGATTTGAGATTGTCGTCAAGAAAAAAGCGACAGATTAATTGCTGGCTAGAATTTTTGCCTGAAGTTCCACAAACAGGTACGACTTCTACTTCCACGAAAACATAAAATGTTGGGGAACAAACCGAGGGCATGCAAATATTGCTGTGATGCTGTTTTCTTTGATGTGATCGTGAATACCCAGCCAGCGCATTCGTATGATTGCCATTCAGCTTTTTGCAGGGAATGCAAATGGGTTACCTTTCTCGAAAAGCCATGGAATGACGGCGCCAAACGAGGAATTGCGATTGAATTGTTATATCTATTAGATTGAGAGAACATTGCATGTTCCTCACTCACCAATCGAAAATCTATGTTTCCCATTCAGAGCAAGTTACGACTTTAACGTGCATCAGTGCTCACTTTCCACCGATGGTGACTTCAAAGTCAGTGTTCACAATGAAAAAATTGCACGTTTTTTTTGGCTAAAACGTAAGCTTTGGGTACCTCCAAGAAGATTGAGAATGGAAGTGCGTCAGAAAACGGCCAGGAAAGGGGTGAAAATCTCGTGGTCCAGACAACCCATTGGTTCACTGCGCCCACGTCATGTAACAGTTTTCGTGCGTTCCTTTCACCAGCGGGACAGAGGATGAATTTTTGCACACTTTTTGTCGAAAAAGGTTCTTACATCTAAGCATTTGCATTGACCCATCTTATTCTTTAGGAGTTTTTAGTACAGGAAACAGAAAACAAAGAAGTCACTCACCTAAGAATTTTTAAGCTCGAAACGTTCGCGACGTTTGGCTTGACGTTTTGTCCGTAGTGCACAAAACACCCCAGCAGGCGTATATAAATGCGCCTACAGGTGTGTTTTATGCACTGTGGACATAACGTCAAGCTAAACATTGCAAATGTTTCGAGCTTCAAAATTAAACATTAACACCTAGATCAATAAAACACCCAGATCTCATTCGTCCTGTTTTCTTCCACCTAGTCTTTTCAGATGTAAGGTGTGTCTGAATGAGGTGGTCCGAACACGTTGTCGATGTGCGTTACGGGCGGCCGTCGTGATGGGCCTTTTCCGGCTGAAATGACATTAATCCGCACGGCTGCTCCCAGGTGACTGGGATATTACTCAGTATTTATCAATATTCATCCAACCGATTTACTGTTTTGAAAAATGCCTATGCCGCGGTTGCTCAACACGCGCGTCAACCGAACGGACAGTATCATTCGGAGGTACCTTACGTACAAGTTCATGCAAATCAGTTTCACTCAGGAGCCCATAGGAGCAGAGCATTCACACAAAATCATTATTACTAATCAGTTTGACAGAAAGAAGGAAAACACCCATTTGTATACAGATGTGAGTTTCATGAAACAGTTGTGTTGAGTACTGAGTGAAGGGGAAATCCTTGCTAGCGTAAATACTTCTTTATTAATGGACTACGTAATCAGAAGAATGGGGTGAAGAAAAGGTATTCGTGAGCAGTCACCTCTACGTTTGTTTTCGCCACAGTGAGCCGTAGTCTTGGTGGAAATTACATGTCGACCAGAGATCTCAAATCTGCTGTGAGTGATCGAGAAACCACATCGCGAAAACAAATGAACACATGCATTCACATCGAAAATCATGGAGCAATTAGGTCATTAAAAGAGTGCACACGCCGCTGAACATTTTCTTGAGAATCATTGATGTATTCAACATCTTCATGACATGATGGAGGGTGACAACAAAGCTCACCATGATAGCTATAAATGTTTTACGACCATTGAAGATGGAAAATATGCAGTCGTGGAAAAGTAAACAGATTTCGGAAAAAAAGTTCAATAGCCTAATTAAGGTATAGCCTGTGTCGTTGATTATGGGTCGATCGATGTAAGGCGTCTCGGGCTTATCATGTTGAAGTCTCTTCACTGTAATATGTTGCCATGGCCGACCGCTCCGCTGCTTGCTCCGCCCGGACTTATAGGAGCGAGAGAGTTTATATTTGTGGATTAATCTTGAAATGCGATCGGAGGAGAACCGAGAAGCTTCACCCGTAAAAAATCATCAACTAGATGATATACAAAGTTTATTTTGAGAATATCTGCTTATCTTTGACTAAATTTCGTTTCTTTCCATGAATGAAGACCAGATTGTTTGTAGTTTGATCTAATACTTATGTAGGGCCCGCGGTGAAAAAATGCATTGCCCAACGATTCTGCCACAAGAACCCTATACGTAAAGAGGACAATGACTACTCGCGAACAGAAACTGAGGATAACTTCGTTGTGGTCACATGGAAAGAAGCGCCTTGGGGAACCACGACTACATACTTCACGAAGAGAAAACAGTGAATGATTGACGACGTTCCACTTGCGCGACTGGGCAGCACAACAATCTGAAGACTTGAGGGCAAAAATTAACTACCGCTGCATAATAATTCTTGGGTGTTGATCGGGGAAAATTCCAGCGAGTAGCACACATAAATGGCTGCGCTTGTTCTCAATTGATTGTGAAAGGTGCATTCGCTTTTATTCTGAAAATCAAATTGAAAACGTTCACGAGAATTTCGGATATCTTTATGAACCGCTTTATGACTCATGGTGATGTGCCCAACTAAAGTCACAGCGTGACTTCTTCAGGCTGCTTGACGCCCTGTGTAAAAAACAAGATTGGATTGAACACGGGCTAGTTTCCCATACTCCGTTAAAGTCCGCACATATGAGTTTACAGAATTTTCGGGCTAATATGAGGTCGCAAGACACACTGGGAAGGTCAATGGGGCCAGAAACGACCGGCCGCTGGATACACGATGAGTCCACGATCATTCTATTTAATGTGTGGACTCGATCATTTCTTCTCACAGGTCTTCAGACCTAAAGTGAATAGAAAAAATTAGGGACCCCTGAGCTGTTGCCTGTTTATATTATATGGGTACTTACGATCTCAGTGAAAAAACCGTTCCTACAAAGTGGTAAAGGATGCAGATTTCGAGAGTTGGTGTGTTCATACTTATGATTCCTTTGCAAGAGCTATGAAAAATTTGCGAAAATACATTTTACGAACAGCTCTAAGAAAGAATTAATCAAGCACTCGACACGATTGAGCAGCTGCAACAGAGCAAACGTCCTTGACTATTCCCAAGAGCGTTCCAAGGAACAAAGATGACAGAGATTCCGCGTATTCGGCTGCGTGGTCCTCAAAAAAAAACGTTCAAAAATAACTCTCCCAATCCCAGTAGGAAGTCGCATAATCGAAAGCTACCAAAAGTGCGTGAGAGTGAAATGAAGGAAGGAGTTGAATTACTTCTGTGAGAGAGGAAATTGGAGTCTCCGGAACTTTCATTACTGTAAACATAGTGTGCGGCAGAAACTCTGGAGTCGCTTTCCGCCCAAAATATGTACTTATGTTTACTGACAGATATCCGCGATCGCATTTTTGGGCGATAGGTATGCTGGAATTGAGTTAAAACTTAGTCGCCTTCAGCTTTTGATTTCCATCATCACGATCTCCTCTCTACTCATACTTCGTACAGCGACTCTCACTAGGGACTGTTTTACCCGCACCGCGACGAGTTGGAAAACCATGTCTTCGTTGTTGTAAGTCTGTGACAGTACATAAACGACCAGTGCTTGAATTTCCCTCAATGCCTCCGGGTATTCCAAAAAAAGGTATTTTCATTGCTTCACGAGAAGATACCCATTAATGAATTTTTGGGGATTTTTGAGGTTTTTCAGAAAAATTCTCCGCACTCGGCTCTAAACTTTCAATTGGGATTATTCAGGGGAGGTGAACACGAATTTGGGGTCTATTTGCGGCCAAACTTATGGCTACTGTAGGTTACGGTAGGCGTCATGCCGCTTTTCTGGCATTACTTATCTTAAAAATTCGAAAATCTAAAAACAGACTTCAAATTCGTGTTCGGCGTCCCATACAACACCCACAGGGAAATCTTGAGTCAGACTTCGATCATGCTACCGTATACCCACCGTTTCATACCGTAATCCAAGGGAAAATCGATGAACCGACCACAGATTTGTGTTAGACAGCCCATATAACCTCTATATAGAAGTTTTAAGACGATTGCATCGTAGCATTCCCGGAATCGTCAAAAGCCGTGTTTGGCCAGAAAAATTCCCCCTACTTTGAAGCTTTGGACCAGAATACTGCACGAGGTGTGCGCCGGCCACTTTTGTTCGGACCCTCCCCCCCTCTCCAAGGCCAATTTTGCTCAGACCCCCAGGAGCCTTAGCGGGTCAATTTTTTTCTACCGTCTTCTCCCACCCCCACCAAAATCTGATGTGCTCAAGCAGTTCGTTTAGCTGGTTCACCTCTAACGTTTGATTTCAGTAAAATTTTTCTCGCCGTATTCAAACGGTAAGTACAAAAATGCCAAGTGGTTTAAAAAAAAACCAAAATTGAAAGCTCGAAGACAACCTTTTGCAAGAAAATTCGAATTCGGATGTCTTAGAAGATGAGAGCAAGGAATAATGCTAATTGCATTTATGTGGCGAGGAGCTCAAAGTGCAAAGGTTTATGTAACTAGTAGCAGCTTGCGCTGTGTAATAAAATGTTGATAAAATAATGAATAAATAATGCGAATGTTTGAGGGAGGGTTCGATCTCGCCGGAAGCCCATATTTTCTTACAAGTAACGAGATTAGGATATTCGAGTCAAGCGTGATTGATTCACCCAGTATACGAACTTTCACCGTCTAATAAGGAGGCTGAACACCGCTACAGTACAAGAACTCACACCTTTCTCAGGTATTGTCCCAACGGAAGTTGACAATTTTGAGAACTAGGAGTCATGAGAGTAGGATATTTGCGTCCAGCGTGGCCGATTAACCCCTGATACGTACTCTCACAATCTCAGATGAACGCCGAAGACCGCTACATGGATGGCGGAGGAAGGTGAAAAGAACTTTCAAGTCCACGAACATAAATTAGGGTTTCAAAACTGCAGTAACTTAAGTTCTAAGTAAGGTACCCGGAAAAGTCTTAGCTTTGAGAAACTACACTCTGAATTCCACCGTTTAGGAGCACCCGTACCCCTGGAGAAGGCCTTTGAAGAAAATTTTCCTGGGGTGGGTTATGCAAAATTTTTCGCGTTTTCTCAGTACTTAGGGATGGGCCCAGCCGAGGGGCCCTCAGTGCATTTTGAAAAAGAACCCACACCTAGTAAATTTTCTCCAAAGGCTTTCTCCAGATGTGCGGAAGGTCAAACGGTAGAGTGTAAAGTCTAGTTCCATGAAGCCAGGATTTTCCCATATAACATTCAGCACCTAACTTAGAACGTTTTAAAAAACCAACTTTTTTGAGGACTTAGGCATTTGTTTTTTCGTCTCCCGCTATCTTCGACGTTCATCTGAGATGGTGAAAGTGTGTATGCAGAGTAAATCGGCCACGCTGAACTTAGATATCTTACACTCGTGATCCGTACTTGGCAAAACTGTGCTCAGCTCTCATGACTCTTAGGAATCATTTGCAGAAATCATTCAGTATTTAGTAGTCAAATAGTCAACTGCTTTGGACTTTTTACATGGAGGATTCATATGTCTTGAATATTATTTTAAGAAGACCTTTATGTAGTTCACCCTAAACTCCCTAATCGAGCTCCGTGACTCGTAAGCAAATTAGATCAGCCTCTCAGTTAAATCACAATGTATAATCGAAATCCATGAAAAAACTTCTCCTGACGGTCTTTACCCACAAACAGGTGCTCCAATTGGTCTTCCTCCGAATATAATGCTCCCCCACCCTCTTCCACCCCTCCGGAGATCAGACCTCACCTGTGGGGACCCGCACCCGCGCCGAACCCTGCTTCAGACCACGTAGTCAGCGATCAAAACGAGAGCCAGGAAAAAGTTTCAACCTCATTTCTTTTTTGAACACTCTAAAAAAAACACTCCTTTTTTGAACATAGCTATTCATGTACCCCATTTTCTGCATAAAGCTATGAAAATGCCCACTTCAATCTACTGAAAATCTCTGAGGCATTTAGGGGTTCCGGATAACGGACTATCAAAGCTGTATTCTATACCTACAACAATCAAAACATGGTTTCATAAAAGCCTCCGGCAAACGTAAGGTATGGTCTAGTGAGAGAACTCGACACAGCGGACTTACCACCATAGCCTAGCCATGACAAAAGTTTTCCCCCGTTTCCCGCACGATCCCAATTCTGAGAAGTGCTTTCGAATTTCTTCTTTTCGGACAGAAAGGTGACTTTTCAGTTGCAGATAATTGCTAGTCGGCTAACTATTTTAGTACAAAAATTGATTCCACTCAATGATTCGAGAACAACTGACTACGAAGCCGTCCAACGTTGTCATCAAAAGCACGTAAACATGGAACTAACTCGGATTGTATAAGTATGTAATTGATGCTGAAGTAATGCAGAGGACGGAATAGAGCTCCTTCTGGTTGAGTGAGAGGATGTGCGCGAGTAGGAATGAGCAGCTGCTCGGAATGCAATATTGGCTGGTCGCTCACTGATATAGGCAACCGCCTGGTGAGAGATTCGCCAAGTAATTGCCCCAATCAGGCATGCTGCGATGTCGCCCCAAGGCATACTTGAGCGCTGATTCGAGAAGGAAGTCGTGCGGCATACTTGACTATTGGACTTTTCTAATACACATCTGCATGGAGCATAGAGCATTCCTGAGAACAATAGCTCCTAAAAATCAAAGGTCTGAACGTGCATCCTCATAGCTTTGTGGATAGAAAAGAAGTGCCCAAAGGGGCTTTCTGGAGTGTTCAGAAAAAAAGATTTGGATATGGCTTAAAAGTTTTCCTAGTAGTTGTTTTAGATGCTGACTGCAGATGTGAAGCTTATTCGTCGATTATTCTTAGAGATTTCTGCTAGTTTGGTCTGAAGCTTCTCATTTCAGGGGACTTCGCTTGCCAAACGCGACTTTCGGCGATTTCCAGAATGCTACGACATATTTGACTCATCCATGGGGGTCACTTACAAGGGAAGTATACAAAGCGTAGGTCGGAGCTACCAAAACGACTAGTAACGTTAGTATCTCTCCTGGCTCAATAGTGAAGATGTGCAGTATCCCGCTCGTAGCTGCAGGTTCAAAAAAGTTATGAGCATTTTTAAGCCTCGCGAAAAGGCAAGGGTACCCATCAGGGGTGTGCGTGAATGAAATTTCAAATTTCGTAAATCGTAAAACGTAATTACGACAAAACCACCGTAAATCGTAAACCGTAAATCGTAAATCGTAAATCGTAAATCGTAAACAGCAAACAATAGCAATAACCACTAAAAATATTATTACCTTAGTGACACACGAGAAACTACCTACTGTCCTGCTGTCCACCGTTTCACATACTAAGTACATATTAGGCTGCGTTCAGTATTTGCCAGCTAACCACGTTTAAGGGGTATAGTATACTTTCTCGCTGTCATGAGCGGCACGCATGAAATCTAGCACAAATCACGGCCGGACCCTCATCAGACAACGCTATCGGTTGCCGTAGGAACAGTTATCGCGCGTGAGCCGCAACGACATTGTCGCGGAAGACTGACATATTGCAAATGTGCCGAAGCCTGTCGCTGTTCACCGCACTGCGAATGCGACAGGTTCAAAGGGCAGGAGCTCGCGACAGTCGGTCGCTGTCCTTGTGCAGAGCGACGCAACCGCGTCTTGTAAAGGTATACCATAACCCTAATGGCACCGCCTTACCTGCATTTCTCTGCTTTCCCTTATCACTCATTCCACATCTTCCCAGATCTTGAGAAATCCACCAGTCCAATTCAGCTGTCCTCATATCTGCTGAACAACAGGGACACTATTATACTATCAATGCCTCTCCCAAAACACTAACGCTATTGTAAGCGTGAAACAAGCCAAAATGCTCGGTACAGATGCGTTGAAAAATATGGCACCGAGCTTGCGCAAACCTTCAATAGAGATCGCAAAGTATCAGCTCGATCCGTGGGAACTCTACATTAACTAGAGCTCAGTATCGGTCGCCCAGCGCAAGTTTTTTTTTCTTATATCCACTAAGTTTGCGGAATCAATCTTCATGGAGACAATACTGTCGACAATACTAAGGCTACGTAACCACAAAAAACGCTTTCTAATTTTGCCACTTTGTGTATAGTTAGGTCCGTGGCTTGGTTCCTCAAGAAAAAAGATTTGAATTCAAACCGCGGCTGGCGCGGCGGCTGAAATCTCGGTGGCGGCTGGATAGTAATCACCAGCCAGTCGCTGGTGAGATTTAAACCGCAGCGCCAGCCGCGGTTCGAATTTAAAGTTTTTTTCTTGCGGAAACAAGCTACGGACCTAACCATAGTTTTGTCTCCATAGTTTAGTTTAGTCTCCATAGTTGAAGGCAGTGTTCACGATAAAAGTAGTTTTTCTGTTTTTCCGCCTATCTTGAAGAAGGTCCCATGCTGATTTCAATGATGTCCCTGGAATCGTGAAAGACCCCCTGGAAACGGAGTTATGGTCCTTCAAAATTCAGCCAGGGCAGCATTGTGGACGAGTGTTCCGAGGCTTGTAACTCCCGTTTTTTGCAGCCGATGTGCGCGAGCTGACCTGAGTAAAGAGAAACGTTGAGAATGAAAAGAAGAGCGGGGCTTTTGATCGGAAACCATCGCACATCTAACCACAAATTCAGGGAAACTGTTATAGGGCGTGGGCGGAGCGACCCAATGGGTTGGCTTGCCCACGAGATTTTGACCCACTTACCGGCCGTTTTCCGTCGCACTTCCGTTCTTAATCATCCAAGAGGGACCCTAAGCTTACGTTTTAACCAAAAAAAACGTGGAGTTTTTTCTTCGTGAACACTGCCTTTAAAGGCAGGGGTCGCGCCCCAATATGCTCGTCTTCTTTTCCTCTCTAAACCCTTTTTTGGGTTTAGAGTAGTAGAATCGATAAGAAAAAATCGCGAAAAAGACTCTGTTCTAGGCCAAATTTGAAGCCTGAACTTCCTTGTCTTTTGATGGTGGACGAGCTTACTTCACATCATCGGCATCGATGATCTCTAGTATCAAGAGCATCAGCTGGCTTGAAATTGAATTTCAATCAATGAATCAATCAATGAACCTTCGGATTTATGTACATATCTAGTCAAAAACATTGACTGAAGTGCTTGCCTTCATTGTTCAACTGTTTTAATAGGTAAATTTGCATTTGTTTCTTCCTCTGAGTGTCGATGATTTTCGACTGCTTGGCATGAGACTGTGATCTTTCTGTGCACGTGTGCACGAAGTGGAAGGTTAGGGTCTTAATAACTCTAATTCTAGCCAGTTTTTCACCGCGCTACCTTCATAGTTTTTCAGTTGTTTTTGATCCAAGCTGATTTTTGTAATTTTTTCAAAAACGTTTTTCATCGTGACCCCTGCCTTTAAAGAATGTAGCCAAAGCGCCCACCAAACGCTCGCGTTTATGAGAGATAATGGTTTTAGAAAAAGAACGAAGACGACGAGGAGAAATTGACTGGAGGGAACGATTTTGAGCTTCAAACTTTTTGGGTAAAAAACGAACGCTCCTCTTGGTGATTTTGTGGACTCTGAGTTGACGTAATCTACTCAAAACGCGGGGCGGGCTAGGAGCACTATTTGAAGCGATTTTTGGGAATAAGGACAGTTGATCTTCATAAAAAAACTTGAAAACAAAGCTCCTCGTGAAGAGTGCTTTTAGATTGCATTGCGTTGTAAGTGGCAGTTAGTGAGACGTGCGCTGCGCGCAACGCGAGATCTGTGATCCACCGCCTCCAACTCCGACCATGTGTCCGCATTATAATGATAGAATCACATCAGAGAATGATAAGGGGATCGTGCTGCAGTCACACGCCTGAAATGGTCCCACCTCCTGACCAAAAACATTAGTATACGCAACGTGGGATTAGAGCACGTCAATTGGAAATGTCTTGTGATTTACTTCCATTGCGTGTATTTTTATTTACGAAAAATTACAACGAAAAAATGCGAGTGAAATGTCGTAAATCGTAAACCGTAATTACGCACACCCCTGGTACCCCCTACCCATCAGGCATTTTTTTTGAGTTCAAAACATTTTCTCGGATTTAGCTCAAAAGTTGCATATAGGGGTAATCTAGTGTGGTGAACACGAATCTGGAGTCCATTTGTCGAAATTTTGAGGTTTACTGTAGGTTACGGTAGGTTTCGTGTCATCAAGCGGTCAAAACCCACCTTAGTATTGTGACAATCGACAAACGGACGTTAAATTCGTATTCTCCACCCCAAATAGCCTCCGTATACAAATTTTGAGTAAAATTTGAGATGTTGATCAAACACCGTATACCCACCGTAATTTACTGTAATCTGCAAAGAAATTGATAAATGGACTCCAGATTCGTGTTCAGCACTCAGCTAAACCTCAGAAAATGATTTTGAGACATATCTATCCTAGAAATCCGAAAATCTCGAAAGTGGCGTTTTTCCCTCAAAATTTTCCCCGATTGGGAACCTTCAAACAAAATCAGCCCAAAACTTTAGAAACTCGACTAATAAACCGCAGGTTCGTGATCAGCGCCCCGAAAAACCTCTCTGGGAGAATTTTAAGCCAAACCTGGAACACTTTTCTGAAACGCTTCCAAAGCCCTCTCTCTACTCGCTAGAAATAAATGCCCAACCGAAAATCCGTACAAGTCCAAAAACGCTATCAGTCTGGGCAAAGTATGGAAAATATGGCTTCACCCACATTTTGCTCAGTGGGTAGTTCTGGGTGCTGAACACATTTATGGGGCCTATTTCCGGATTTTCCGAAGGCTAACACGCTTTTTGGAAGGTACAAAAAGCATAAAAAATTACTTATTTAAGCTTGTAACTTCTTGGAACCTGCAGCTCGGGGCGGGATACTGCGCAGTTTTACTATTGAGCCACAAAGAGATACTAACGACACTAGTCGTTTGGCAGATCCGACCTACGCTTTGTATACTTCCCTTGTTAGACAGCTTAACACAAATCTATATGTAGCTCGTCTATCATATTTTCTTGGATCACGGTATAATACGGCAGGTACGGTGATTTGGTCGAAGTCTCAGATTTGGCTCGAAATTTCTCTGCGGGGTTATTCGGAACATCAAAGAACAATTTTGGGGACAGGGCTCTCTACACACCGAAGGAGGAGTTGCCCGCCTTTTTCCGTGTCTGATACCACTTGGCACCGCTCCGCTCGAATTAGTAGCATGAACTGCAAAAACGAGACAACTCCTCCATCTGTGTGTAGGAGCCCCTAATCCCGAATTTGAGGATTTTGGAAATATGAAGGTGGGGTCGTACGGCTTTTGATAAAATGCTCACGCCTTTGCAAGCATCGACAACTAGATAAAGTTACCGTATCTAAGCAATATCGAAACATCAAATCATGCAGTCTCCGCCCAATTTTTTACAATTCCGCCCCCAATAAGATTCGTCCATTGCTCGAATGCTACCATTTTGCAACGTTTGATGCGTGCAACGACGTGAGCGTTCTGCTGCATGCCTTGAGAGAGCATTGGCTTTTCTATCTCAACGATTTTCTCGCTAGTTTCGCGACTTCAACCGAGAATGTATGCTGCGGTGTAACACGTCCACTCAACTCCTATAAAAAACAACTCGAGATTTCTCCACTTGCATCGCGTTTTTGCTTAGTTTTTTCGTCATTTCTCAACACCAACAGCTCCAGACCTTCGATTCATGTCATAAAATCGGTATCATTTTCCAGCGTGTACTGTCGTTCTCGGAGGCAAATTCCGGTTCGCAATTGAGGTGTATGTCTGTTGCATCACGCGACAATCGTGCTGGTGCAAAGGTGAATCGATGCTGGGACCAAGCGGTCCCTGCGTTTACCATCCTGTTGCGTGATGCAACAGCCGTTGTCCGCAAATGCGGACCGGAATTCGGCATCGAGAACGACAGTATGTTGCCTTCAAGGCAGTGTCCACAATCACAGCAGAATTTTTGGCAGCGAAAAAGGCAAAAACCGCTCGAATGATCCGACATCCCTGTCGAGGAACTTCGAAACCGCGCCGCAACACGCTTTCGGAATCAGCGTGCACTTTGCGGACTGTACGCGATCGCGTAGATGAACCGTACTTCAGATCCGTCTTCCAGCACCCTATATAGCCCCCACATACGTTTTGAACCAAGCCCGAGTTTTTGCTTCAGAACACCCTCAAAATTAGCTTCTTCAGAAGCTTGAAAAACTGTTTTAACTTCTTAGAATCAGCAACTCGGGACGGAATCCTACGCGGTTTTACCATAGAGGCCCAAAAGATACTACCAGAGATTCTTTTTCGATCATTCATTCAACGCTCTGGATACTTTCCTTGAGAGTTGAAAGTCGCCTTCACTTCTCATATGAAAACAACTCATATATTGGCACTTCACTACAGCACATGAATCCTAATGGCACAATTCTGCAAAGACGCCGTTATCCCACCATATGCAGTCTGGTTGGTTGTTGCTCACTTCACAGCACGACACGCACATGGCCCTTAAAGGCAATGTTCACGATGATCATCCTCGTTTACTTTCCACAGTGAAATGATAGGCGAGAAGGAGCCTAGTATAGTTGTACAATTTCGAACAAAAATTTCGAACGAGCAAAAAACGAAACATTTTCGTTCGAAAAAATTTCGAACGCAAACTTTCGAAATTTAGGAGGTCGAACGAACGAAATTCGAAACTAATCGAAATTTCGATTTTTTTCGAAATTTCGTACTTTTTTCGAAACTCGTCGAAAATTTCGAAATTTTTTGGAAATTTCTCAAAAATTTCGAAATTTGTTCGAAAAAAATCCGAACGCACGAATTTTTCAAAAATTTCGAAGAATCGGATTTCGAACGAACGAAAAACTCTCGTTCGAAAAAATTTCGAACGAACAAAATTTGAAAAAATTTCGTTCGACGAAATTTCGAACGAGCGAAAAAAATTTCGAAAAATCATTCGAAAATTTCGTTCGTGTAGAACTATAGAGCCTAGGCTCCCAATGTCGAAAGAACGGTAGGAAACAGGCCAGGGGCGGCAAAATAACAGACCACAAACAAGCGTTTTGGTGCCCCAGATCCGCCCCTCAAAACGAACAAATGAAGACTCAGAGTACAGGAATGATCAAGTCAAGGAAGTGCTGCTCGCTTCATTGCACTGATAGTATCAACCTTCTAGCGGTCAATTCCTCCCACGCTCAAAAATCAACGTAAACAAGAGAGGCCTATTTTGCTCCGAAAACGCGTCTTTCGTGTCCTTTTTAAGCATGCCCTGCTATATAGGGCACCAGACCTTCCTTAAACCGTAAAGATATCGGAAGGAAATTTATCGTGTACACTGCCTTTAACGAAACTGGCTAGTATGCCAACCCTCTGCGAGCTTCCTTTCGTACACCAGAGCCGCATCAATTTTGGCAACCACGGTTCAACAGATGTTTTTAAACCGAGAAACAAAACGATTCATTTATGAACAACAACACCATTCTACATCGAGATGAACTCTATGCAATAAGACCATGATACAAGCGAAACGCAAATAAAGGTTCTCTCTACAAGTCATGACTGAGAGTACATGAAGGGACTGTATTGACCGTACTTATGTATCCACAGGAACATAACTTACAACAGTAACGAAGAAGAATTCTAAAACTATATCAGAACCAAATCAAACTATACCATACAAATAAGCAACGAGTAAAGAACGATAGGGACTGTTTAGAACGAGCCAACACATCATCTTATTATTATCCCGTTGCGGTATGGAGACGATGTTTGAAAGGGAGGAGAGCAGTCAATGAGCTAGGAGTATATTTTGCTTCGTGAAAAAAGTAAAGGGCAAGTCGTTTGCAGCAATAAATTGAATAACTCTAGTAATCATCCCCTCTCGACAGGACTTCCTTGCAGGTGGGAGGGAGCACCAATGTGTGCTCCCACTGAGCGGTGTAGCAGCCCTTCGTATCGCAGAGTGGAGGGTACGGATCAACGATTGCCTGAAACATGACATATTTATCAGAACTCCAAGCGAATCTCAGGGATAGGGCTCTCTAAACACACGGAGTTGTTCCGTTTTTGCAGAACGAAACGTCAGTGGTGAACCGTAATTACATCACGCCACGAAAATCGCGCGCGATGTGATTTGCTCTGCGGTGTACATTGCGCCAACACATCACATCGCGCTCAATCAAAACCATACTTCGACCCCATTTTCCGTCCTCACCCAAACATGCGGAAAACTGAAAGAGTGAGGCGTTAGAAGTTTTTATGCTCATTTTCGCTGTTGTTTCGTTGCGCAGATGGTTATTTTTTCGAAGTTGTCCGTTTATCTAATTCACTGAGTTTGGGTGCATCTAGATTTCTAGATTTTACTTTGATGATGGCCAGAGGATAGCATGAGGACAGCACAAAATTCGTTTTCATCGTGATCCCTGTCTTCTAGTGCGACGGCAAACAACAGTTCAACAAAAAATCTTTAGTTGTATGAGAATGTCCGCTTTTCTCACCCTACATGCCTTCTCTCTAGGGTTTACCCTTGAAAATAAGTGAAAGAACTTATTGGAGCTCTTATCTATGTCTGACATCGAGATCGTGCACTAACCTCTTCCACTGTTGTATGATGATGTAGACGTTTGCTAAGCAAGACGCTCCCGCGATGTCCTCACATCCATGTTATGAATCGTGAACGCGCGCTAAACAAGTGATTGAGCGAAAAACTATAGTGCCTTTCAGAGTGGCGTAGCAGCCGAATTCGCTCTCGCGGCGACGCGATGAGCAGTGGGGGCTACGCAGCGGTAACCGTGCCGCGCGACGGGAGCGAGCGCAGCGCTTTCAGAGTGCGTGAGCTGAGCGAGCTTCGCCGTAAGCTGGGAGCGACGGCAGCGACGTCCCGCGAGGGAAATGGTCTAGACCATTTTTGTCGCTGTCGCTATTTGTCGCCGTTGTTTCTTTGTATTAGTTAGTGTTCCTCCGTCACTATCTGCCCACTAACCCTCTGCGAAAGCATTTATTTTGCCTATTTCACTAATTATTTGTCATCCAGGATTTATTTCGTCATGATATCTGATTGGTCATCCAAGATTAATATCGTCATGGCTTTCAATAATTTTTTTGCGGCCGTCATATTTAATGTTATGCAAATCTTTTCACCTGAAGATTCTACTGGTGGTAATGTTTGCTGGTATATTATTCAAAATTGCTGGTTTTTATTCCTGGTGGGATCACCCTTACTTGAATAAATTTTCATTAAAATAACATTTTTAATGACAAATTCATTAACTTTCATAATGATAACATTTAATAACATCATTTTTAGCCGTAAGGGATTCCGGAATGTCTGAGGTTGCAGAACACGCAAGGGATGACACGCCAATATGTTTATGCGCTCAATCGAACTCAAAGGGCGGCGAAAAAATAAGAGATGCTGAGACAGAAATATGATGCGGCGACAAGTCATAGGTCACACCGTTTTCACTCGCTCTGAGGAGCGACGCCGCGAATTTCGCAGCGACGCCACTCTGAAAAGCCATTGTGGTTTAAACGCGATGCCATCGCGCGTAGCAGCTGCCACGCAAACGTCGCGTGCGGCGGCCGACCTCACCGCGACGCCCTGTTTCCTTTCTCGCGCGCGGCGACCAGTGCTACATTACCATTCTGAGTGCGATGCCATCGCCCCAAGTATGAATCCCCTCTCCACGCTACTCAACGCAAACGAAGTGGTCCAAAGTGGAATTAGAGCCGCTAAAGGCGAGACAACTCCTTCCTCGGTGTGTACAGAGCCCCTCTCTATGAATCTCAACGCATCGCGTAACCGAGTGCAATTTTCACAAGGAAAACTATTTCAGTATTAGGCGCCATTGGCGTTCAGAATTTCAGTATTTGTGTAGAAAACGTAGGGCGACTACTGTTCCTGTGTCCTACCGAAGACAATCCGCAAGAATTGCTATCGCAGCTGAACAACCGCCGACAAAGCAATCAAACGGATTTGAATAAGTGTGCTGAATCTCTTTCGTTTTTCGCCAATGATATAAAAAACTATTGATAAACTCTTCTACTCTACCTAGGGGCGAGACTGTCCAAAACCGTATATTTAAGTCGATAAGAGCTTCGTCAGTTTCTTAGAAAGATTTCAAAGCCTTTTCTGCACCATCATACAATGCACCACCTGGTAAGGACATACAAGAGCTTTCACTGGCGTAATATGTACACATAATAAAGTGAAGGTTTCTGGTGGGGATTATAAAATTTCCGACCACAAACAAAAAAATAAGGAGGTAGGAATCGAGGTTTCCGAAATTTTTGATCACCGAGGTCACGGATCGTAGGTCCTTTGGATCCGACCCGCTTGACCCTGCCGCAAACTACCACTTTTCAGCCCGCTGACGACCTGTACATAGACCCTTCCTAGAGAAATGCCACCCTATAAGTCTGATCCAAAAAGCGTTGCTGTGTTAGAAGTCGTACTCAAAAGTCTATTTTCGACGTATGCTAGGAGAAGCATTAAGGATTACGATACGCAATATAGCCTGAAACTGAATGAGAAAAATCGGGAGTAGAACAAAGCCTATCTCACCAAGACCTAACCTCTTTTTCTGTACCAATTGCGCTCACTGAGAGCTATGAGGAATTACATTTCTCATGACAGTTACTGGAGCTTCTTCTGTAAGAAACAATCCGTTTCTTGCCAGTTCAGAGGTGGACAGAAGATTTTTCTAAGATAAGCCACGTTAATCGATCATGGATAACTGCAAAGTACCTTATCACAGAGGTCTTTCAGTGCCATGAGGTATTTGGTTTCACCCAATCGGTCAACCCATCTTCGACAGAACGCCAATGTTCCAAAGTTGCGGTCAATAGTATTGAGCAGAGCCTTAGATCGAACAAGTCTATAATACATAAGTTAATTATTATACGTTTACAAAGAAGGTAGTGAAGCATGTCCAACCTCAAAGGAATATGCTGTTCGGCCAGCTCGAAATTCTTCATGTAATGGGAGCATTCCATGTCATCATGGACGTATCCCTTGCCGGTCGAACCGAACGTTTCTATCGCATAAACCTGAAACTTCAAAGATTGGAGGACAAAAAAAGTAAGAAAACTACTTCGGAAAATATAAGAGGAAGGTGACGACTGATGATTTGTAAAAGCTCTCTGTTCTACATTCGGGATCGCTGATTCACGTTTTGAAATATGGAAAGAAATGCGAACCTCGTTCTCCTCCATTTTCGTCTGATCTCCGCCTTTAACAATCGGCACAGTTTTACCGGCATGGATTCTGCAAAAATAATGATAGTCTCACACAGGACAGCTTGGCGGTACAGAAATTTCACTATCCTATCTGAAGGCCTCAGCTAACACCCACAATTAAAAAATCGTACGCCCAGAAAATCATCTAACTCACCGATATTGTCCAATAGAATGGCCATTCAGGTTTCGAATCGGCTTCACGGTGTAGGTGCGCCCATCAAGCTCCACTTCATGAGATGTCATGACCTGAACTACGCATTTCAAATGAGAGTTGGAAGCCAGAAGTTGGGTGAGAAGATGGAAGGATAAATTGATATCGAGCCATCCGGATTTTCTGTTCCAGGAGTCGAAAGCAGATAACGGTTAGAGAAATAAACCACCCTCCTCAATTACTCTCTCTCTAAGCTCAAATATCAATCGGTCCCTGAGCTCGATCGCAGAGGTTAATGATAAGCCTTTTTCCTTACAACGTTTTGGGCCTTAGACCCTTCGTCAGGCGCGGGTCTTAAAAGTAGTCTTATTGCGTTGGCTGTGAGTTGGTCTATACGGATACCATCCCTGAAGAAGACCTACCGCCTGATGAAGGGTTCAGGACCCGAAACGTTGCAAGTAAAGGGCTCATCATTACCCTCTGCGATCGAGCTTCAACAACTACTTACTGCTTCAATCGATCTCTCTAAGCTTATTCAAATGCCCAAGTGTTGTGCTACACTCTAGGGATCTAGAGTACTTTCGCACACAAATTCAGAGGGTGAAGCAGACCGTTCTTTCGAACCTGGACGAAACTATCGGTTTGTAGGAAATTTAGCAGGGAACCTAGAAACCCAAGAGAAGCGAAAATTTCATGAAGGGTCATACAGTTCAACGTCTATGAGGGTGTAGGATAATGCGTGGAAAGGCTGGATCAGCACCCGTAACTCAACTGAAATTAGGTCCTGTGAGCTAAAGCGTTGGCTGCAGCTTAAAAAAAAATTTACTGCGCCGTTTTTTAATATGATATTTCTAGGACGTTTATTTCACTTTTTTTGAAATATGTCCATTCCTGTGAGATTTTAAATACTTTACCTTTGTGAGGCGGTTTTCCCACTCTAAGGCACAACTCGAATTGCCATATTCACATATACTTTTTTTTACATATATTACATGCGAGCCAGCACATGTGAACAAAAAAAAAATGAAAAAAAAAACAATAAATCGTAACCAACAGCAAACAAAAGAAACTAAATCCTCCTAGAACCAATAAACGGTTCCTGTAGGTCATCGGTCAACCCGCCTTTTAAAGTTACCGAAACAACTGGACACCAATAGCCCTTTGCTCGTTCAAATAAAATCGGTTAGCACCTCAATGAATTCAGATTGGTTTCTCTTGAGCGATTAGAATATTTCTAAAAAAACAACTACGGAAGCACAAACCTCCTCGATAGTCTCTCCCAGATCACATAATCGTACATCGATTCCAGCCTCACGGATACCAGCATTTGTCGCCTCTTTGACTGCGTTCACGAGGTTGTCATATCGTGAATCAAAATGAAGGGTGAACGCACTGTCTATAAGTCGGCCACGCACATGAACTCCATAATCAATCTAAACAAATATCACATCATGAAACATCCATCACTGGACAGCTTCTATGAGGATTTCTCACCTTACACACATCTCCATACTGCAGAACTGTCGTATCCCCATTGTTAGGCGTGTAATGTGCCGCGACGTGATTCAGAGAGCAGCCCGTGGGGAACGCAAGTCCTGCATCGAGACCATTCTCTTTTATCAAGTGCCGAGAGCAAGCTTCCAGGCGCTCACTGAATGAAGCCTGGTTAAGACATCGTAAACTATGAGGCCAATGATCATCCAGCCATGTGCAGGGATGGCATTATCCGAGCTAGGTGGTAGCCCGAGGCATTAGGACTTGTCATCGCTAAGCACGGTAATTTACCGAAGAGACCAATTTAAAACTCCAACTCTATCTATTTAAAATAGCCCGGTTAATCAAAGTGACAGATGTCACCCTTTTTCCCGTCCAGGCTCAACTAGTCCAATACTTCCAGAACTGCGCCGATAGAGACGAATAACAGAGATCTGGCTTTGAGCGTTTTCATTATCGTTCCACACTACTATTTTTGGGTGTTTTTGATTGTTTGCCGTCGCTCATGTATGTCTATTTTCATACAACCTCCATTCGCCCCAAATCGCCACTCCAGGGTGGAGCTAGGCAAAGATGGCGGACCATCTATGATGATACCCGGAGTCCCGTGTAAACACTGTAGGGCTTAGTGTTGGCGGCCACTGTCCTTCTGCGCCTACCTGTCCACCACCCACCGTCACCCCGGAATTCTTAATCGATTCTCGAATGAGAGCACCCCATTTTTATCTTCTTGTTCCTCCTCCACGATCTTCAATTACATATCCGATCAAAGATAAATAAATCACTTACCAAATCTCAATCATTGTCATTCCAGGCTTCACCCAAGATTTCACATAGCTACGCACCTGACGATGCACTTCTGCCGATCGGCGGTAATCCTAAATCAATCGTATTAGAGAATTCTTCAGTCAGGGTCAAGCCGGGCGTTTCGTAATTTTTCGAAATTGGAGCGACCCCCCTCCGCCCTCAAAATTTTCTTCTAAACTACGAAGCTTTTGCGACCCCTCCCCGAGGGACGATTTTTGAGCAATTTGTATTTGATTACTAAAACTGTCAGACGCCAAAAACTCGTTCAGTAGTCGGGCTATAGCGTCTAAAACCTAACGATCCTTCCCTTTCGTGACCAAAGCATCGAGAGTTTTTGGGATATCTTCACCAAAAATTTCATTTTAGATCCGAAAGTTTTGCGGTCCCCCAAAAACACCATTTTAGGGCCAAACTTTTCGCGACCTCCCTCACCCCTTGTCGTGACGTCTCGTTATAAAGGTTCGCCAAAGCCACGTCAGCGCTAGTCCCGTAGCGAAATCTTATAGGACACAGTTTCGAGAGCGCTTTCGCCACGTAACGCAAATCGGGCCGGCGCCCCCTGGTCAGTCTCATCTCCTGCCTGCCTCCGCGAGTGGTCTTCTTCCCATCGACTCCTGTTGGGCCTTCGACCCGCGCGCAGTGGCGGGGTGGTGGCCGTCGTGTATTCCAACCCCTGAAGAGGCGGGAGAAACAGGAAAGACGCAACGATTGGGCTGTCGCTAGCCCGTATTTCGCCCAATCAGGAACCTAGCTCCTTCCACGCTGCTCCCCAATTCTCCCGCCTCTTTAAGGGTTGGAATATACGATGGCCACCACACGCAGTGGCGTCCTGCCTGCGCCCGACGACAATATCACAATCCGCTAGCAGCAGCTCCGCCACGACTCGACGTCCGACGTCAACATGGAATATCTACTCGGCGCCAGTCGTACAGGTAACCCTAAAGCCCTCTGCCTGGCCTCTGTGCGGAAGTGGACACACCTCTCCCAGCGGACGACCACGGTACGCTCTGGGGTTGTTGTTCTGGTTAAGACCCCACTTTTTAGCTAAGCGCCTGGGCAGGGTCCGTCCCCACGTTTAGGATGTATTTATGTTATGTACTGTTGTTTTGACCGCAAGGACGACAGAATCGTAAGGTATGCGCATAATAGTATTGTGTTGTGTACGAAGTATTTTGTTACGCCAAGCACATTGAACATCGATCTTCCAGAGCATTGATTGAAACCTCAGGCGGAATCGCAAGTTGTGTGATCTAAACAGTGTTAACCCCGCATGTGGGTATGGCGTCACACCATCATAGTTGTTGGTAGAGGCTATAGGGCCATCGCACCGCAGGTTACCATATACCCTCCTAGTTTAGATTCGGTATTCTCAACCGCTTGGCAGTCTTCGGCGAGCCGGGGAACGTGTGCGTAAGTCCTCTGATAATACTTCTAAGCGCGACAACGGGACCCATACCCCTTCTCCACCGATGCTATTAGGCTTTAGTACTGGGCCAGGCTCCCGCGTCGCGACACTCCCGTTGAGAAATTTCACAACTCCGCTTGGCCCTGAGCTGTGTGTCGCCTTACTTAACAATGACAACAATACAGTGCGTTTCATTCTCTATGAACACCTCAGTTTTCAGCGATACCGCTGTCAGGCGTAACGCTTTGCGGTTCATCAAACACGATAGTGATAATGAAAACCGCGAAGCGTTACGCCGGACAGCGGTATCCTTAAAAGCTGAGGTGTTCATAAACATTGCAACGCGCTGTAGAATATCAGATACCTGATACATTTCCTCAAAAGAATTATCGAGCGCATTCTTCTCCTGATTAGTCTCTCGATCCGAAGCAACTCGACCATCCTTACCTGAACACAAAAGTTATAATCCCATTGTGTCCTTTTGAAATTTTCAAAGAATTACCCATAAGGTAGTAAGTTTCGCATTGTCCAACTGGAAATTTTCCGTCGGGAAACTGTTCATCCACAGGTTTCATGGCAGCAACTTCTTCGTGCCAGTCGAGTGTTGGAGGCTCTTCGCCGACTGGTATTGAATCACCTCCACCGTTTTGCAGAGCAGCATTCTTACCTTCAAATCGTCCTATTAGAAACAGGAGAACGAAAAATCTATTTATAGGAAAAAACCTCACTCTTCTTTCCTGCTTTGCCTCTTCTTTGTTTCTGCTTTCAGCTCGAGCTTTGTCCTCAACGGCAAGTTGAGCAAGAATAGCATCGAGATCGTCATCTTAAACAATACAAATTTAAACACCATAAAGAATATGGACATTAACACCTTAGGAATGAATGTACCAAACCTCCTCCAGCGGTCTTTCCTTTTTTGGCTGCTCCTCCTTTTTTCGACATGACTAAAACTTTGGAAATGAACTCTACACAGAGGCTAATTAGAAATAGGAAGAGGCTTGGACAGAGATACACAGGTGATTTAACACTATCTTAAGCCCGACATCACGCACAATGCAAGAATTTGAATCTTTATTATGATAAACTTCACATAGAAAATCTTAACAAAGACACAGGGCAGCATACCCGTGATTATTACCGTAGTATTTCCAATTGAATAGTGATAACATGGAAATCTAAAACGTTAAAACCAACCGATGAAGAGCCAGAAACACTCAACTTCGTTAAGGAAAACAGCTAAGGCGAGAAGGCAAACGTAATTTGGAGAACTGATCATGTTAATTGCAATGGTAAGAGCGTGCGACTAGATTCAAGCCCTCGATCTCAAACAGTTATAAGCTCAAAAGGATTACGTAGAGGCGAGGTGTATCTCGTCTCTATCGCTCTGACACGACTGAAATCAATGGAGCAGGTTAGAGCAACCAGATTTTTGCACAAATATGCTTTCGAAACACTCTTCAATGATATTTCGTATTAAACATCCACATGTACGAAGAAAACACAACCTGGAAATCCATATTCCTCCTATAGGCTTCAACAAAAGTTCGTAACCGTACTTTCGTCATCATCGTCAGAGATACTGTCTTCATCAGATTCATCAGTTTCAATCGCAGACTCGTCAGCAGAAGTTTCAGCGTCACAGGAAATTTCAGGTTCAGAAGAGGCATGTCCCTCGGAACAAGAATGTCCTCGCAAAGAACTAGAAGCAGTAGGTGCAATATCCTGGACAGCACCTTTCAACATTATTTGTCTGAACGCTTTCATCATACTTATGGTCGTCAGATTGTTCCTGCGCCACAAATTGTTTCTTGGATGACGCATCATTAACCGTAAAATCCTTGTTAGACGTTCCAGGTTCGACTTCTATTTCAGAACTCTGCAGCGCCCCTTCTCCCAGGTCGAAATTTGCCTCAACAGCTACTTCGCGTCTGCGTCCAGCCTCCTTATACATTACATCGTACTTCTGAACGTGCCGTTGTCGAAATTATGCAGCCATTTCGAGTAGTACTGCACTTTAGCCCGCCACAGCTCTGGTGGATCACGATGAGGAACCTGAAATAGATATCAAAATCAAAAATCGAGCATTTCACAAAATAAGGCAAGCGGGAAGGAAAAGGCTCACAGAAATCGTACATTAAGACTAGGGACGGGGTTCATGTTAAACACTTTAAAGAGAAAACAGGACATGGTTCAGCTTGCAGCAGAAAATACAACGAAAAGCGCCATGGTGGGGGATGGATTAGAGGGTCTATTTCTCGAAATGAGCTATAGATCTTGGACGAGATTTGGATAGGAAAGCAAAAATCTCAGTGGATCTAATGTGTGAGAAATGGAAAGGGCGAGGGTTCGTTGGGTTCAGAATCCGTGAGAAATTAAGGTCGAAAGAGTAACTTCTTAATTGACTCCTGCCTTGCAGCAGCAAATTCTTCATTAAAATGTAGCCAAAATAAGTTATGATTTTTCACGAATCTTATGCGCTCCTAGAATATCTTAGCTCATTGCCATCGCAGCCAATTCAGAAAACAATAGCTAAACGAACAAGCAATGTAGTGAAGAATAAGCATACCACAGCTCCAGTCTCAGCGATCTCACGACTTTCCTCCTGGTATTTACGAAATCTCTCCCCACTCGAGAACAGAATTCGTCAAAAGTCGACTCCGTCACAGGCGCCTGGCTGTGCGTTCGCGCCGATGCTAGCAATTTCGGCCTTTCCATCTGAGCCTTCTGACGACTCTTCATAACCTAAACAGAAGAAATTCTGCTCGGCAACAGCACACAGTCTTGATACACTCCATACACAATTCTCTAAATTAAAGATTTTCAACACAGAACTATGAAGTTTTAGGCTACTCAAACATATACAAGTTCTCAAAATTTGAATAAATGTCCTCCTGTCCTTTTCAGCAAGCACCCAGACGCCTCTTTGAAAGAAAAACGATTCACCTCGGCACGCTGCTTTTTCTCTAGCTTTCGTTGCCTACGCAGCCGCTCTTCAAAAGAGCAGCGCATGAACTGATCCAGCTCGAAGGGCTCTTCGGAGGTGTCCCATCTAGCTTTCACATACGGAACCCACGTCTGCAACACAGAGCATTGTGGAAAAGAGAAAACGCACGAACAATGACGGGTCTAAACCTTTTTTGGGATGCTGTTCTGTATGGCTATCAAGTCCTTCCGCGAATACATTTTCAGCTTCGACTGAGCATCACTCCTACTTTGACTGACATCAGCCCGGCTGAAACGGGGGGATTACAAATTCAAAACCATCTCCGGAACAAGTCCTTCTTGGCAATGAGTACCTGGCTGCCTTTTCTGCTCCACCGACTTGATCACTATGTACAATAAGCTTCTCTTCGTTTGGCATAAATGGCTCTAGTGATAGATCAAATCTACAAAAGAAGTAGGTCAAACCATTGATGGATAAGCAGTACACGTATATTAGCACTAGCCTTGATGCGGCGTATTTATACCACGAATCCTTTGAGAGCGAATCTCTCACACTGATCAATTCACCTCGCATATAAAACTTCTTTCGCTTTTTGCCTCGATGGTACAAACCTGAAGAGAGAAATTAATGAAGTGGTTTGTTCAAACTTCAACAAAACACTTGATGAACACGTACTTGTACTTTTTGGCTGCTCTTCGGCGGTGGAAATTTTCGAAACTTTCTGGCTGGCAGATGCATTTTTCTTGTTTCAAATCTTATCGCTCAGCTTTTCAACTTCTTTGGCGAAACTGTTGTTGTCACTGTCAGTTGAAACTCTGGCAATCTGAAATCCATCGCTGAAATCTTTAATAACACTGCTGCTCTTGCAACGACGCGACTCACCCCCATACTCCTTAGCCTTGCTTGCATATCGTTACTAAGTGGTATATCGTGAGCCGACAAGTCCATAAATGTTTTCTTATCGTAGCTGAAATCCTCAGCAATCCTCAATAATTTGACAAAAACCTAGTCGATTCATGAAACCACAGTGTAAACGGGCTCTAAAACTGTTGATAGATATTTCTTAAAACCAGGGGCCTATCGTTTGTCTCCATGAAATATGAAGCCGTTTCACAGCGATGAAGAGGCGAAATCGGAGGAAACTCAACTTTTCTTAATCCAAACAGTGGGTCCGTCTGCGACTCTCTGCTTGCGTCCACAGTCCACCCATTCAATACTGGTGTTCTACGCGCACGCAAGGGCAGGGCCATGACACCCCAGGTAGTTCCCCCAGGCTCAGTCGGAATCAGTCGGCTTTTCGACCAGGTCTGACGGGGGCCTAATCCAGTATCTATCGGAACCAGGCTAGGCACAAAAAGGTCTTACGCAAAACTACATCTCCCGACCAAATCTTGATAGAATTTCGGCTCTTATTTCATACCAGCATGTTTAGTTCGTATTATTCTAACTGAAAGCTGTGAAGAGAAACGGTCAAAAGAATTTCGCAACTCGGAAGGCCAAACCATGGGGAGTCGAAAGACCTGAACTAGAAAAGGGGAGACTTTTAGAAACGGCTCTTCCTTGGAAACCAAAAATTAGAAGGTAGAAAGCGTCAAAGATCGGATTAGGAAACATGCAAACCGCAGCGCTGGTCTGCGGCACGAAATCATTCGATCGGTATTTGACATCTCCAGAAATCTATGATCGCAACTCCCGAAAAAACGACGCATTCTAGCCCAAGGCGTGGCGCTGTGAAACAAGCGGCTCTAACTACAACCAGATCAGTGTTTTCTATGGCCCCCCAATACAGCTTGAAAACTTGTGCGTGCACAGACGGCTCGTGGGTGCGGCCTATGCATGGAAAATTAGTGAAATTGGTGATTCAGTGAATATCTTTCTTCAATCAGGCTAATTTCGAAATTTATATTAATTTAACTTTATTCCATTTATTTTTGAAACTTGCGCACCGCTGAATACCAGCTATCCTAGCACTGCGGCCGCCGGGTCTGTTCCCCTCTCCCTCCTTAGCGATCGAAGCTATGGCTCCCATCCGTGATCATCACAACATGAGCTTAACAAGGAAACTCTTGCGCCTACGTAGCATTGGGGAAAAAATTAATGAATGCGATTATGCGTGGAAACGCTTTATAAAGCTGTCTTCGCAAAAAAATGAAGACTAACCTGCTTCCTTCGCCAACTCTAGGCAGGTCCGAAGAGAGAAAAATTCCAGGTGAATCAGCCTCCACAGGCAACGCCGGAACTGTGCTCCTTTTCTGCGTTACACCCTCTCTCGCAAGAAACTGAAAGTCCCTTCCAGTGAGCATATATTTTAGAATTTTCGCACAGCCCTTCAATGAACGACAGGGTTGTTCCCTTTAACCGACAGCACTCATCAGTACACAACTCGAAATGATTTCAGGGTAACGCTCACGCTGTGATGTTCACAGAAGGGGGCCGCAGCTTTGAGCGCCGGGAAGAGGGAGGGGGCGCAGCTGGTTTTGCTGGTCATCAGGAAAAATAGTCCCTATTAGGAGTTACGAAACTTTGTCAGAAGGAATAGAATTAAATCGTGGTCAAAAAATTCTAAAATTAGTTAGAAATACGAACATAGTTTTAGTTTACTCACAAAATCATCGAATTTCGCTAATTTTTTATTGATAATGCTTATTTCCCACCTGGGAAGCCGCAAGAGTTTTCATGTCGAAGGGAGGGCCGCAAAAATTTTCAGGCTGCAGAAAGTGGGCCGCACCTCTCATCGACCGATCACAGCGTCGTGCCTTACCCTGGTTGATTTCTCTTTCAAGTACATATAAAATACACAGTCTACGATAACAGTCCAACAATCTATTCAGAGGCTAAAAACAGTAAAACTGTATCTCAAAGCGATGTAGAATCCATTACGCGCAGAATGAAAAACCTGAAACTCGCCTTGAAGGGTGCGCAAGACTTAAAGAACGCCTGGTTAGTAGTCAGATCCGGAGGCAGTTTTTCCAAATCTAGGTTTCGCACATTAACATAACCTCGCCACGCCATCGCTTTGAATCGGTTTAGGTCCCGTGCGTGTCGGCAAGAATCGTAACTGCCGCTCCATATCCACCTGAAAGTCAAGATTTTCATAGCGTAGGAACACATCTTCTCATGGAATCGTTCTTCGATAGGGCAGAGGTGATGAATCTCTCACAGGCACTTATGAATGATTGAGATGTGGCGACCCTCAATCAATAAGCAAGAAATTATTCGCTTGAACTCTTCACTTGAGAACTTGATCCTATGGCAAATAGAAACGCAAGAAACAACAAACTGACCAGCGATGGTCCTGAGAAACTGGTCCTCCTTGGGTCTAGACGGAATGTGCGACTACATTTCTTCGTGAATAGAGCTGGTACCGAGTTCAATAAGCAAAGAATGGGCCTGGTCAGTAAGTCATTGTGCACATTCAAGAAAGTCCTCGAGGTTTGTCTGAGGTCTCGGAATGGTTCTTAGCTATGGTTGATTGATGTTGTGTTGTTTTATTTCTTCTTTTGTTTTCCATTGTATTGTGGACACGTGTTTGCCGGAAGGGTACAGCGCGGGGTGTGGAAACCCATATGAGGGGGTCTGATCTCGGGACACCAACTGGACCATTCTGATTGGGGGTATATACCGTCAAGAAAACTCTTGTCCGTGGTGTGTTTCACGGTTAACGTCTTGTTTTTTAATGGCTCCTCTCATTTGAAAACTACATCTTTTAAATTATATTATTCCTTTTCCTTAAAGGCAGCGTTCACGATAATCATCCTCGTTGACTTTCCACAGTGAAATGATAGGCGAGAAGGATTCTAGGCTCCCAGTGTCGAAAGAACGGTAGAAAACGAGCCAGGAGCGGAGAAATAACGGCTGCAAACATGCGTTTGGTTGTTCCAGAGGCACCCCGCGCTCCAGATCCGCCTCCTCGAAATGAACAAATGAAGACTCAGATTACAGGAATGATCAAGTGAAGGAAGTGCTGATAAGTGAGCTGATCGCTTCATTGTACTGATAGTTATCAACCTTCTAGCGGTCAATGCCTCCACGCCCAAAAATCAACGTAAACAAGGAAGGGCCTATTTTGGCTCAAAACGAGTCTTTCGCGTGCTTTCAAAGCATGTGTTGCTATATAGGGCACTAGACCTTCCGTAAACCATGGGAATATCGGAAGTGATATTTATCGTGAACACTGCCTCTAAATTAAAAAAACAGGCAAAATAACGTCCATGGTGGTCTGAAAAAAAAATCGCCAAAAATTTGCTCCTGGAGGGGGGGTCTCAGCAAGATTTGGCCTGCCCACATCTCGCGCCGTACTCGGTTGCAGTGTAATAAATTGAAATTGAGGATATCGTCATTCTATGGATGGAGGGGAAGGGGAGCTGAAGGCCTCATCCAAGGTATGAACCTGCAGTACTGTGCATGTTTCTGAGCTTTTCGGAGGTTTGAAATAGATGTATGGTAGCATGGTTAAACCTAGTATCTGACCGAAACCCTCGCCCACGTGCTCCGTTAGGTGCTTACCGCAGCCGTGACTGGAAAATTTCGAAAAAAAAAGTGTGAATCATGTTTTACTCGATACTGAACGCGACTTTCCAAAGAATCGCAGTCAATGCCTGTGTCCTACATAGCGTGGACTAATAACAGAGAAGTTATTTCAAGGCGTAAAACGTACCAAACCGTGCAGCCCTTCCGATTCTGTGGAAATATGTCTCCACGTTGACAGCTGTCTCGAGGTTCACCACCAAATTCACATTGGATGCATCAATACCACGGGCAGTCAGAAAGAATAAAAAATACTTATTCAGGTGAATAGAAACCTGTAAGGTGGAATAAACGATATTTCTACTCACTAGATCAGTTGACACAAGTACTTTCAACTTGTTCAGCTTCAGTTTTTCTATGACTGCATCTCGTTCTGTTTGCGTCAGTTGGGCTGATATGCAGCCGGCTAGAAACCCTTCTTTTTTCAACAAAGAGCACGTAGGTTCACATCTGAATAAAATGTTACAAGGAAGAAAGCGTGAACAGAGAAAAAAATACAGAAACATACTGCTGATGATAATTGCAGAACACAAGTGCTTGATTGAATTGCACCGATTTTAAAATTCGAACAAGACATTCGGTAGCCGACAAGTTCGAAACCGCAGCATATTGTTTGATTCCGATGAGCTGCACATCGTCTGAATCAGCAAATCAAGAGAACAAGTAAGCTGAAGCTAGCGCAAAATTAGTGATGCTAAAGCAGAGATCGAGGTGCTCTACAGATCTACTACTTGAAACAAAAACTACCCAAAATTGCAGCACTTCATTTGAGTTTTTCAAGGGCAACCCTTCGAGAGAATGTTCCAACCACTTCGTCAAGTAGGAATAAAACATGAGAAATGTCAAGAATTTTATTACCAGAGTGATCCGCAATAGAAAAACCGACAGTTTCGGAAAGTACCGAAACTCTGCTGAGTGTTGTAGTTATCGTCTCGCAGGACACTATTGAAGCCACCCCCGTGATTTCCCACCATTTGAGATAAAGTTAAAAACAAGTGTTGTTTGAATGGGAAAACAGAGTCAATTCTTTGCGGACTGGTTCTTTTGTTGAATTTGCACCCACACTACGCATATACAGGTACGCTCGCCTCCAATCTCACACAATATGAAAACCAGAAAATTGCCAACTGCAGATAGCAGTAAGTACAACTTTATCGAGTCATTCGTTTTTGGCCCGTATTAGTAGGAACGTAACGAGCTTGAGGATCTTTCGTTCTCGCACAGCTTTTTCCTTATTCAAAACTGCAGCTAAAACAGCCTATATATCCTACCACTCGAGCGAAACAGCCTATGAAGACCTACCAGAATTCAGTCGCACCAAAGACGCATCCTTCATGAATTTGGCCAGCAATTTGTCTAGGTTTCGAGGATATGTCGCCGAAAACACAGCAACTTGACGGGATGGCGGCAGTGCAGAAAATAAGTAGCTGCAAAAGTAACAAATGAGGCAGCTCTTGGAAATACCGCGATTTGCCACGCAGGGTTGGGCAGGCTTGCGACCGGTCGCAACGGGGGTCGTAAAAAATTGGGGAATTTTTCGAAAAATAGGGTTTCTTCGGGGGGGGGGTCGTAAAATTTTCGGAAAAATCGGGGTTCATCTCCAAACCACACGGAAAGGTCTCGGAAATATGACATTCTTGGACCAAACTTTGTATATAGCGCCGTGTATTGTATCGCGGCCATGTCGCATCCCAGGGGTTCGTGAACATTTTGGTCATCAAGGGGGTCATAAAGTTTTAGTCACTGGTCGCAACGGCCTGCTCAACCCTGTTGCCACGTCACGTCATGACGCAAAAGCACACAAAGGTTAGCGAATCGCTCCAATGGTCAGAATAAGTCTTTCCTTTCAGTACTTAAGCCGGCTAGATTGGCAGGTTAGACAGCAGACAACAGTCTCTAGTGCATGAAGCAGCTTTGCTACTCAGCTTTCAAAACACAGTAACTTTCCGAACGAGCCAATTAGGTTTCCCTTCTCTTTCAAATCAGAACAGCTGAACAATATGAGCAGTGAATTTTTCAAACAAACTTCGATTCCCACTTTGATCTCAATCCCACGAATCGGAAGAGGGAAAATCACGGCGTGGACGAGTTCACACGTATTCGAGGTATACAGCTTATTATCGATGTTAAGGTTGCGGGAGAACTACGTAGCTGCCGCTAGGCCGAAGTAACGTGACAACCCAGCGTTTCACATACCCCAATCTGGATACCTATCCGGGGTTCCCTTCCCTTTCTCAATCGGAAGAGTAACTGACTCAAAGGCTCCATATTCCGCAAGTGGGACCCCAAGAAAGGCTTTTTGGGCAGATATAGGGATGCCCGCAATCAAGGCGGTACGAATTCTCATAGAATCCGCTGTCAACGCTGATTTCTTACGGAGAGACGCCAGACACGCTGCAAAAACTTGAGAAGTTAGTCATCGGGTAAGACGGGGGCGAAATGCCCGTATCCCGTTCGTTACTTCGCTCCGCACACGCAAATGAAGGAAAGATGAGAACTTCGTTACGAAACAGACTATACAGCAGTTTGATGACGAGAAGGCTTCCAGATAATTGCGGCGTTACAATAAGAGGAACGGAGCAATCATAAAAGGTCGTGGTCGCCCTTCATCTCCAACAAGCATGAGCACCCACGCCGCTTCGCGGCATAGTTGGGGAGGTGCCTTATGGCACATAGATTACTCGGTGAAAAACGATGAGAGGACTCAGTCCCAAACTGTTGTGAGAAATTAACACCACGATCTGTACGAGAGAAGCTTAAAGGACTCAGTACCTAACTATTATGGATGTGCCACAATGATTCCTTTATTTATGTCGAAACTAATGATTGTCACGAACTGTATACAAAGAGACCTCAGGTGGGATGAAGTGGACAGGAGTGTATACAGACCACAGTCAAGCGGGGCGTTGTATAATTTTACAGAATCTTAGCGACCCGCCCCCTCCAGCCATCGAACTTTTTCAAAAACCATTTTTTCCAATCCCCGTGGTGTAATTTTCGGAGCCATTCTCTTCCAAAGTGTTGAAGTATAGGGCACCGAAAAGTTACCAATGATGTTCAATAAACATTATTTTCAAATTCAAATCACTTCTCAAAATTTTAATTTTTGGTCCGAAATTTTGCGATATCCCTAACGTTCATTTTCGGGCCGAAATTTTTGCGACCCCTCCCATACCCCGTTGGAAAATTTCGCAACCCCGCTTGACCCTGATACAGACACATACAAGACGTTGAAGCTAGGGACTTTTAGGCGTCATCGTCTACCATTCCAGACAATCGTTTCGGGACCACCTCGAAATTTACTGGCTGTAAGTCAAAGCACGAAAAAGCGCAGCGAATCGCCACGAAAAACTACGGCAGGATTCTTGCAGACGTGTTCTGTTTATTGAGAATGACCCAGCTTGCCTTAAACTTCTCCTAGGCAGGTACCTAACGTGAATTTGAGTTTTTATACTGATTTACGTGCAACAATACGTAGATGCATAGGCATGATTACGCTTGTGGCCCGAAATCGACCGAAAATTCACGTAGAAAAGTTTTTAAACGCTGAGCACAATTTTACACTCGTTACCCTGCTTTTTCGTCTCTATCGCAGCCTTATGCGTGTGGTCTCATCGATTCCACGAAATGCAAGTAACTATGAAATTGCTTATAAAGAAAAAAAGGTAACAAACAGCAACATTCGTTGTCGCAGGTCACTTTCTGGAACATTCGCATCGCTCTCTTCTCTGGCAAAAATTCGTTTGCGACCCGGTAAGAGATTCGGGAAATTTTGGGTCGGAGGGTCGACGATTTGGAGAATCAGTAGGCGAAGCTCGGAATCGGAGGTGGCGTTAGTCAATGCGTGTTGGGTCGCGTGCGCAGCGCAGCTAGACGACGGCTACGACGTAACATTGGAGCTAAAATCAAACCAGCGGTACATATGAACCGTCTCGGGCTGGGGCTGGGCCGATTCATTCCATCGTCAAGTGTGTACTCCTCGGGATCTGCCTTAGAGTTGAGTGGAATGCGAGTGCCTGCACTTGCCTGCTCCTGCGGTAACATAGGTGCTTTATCCTGGGAGCAGGCAAGAAGCGGACCATTCATACGATTGATTGATTAATATTTGATGAGCGCCTGGTTAGTGGCCAGGTTCGTACCAGGGCTGTGCGTAACTGAATTTTGTAATTTCGTAAATCGTAAATCGTAATTTTTAAAATTCCTCGTAATTCGTAAATCGTAATTTTTAAAATTCCTCGTAATTCGTAAATCGTAATTCGTAGCTGATAATGAGTAATAATCCCACGCATAGCCCAAACCTCACTCGATGTAGGAACGTCTCAGAAGTTAAGTGATGAAGTGTTTCTGTATAGAAATAGGTTTGAGGTTGAGGTTCAAAATGAAACTGTCTTAAGCAGTGCTTGAAGAGATTTTACAGTATACATAAGTGGGATAAATACCAATAAAATAGACAAAACTGAAACTCTACGCGTATTCAAGTGCCAAACCTGCGCCACGTCTGCCAAGGATTTGAAATACAGAGAAGCACAGAAACATAAAGAATCATCGCCTCACTAAACACAGTTCAATCCAAGCTAAGGAGGTCAACACTGTGATGAGGAAAAAATCGCGGTTCAATAGTTTTAGACACGATCGATCAAGGGAAGGAGACTTGGGCAAGGTGGTTATTTTAAAGGGGATTTATGTACGTTTTCAAAACCACTTTCTGAACCATTCGAGTCTACCCTCTACATTTGTGAAGTGTTACTCCGAATGAATTTATTAGCTTCCTTCCCATGAACATAAGTTTGTTGTGGTAGAGATAGGTACTCGCGATGTTTAGATTGCCTAGGAATCTGAAATGCAAAAAGGTGAAGGTTCCCTTCAAATCTCTGATTCCAAAAATGACAAAATTCTTACTCTTCTTTTTTCTTTGCATTTGCTTCGAATTTGCTTGAATCCCCAACTTTAAAAACACGTAAGAAACTTTTTAAAAATAGGATAGACTCCAGTCATAATTTTCCTTGGAATTTCCTCGTCAAGTCGAGAAATTATCACTTTTTCTCTCGCAGCTGACTTGCCTCTGGGCATAGTGATCTACCAAATCTTATTTCAGGTATCTCCTAAAGCTCTTCGTCGAATAATGTTTTCAGGCTAGAAAATTATTTCCCTGATCCTTCAGCAGATTTCAATTCACGAAATAACAGTTTTCGCCCGTAATTTTTAAACCGCTGAACATTCACGGTGAAGGTTGTGGGTTCCGAACTTTATTTGCTCCATAAGCCCGCTAGGCCTTCAGAACCGAACCCCAAATCTAATTTCTATAGCGGTATGGAGCTCTAGTCCGCAGTTGCAGACGATTGCTTTTGCGGACGATAAACGTGCTGGGACGAAGACTAATCGTGGCAGGACCTCGTAGTCCCAGCCAGCTCCTGTTTGCAATAAGTGTTGCAACAGCGGTTGTCTGCAACTCCGGACCGGAATTTCGCTCCAATATAGGCGGTAGCTCTACCATATATCTGCGTCTCTCGTGTTCATTATGGCGGATGAGAGCCTTCCATAGAGATAAACAACTGTGGAGCTCGGCTCAGCCGACCTGGCTCGCATGTGAAACAAGTGAAGGTTGGAACCCTTCAATACTTTTGAGTGGGCCAGCGTGAGAAGCAGAGCGGTCGGTCATACCTGAATCTCATTTTCAAGTATTATATTACGCCATGTCATGTTGTCTACGATCGGCCGGAAATAACAAGATTTAACCGAAAATAGAGATTGGAAAGAATAATCAAATATCAGGAATGTGAAAGAAGTGCTACATTTATCAATGCTTTTGGACTGAAAACTATATTGTTCTATCAACCGCATTTTCACAATTTGTTACGATTCTTTACATGATTTTGGGCCGAAATTTCGTAAATCGTAAATCGTAAAAATTGCCAAACACACCGTAATTCGTAATTACGCACAGCCCTGGTTCGTACATAGCGGTTGGCATAGCAGGGTCGCTCAGTGTCGTATGTGGCGTTATCGATTGTGTCTCGTGGTTTAGCATCCCGTCCAGTGTCGCGTTCGCCGTCGTAGGGTTGCCCCGTCCTTTCCGCGACGTCATAAGTTGTTTAGCATCCCGTTCACCCAACCGTTATTGACGGCGTTCATTTGTGCTGTTTTCGATCAACGGAATGCTCAACGCCTTCGCTAACGATAGCTGTCAGAGTTGGCTTGCTGGGGATGGATGGCGGAGTGGTCACGCCACGATTCTCTGTAAAGGTGGACGGTGACGCCTGTAAAAGTCCTAGCTTCAACGTCCTATCAGACACATCACTTCGCAGCTTACTGTAAGTGACGATAAGGGTTTTCGCGGCGCAAATTGCATTGCACGACTATGTTGAAGCGAAAACTTACTTGATATCCTTTTGAAAGTCGTCCTCCATGAGTTTATCTGCTTCGTCAAGGACGAACAGATCAACCAAATTCAGGCAGAGATTGCCATTCTGAACCATTTGACAAATCCTTCCAGTAGTTCCAACAACAATGTGCATCGCCTCTTTGAGGGCTTGGACGTCGAGGTGGACTGAGTCCCACCAACCAACAAGCTGGAAGTTCTTAGGATTTAACCATTTCTTTGGCAACTGAGGACCACTCCACACTCACCCGACTCTCGTCCTGAAGTGAGCTAACATCTTGATCGTATCCCTGATCTGAGTGGCTATCTCCTAGTTGGAGCAACTACCACTTTGAACCCCTGTTCGATTGCATGCCGAGATTTTAATAGCGAGAATAAAGATTTATGTTTTACTGGTACTAGATTTGGCTTGTACTAACATATCTGGAAAGTATTGTTGAATAGATAACTCACAGCTCACGAGAAACAAAACTATACCTAATCCCGTCAAACCCTGTCGGTATCGCTTTTCAGCGTACAGGCGAAGTGTCCTGGCACTCACATTCGAAGATTGGCCACCGTTGATGGGGATATCATGAGCGTTTCAAACGGAGCTGTGTTTTGACATCGGCGGTCCGGTCGACTTCATCCACACTACCCATCTTTCCAAATTCCATCTCAAGTAGAAATACGAGGCCAACGAGAAGAAACCACTTCGGCAAACAATACCGAAGTGATTAGAGTATTAAATGGCAGGTCTCAGCGATGCTGGAAAACAACGCCCTCAACAAGCAAAACGAGTAAAGGAGAATAAGTGAAAATTACAAAAATTGAATTGTTAGCACCAAAGGGTGGGGCACGAGGTTCGCACTGGAGCGCGGCAGAGCACAGCATACCTGCTCTGGCAATTGAGGGCGTCGACGCGACGACCAATTGCGGTGTCATCCGAATCTGCTCCAAGGCGTCGTCCCCATTAAGGTCTCGCGGGACATCCGAAACGCGATGGTAGCGCGGGGAGACCCGATATTTGCAGAGCATCCCAGCGGCCATCATGCGGGTGACCCCACGATTCTGAATCTCGCCGCCATTTCAAATTGCTGCATTCTCGTCAGAATATTGTAAATATTGCAGTTCATGGTGTCTTACACGTGGTGCAGTCACCATGAACTGCAATATTGCTCTCCATCTCACTTTAATTCCCGAGCTCAATTTGCTGCTATAAATTTAAAAACATAATTAATTCTTTATTGTCCACTTGAAAACGCTTTCAAATGTCTCACTACAATTCAGCTCATCAGCATTATTATTATATACGAAAATGAGTACATAAGCGCAAAGGTGAATATACAAGATGGTTATTATTGTGGCGGTCATTTGTTGTTCCCATAATGAGACAGGGAGTATGGTCTCCTCAACACATACGAAATAGTAAGAATCACTTGGTATAGAGTAGGACAAACTCAAATGTATGCAGATGGAAGAAATGTACAGCTATTCACAATAATTATAAAGGAACATTTTTGCCAATACTTATTCGCTATAATGTGTATGTATACCTATTCATACTATGGTCTTGGTCAATTTTAAAGGGCTCTCGATGTCGCTCGATCACCAGCCGCTGCGAACGATCGCTCCTTCATCAAAGCATATTTACCACCAGTTATAGGTTCACTGAGGCCCCACCGCTCCGCTGATGATGACAGTCGAAATCGAGGGCTCCTTCCACCAGAAATCTCTTATAGTAGTGGTAGTCCACAAAGAGAGTCACCATTTACTTATCAATCGCAACAGAAGCGGTCGGCTGGTCAGATCAATGTGCATGAATCCCATACCAGCACGCCTTCGATACCGATTGAGCGATGAGCGGTTGTGCTGCAATGAGTTTCATATTCATCGATCTCCAATCGACCGCTTCTCATTGATAAGTAAATGAGACACTCTTGGTGGACTTCCACTATACCTACTTAGGGGTCTCAATATCGTAACATTCATCAGAATTCAATTAAATAGGGAAATGGATGCTCACAATGAGTTTCTATGGGAATATTAGCAAAGCAAAGCATTTTAATTAACAGACCATTACGGTTCTGTAAGCAGTAAAAATAGGAATCGCGTGTCATGGAAAACGGAGGAAGGAATGGCGACAAATGGAAAAATACAAAAACAATCACACCATTGGTTTAATACCTGAGCGATTGAACACGTATTTGAGCAAGAATAAAAATGGAAACGCTGATGTCGTAGAGTATTTGCCTCTACTTACAATCCATCAGAAGCTGGGCAGGGCATGGCCATCTTTGTGTTTTTTTGGTACAACTGCTCCCTGGTACACTGTAAATGGGAATTGAAAGTTAACCAACGTGTGAAAGTGAACACTATATAGACAAGACATCACAAAGCAAAAATCAGCACTTACATAAGGAGTAGCCCATCAAAAAGAAAGTTTTTTGACTTCCCATGCGTGTACGAGCTCAACATATTGCCTAAAAATGTTTTTTTTTATACGGGTATGTATTTGAAGAACAGAAGAATTTCGACATTGGTAATGTGTTGCTCAAAAAAGTTCATAAAATTATTACGTATGTGCTTATAAAGTTATCGAGCTGTCTCCCGTTGCTCTGCTGTAGGGAAATGACTACATCTTTACTCTTAGATGCATAGCTTTGAAAATTACAGGCACACCACCTACTGAAAGTAGTAAAGTTGGAGTTAAAACACACAACTGGTATTGTTACTTGAGTTAAACGTGCTTTACAGTTTTTTTCTCCTTCCTTTAAGGTGCTAAAGTTTGAAAATTACAAAAAACTATGCTTATTCATCATGAAAACCGCACTGATTTATGTCACTGAACAATTTTGTGGCATGTTCAGACCAGTTCTGGTTTAAATTAGCCAGAAAAGGATATGACGGTTTATGGATAAGGTGGATGAAACAATTCTTGTTGAGGTAGTTTTAGGCTCTATGTGTGGAGGCATCGTCTCCCATTGGCAAAGGGTCACAGGATTACCCACTGGTAATACAGCGACACATCGCATCAAGGTTGCAGGGTCAGTGAAGGATCCTTTTTGAAACATATTGAGTACACTTTTTTGTCTTTCTGTTTTTCATATGTCTTTTCAAAATAAAACTCAAACTTAACCTCCGAATAGAATAAGAACTGTTCTGGTAGACAGAGAGCGATGAATCTGAATGCATCTGTGAGGAGCACGCCGAATACCTTAAATCAAGCAATACTGTATAGGATAGGGAAACCGCGGGAAATCAACAGACGATAGTATGAGGGGGAAAACAGAAGATAAATGAATACAATATCCAATGCGACGGTGTAGAGATTGTGTGAACAGCAACTAGTTCAAGAAGGCTTTTTGCTGTCTTGTTAAAAAAACATTGTGTGCAGGAACAAACTTCACAAACAACGCGATTCGCGCACCTGTTTTGCCGCCCGCGATTCGCCTGGATTCGAGTTTTGGCCAGAAAAATCGGAGCGGGAGTAGACGCGCGCTATCATCAATGCACCAAATGCACCCAACTTTCTGGCGTCGACGCCCTTCGCCCTCAATTGCCAGAGTGCTCAGTGGCCGTGCATTCATCGGCGAAACGACGGAGCCTCCCGGAGGGTTCCAAAGTCCGCTGATCGCATACGTCGGCCAAAGGCTTTCTAAAAAACCTTCCCGTGAGGCTCCCGCAGCTTCATGAATATGGCCACCGGAAGTCGGAGCTCGCCACACCGCGCGCATTTCCGGGCCCCTCGCTCGCCACCCGCTCACCTCTCATTTTAATCGAGCTCGTTACCACTGCCACCCTCGTCCTGCTGATCGCTACCCGCTGTGGGTGATAAAGCGGGTCGCGAGCGCTGAGAGAGGAGGTGTGGTATATATAGCGGGTCGCGAGGCCGTTTGCTCACAGCGAATCGCCCGGCTGAATTGCTATGGGGCTCGCTTATACTTCCCGCCGCAGAGCGGCGCGCGCACAGGTATTAGTGGATATCGGCGCGCCGCTGCCGAAAAAATTGATGGACGTTGAACACAGCCTGAGTAGGCTCTGACATAATGATAATTACAAGGCCGATTATAATGAGTGATTTCAGCAGCAAAAAACATCCTATAATTTTTCGTACCATAAATACAGCACCTGAAGGCGTGTATAGAGTCTTCGAAAACAATTTATCTTCAGAAAATGATTTCAAAAGCTAAAAAATGATTTTTTAACAATCCAGCCTGACTTCTAAACAACGCCCAGTGACGTTGGAAGGAATTCTAAGAGATGAATCAGAAGAACAAAATTGAGAATCGTGCATGAAATAACAGCAAAAGAAGCATACTATGTCAATGCGATCGCACGATCGGCCGCCGCGCCAGCCTGCTTTCCTTGAAGGCGACGGCTGGCAGCCCCCTAGGCGGCGGTCGCGTGCGGCACCGTTGGACCAGATTCCGAGCAGAAAAACTCTAACGCGACTTATGAAAGCAACATACTATCAGTCAATGCGGTATCGCACGCGGCCGCGTCGCGCCGTCTGCTTTCTCTTGGCGGCGCGGCAGTCTCCTCAGGCGGCGGTCGCGTGCGGCACCGCTGGAAGATCTGAGCAGAAAACCTAGTCGTTCGACGGCGCCGCTGGCGGCGGTGCCGCTTGATCGATATGGTCGTATTGCGATCCCGCCGCGAGCCGCGCCGCCGCGGAAGCATAAACGACTTACTATTGTCCTTTAAAGTACTTCGGCAACATTTTCCGACTTTTCGCGTACATCTCACCACTCCCATTATTTTTATGTTTCTGTTTGTTGTTTTATTTGTTTTTGCAATACTGCGGAGCTCAAAACTCGATATATTTATTTTCAACTCCGATGGTAAGCTACGTCACAGCGGTCATGCGAGGGCTTTAGTTAATAGTTTCTTCACTCGCTTTACGCATAAATCGGTCTCATCCTCTGGTTTCCGAGTGAAATCTATTTCCTTCGTTCATCGCGTGCATCTGGCGCGTGTCTCCTTCTCCCCACACTTTTCACTGTCTCTGCCATCGCTCCGTGCACAAGCGCACGAGGGAACAGGAGTAAATTCTGGCCATTTCGGAACCAGAGGATAAGTGCACAAATAAGCATCAGCTAAGTTAAGCTTTCGGACGAGTCGGTATTCTGATGGACTAACTCGTCCCATCGAGCTCACTTCATAGCCTATCTTGGGACATTGTAGTCTTTTGGTTAGACGCATAAAAAGTTTCATCGCGGTCCCAGAAGTTTCAACCCCTCTCCAAAATCCACGAGCGGCCCACGCACTGGACAGAGTTACACTCCGCAGCCGCCGTAAAGGTTACCGGCGAGGCTATATATTCATAGCCTGTTGCCTACCCACCTCATAGTGCCCCTGGAGAAGAGTGCGCGGGCTTGTGGATAAAATCTCACCGCTCTTCCATTTATGTGACCATATCACTACTAAATAGATTATCTTGAACTGAAAAAACGAGAAAAGCGGAGTGAGGTTTGGGGAAAGTTTCCATGCCAGGTGTGTAGAAATGGAGGGGTGGTGATGCAGGAGTCAGAGCCGGGTTATGAAAAGGAATGGTGATTTGAAAGGTTCAAAATTAGACGTTTACAAAGAAGCTAACTGATTATTAAAACAAATTAATAATTAAGATTTTGGAATCGGTCTAATAATTGAACTCCCGAACTTATTAGAATATTCCGAAATAAAGGAACTAGTGAATATCCGGAGATAGAACTCCATATACAAAGAAAAAAAGCCCCTATGGCGATGTTGTTGTTCTGTTTTCCTCCTCTGCAGCTCGCCTGCCAAAGATCATTTAGAGTAAAAAATCCGTTCATCATCACTGGCTGGAGAATTTGAATATATTGATCGATATGAGCAATCCCTGGTTTCCGTTTAGAGTTTAGAAAATGTGATCTCGTTAATGAGAAATATGGCTCTATTTGTTATGTAATTTAATCAGAAGAAGCACCTGAAGTTCTTAAGATTTCCTTATTAATTCAGGAAACTGACGGTAATAAATCATCTCGTCGAAAATCACTGGAGTCTCTGAGGGATTTTTAGTAAAATATGTGAAGTGTTACAGAAAAATAACCGGATGCCATCGCAGCAGAGGACGGGGTAGGTAGGGCCCTAAGTGATATCATGCATTCTGGCCACGCCCATTTTTTTCATGCCATGTAAAGAATTTTTTTGATTTTGGAGTGGCAGAAAAACCCTGGGTTAGTGTTGAAATTCAGTGCGGCGGCACGGAAAAATGAGCGTGGCCAAGTGCTAAATCATAGCCCCCTCCCCTGCAGACGAAAAATCCGGATAACCGAAGCGAAAGTTTAAGCCTGGCATGAATTTCAAGCCAGAAGCCACATTCATTAGCTCGCCACCCAGCTAATATCTTTACGTCGGCGCAATCCAGCATACTTAGCGCGAGCGCGCCGCCGCTAATGTGGTGAGCGGGATTGGCGAGCGCCAACATGCGCAGTGCTCGCCACCCGCTACCATTTCGCGTCGCGGGCCGCATGAGAGGTGCCAAAGGCGCCGCCGGACTTTTGGTTAGCGGGTGGCATGAGCTCCAACTCTTCTGGAGTGGGGGGATTCGGCGGGTTTGATTTGATTTATTACTCGGTACGAAAACGTGTGCTAGACAAACAACAAAAACAATACACCTAAACGGCAATCTAAAGAGACTAGAAATAGTCAAACAATAATAAAGAAAATGAATAAACTGACTACTGAGGCATATTATTATAGCGTTGTACAATTTTCGAAAATGTCGAACGAACGAAAATCGAAATTTTTCGTTCAAAATGATTTCCAGCAAAACGAAAAATGAAAAAATTTCAGTTCTGAAAAAAATTTCAGAGCGAATAGAAATTTGAAAAAATACGTTCGCCGAAGTTTTCGAACGAACGAAAAAATTCTCCCGTTGAAAAATCTTTCGGGAAAATTCCTTTCAGAAAAATTTCACGTTCGTGTTACCAACTATATGCACAAAGCGCATTACAAGATACGCCTTCGCTCTCAGTTTCCACACTAACATCCCTCAGTGGTAGGCATTTGGTACACTTCTACAAGAGAACGCCACGAAAAAGCGACAATTGTAACCTTTGTTACGAAAAATAGCGATTTCAAAACGTTTTCAGGGCTGTTTTTTTTTCTCTAAAAGTCCACATGTGGCAACCTCGCGGTAAGTTCGCGTTTAACATCCTCTCGCAAAGAGCACGGAAATAGTGCCGAAATGCGAGAGGAACCCGCGGCTAACGAAGAACTCCTCCCGAGGAGTTTTTTGGCGCGGCTAGCAAGAAACAGTAGAAACAGTTTTGACCATCTATACTGAGGGATAGTGCGACTTCAATTAATGCAGAGGGTTAAGGAAGTTTGACAGCACTGTCAGCCATTGCGATTCAGGACGTCACCCTATCTTTAAAACTGAAAGGTGATTCAAGGGATAGTCTTGTGACGGCTTCCGCCAGGGAAACAGGCGATGAGGGATCAAAAACAAACGAGGGATCATTGCTGAAACACGTTGGCCGTCTTTTATGGTGGCACTAAAAAATCCCTACCAATCAGCTGTTAATTTTTCGGTGAGCGCCGACACTCTCCTCTTTCCTATTTCCCTTCTCAAATTCTTCCGCTTTGCTATTTTTAGGTTATTTTCCTCTTCATAATTCATTGCTCATCCTAGGCTATAATAGGTGTGAAGAGAATTACTTGCTTGCTCGCTTTTCGGAAGGATTTCCATAACTTTTAGTGCCAAAAAATGAAAATTTCCAAAGCGACTGATTTTTAAGTGATTTGCTTCTGTAATATTTCCGTTTTTTATTTGTATATTGGTGCTCCAGTAATGTTTCTGTATTAGTCGGGGCGTTTCGGGCGAGTTTTGTGGCAAACCAATGTGAACTTGTTTTCAAAGCCTACTATTTTTGTGCTCCTTTAACTGCAAGATTGTAGAACTCCGTATTCATTGCCAGATCAGTGCCATCGTTGGTCCCTTTATTTTTATTGAGGATCCGCGACGCACTTGCTTTGGTGCATTGATTGAACCACTGGAAGTGTTTCAATTCTTACCTTGCATTATTTGCACGGAATCTCTTCCTTGCATGAAACACATATGAGCGTATGTATAACAGTCCTTTCTATATATTTTCAACAACAACCGGGGGCTGGTGATGAGTTTCAATTTGAGAAGACTGCAAACACTTCATTTCTTCAATTTCACCAATGACTGAAAGCGCACAATCGCCCCAATCTCGAACGTAATACTTCAGTTGCACGTTTTAGAAAAAACTTGAAATCTTTCCAAAACGAAAATTGACTAATTACTCAATCATTCTTATAGGTTTTGATTATCCATTTCAGTTGAATTTAGGACACCCTATCTACTCTTAACTCGACGATTTTCGAGAGGTATTTGTCGCACCTAGTGTTACCTTCCCAGATAAGCCTTCTGATTAAATCATCCAGGGATTTTAAAATACTTGTTCTCTCAAAATTCTGTCTAGAAAGAATATTTGCTCAGGTAACGTTCAAAAAAGTTACTGCAAATGAGATCTTGTAAGATCACACACACATCTGGTGATTTAAGCCATTAATTAACCTAGCATGTGTTTCCGAGAATGGTTCTAAAAATTGACAAAGCTCATAAAAAATTACGAGTTTGGATTGCCAAGCGAAGGGAAATTCAAAAATTCCGTTCCAATCGTGTTTCGAACAATGGAAATTAGAAGAAGTTCGCTTTAAAGGCTCTTCCTCATGAATAAATTTAGTGAATACTGCCGAAATGTACTTTGATCGTTTTCAAAATGCAGTGCAATGTATTTGAACGATATTAACCTACCATAGAAACTGAAAAAGAGCTCTAGTGCTGAACCTCCGGTTTTAAAGCTCAACTTACTATCTGCTCTATCCCTTCCTATTCTTTAAATCTGGAACCTGCAATTTTACCATCCGGAAAGCGTCCAATTCTTCTTCTCACATGAGGCAGGTTGAGTGAACCTGACGACTCGTGTGAATCTGACATCTCTTACGTGGGGCAGCTCGCGTTAAACTGGCGGCTCTGTGGCGTCTATGTCGCGGCATGTTGGCGGTTTGGAGGTGGCGGTTTGTTCGCGTTTAACACCCAATTTACTACCACCCCTGATCGAAGTACTTAATTTGTTGAATTCAAACCCCCGCTCTATTGACAAAGACGTCTTCCATTCCGCCTGGCCCCGACGAGACCCAATTTCACCTGCACTTCCCTAGTGGTTGACGGTCTCCACGCAACTGTCTGGCTTTGGTCAGCCGTGACCTGAAACGTGTTCCTGAATCTGCATTTGTCCTAAAGATTTACATAGTTAGGTCCGTCGCTCGTTTCCTCAAGAAAAACATTTAAATCTCAACCGCGGCGGGCGAGAGAAGAGCGCAGCTGATCAGCTTACCCTACCGCCAGCCGCCGGTGAAATTTGAATGTTTTTTCTCGAGTTCTGTACTCGCACTCCGAGATAAGGCTAGGGTAACCACGAAAGGGATAGCTGCGTATCCTCTGTAAAACGTCGAAATTCACATCACTCCAGGCGCGAGCGGCGCGCGCGCCACCTCCGTCTGCCCTACGCTCTCTCACTGTCTCTACCCTCCGCTCCCCACCAGAACGCGTAGGAACCAAGTGAATTTCGCCGTTTTATAGCCTGTACACCTCGGCAGCCTGCGCTGCGTCGTGTGCGCCCATGGGAAATTTGGTGATCGATCGAGGCACGCGACAGACACGCGAACTGCTGAGTTGTCCGCAGCTATCCCTTTCGCGGCTACACCCACCACACCAACGTACCGTCTCATTTCGTGCGCGGACTGCCCAATGATTTTTTGCGGTTTCGCGGAATCCGGCTGGTGACTCAAGGTGTTCATTGGCTGTCTGGAAGACGAGCTACGTACGTGACCTGCCAAACTTCTTTAAAGGCAGTGTTCACGATGATTTTCATTCCCGAGCTTTTCACTCAAAACAATAACGTTGGCTACCAAGTGTTACCAACATTATCAAGAAACGGCGAGAAATGCACCAAATCGTCTTATTTCAGGGACATTATTCTATAACATGGACTAGTTGTCCGGTTTGATGAACATATTCACGGTGGTTGTCACCGGTGAAAGATGGGGATAACCAAAAATGGAATATTATTTTAGGCAAAACAGTATTAGTTAGGGTCCGAAGAAAAGAAAGGAGCAACACAAAATAGAGAATTGCAAAAGACGGGTCCACAAACGATTTCATTGTCTCAACGAACAGTTCATCGAAAATTACGAAGCGGGGTGAGAGTAAAGAGTTTCCGGCCCTTTTTGATGCGTTTTTCTCGGTTTCTTCGTTAAAAGTTCTGCCAGGGTGCTAAACAATCGATTAAGCGATTAATCTCAAAATGGAAGATTATCGGGAACACTGCCTTTAAGCGGAGTATATTTCGTCAATAGCAGCATATCTCACCCGTGTGTGCCATTCTTTGTTGTTCACTTTGTCTCTGACAATGAGAGACAATCTGCCTTTTCATAGCTCTTTTGATAAACGCGAACATGCGTTCGCCTTGTTTCGTAGTCGACTTAACTTCGCTGTCATATTTTCGTTACAGGCAGTACCGACGTTTTGCAAATGTCGGCTATAGTTGTACGATTTCGAAAAAATGTCGAACGAGCGAAAATCGGAAAAAACTTTTGTTCGAAAAAATTCGAACAAAGAAAATGATAAATTTCGTTCTGACTATTTTCGAATGAACAGAAAATGAAAGAATTTTGTTTGATAGAATTTCGAACGAGCGAATTTCAAAAAAACTTTTGAAATTTTGAGGTCGAACGAACGAAGTTCGTAACTAATCGAAATTTCGATTTTTTGCGAAAATCGTTGAAAATTTTCGATTTTTTGAATTTTGTCAGAAATTCCGGATTTTTTATTCGAAATTTGTTCGAAAGAATTTCGAACGAAAGAAAACGAACGAAAAAATTCGAAAATCTTTCGAAATTTTCGTTCAAGTACAACTACATAATGTCAGCCCCTGAGCTCAATCTGCAGCTTACGGTCCGGTAAAACAGCGATTTCTTTTTAAAAATCTATCCGCACTGCTCTGTGTCTTCTTGCCCACTTCAGGTTCGGAGGAAAATAGTTTGTGCTCTATGAACCGATCAAGATACGCAAAATATCTTCAACTTTAAAGTCGTGCACCATGAGAGCTTCAGTTGAACAACACTCGTTCCGTATCCATTTTCTCTTCGCTACATTCATTTCCAATCCGATCTCCTTCTATAGATTTAGCAATTCTTGTGTGTCTTTCTGAAGGGCCTCTGGATTGTTTGATAATAGAACGCAGCCGTCAGCAGAAGCCTTCTATCTGTTTCTCTCCTATCGCTCTGCCACCTCCGATGCTCATTCGGCGGAATAGGGATTTGAGAGCCGCTGTGAATGGCTTTTGGGATCAGGGCCATGCGGGAATTTAAAAAAAATTCAGAAAAGAGAAACAGAAAATTGAGTTCGTCAGAAAACAGAAACGCCAAAACGGCCAGAAAACAGAAGAGTTTTTCAGAAAATATTTTGATTGCTTTTGAACTTTTTCAAATGAAGTCTCTGAACGCCCTTATTATACCTGTCATACAATATTTACGAGACTGCACAAATGACCAATAAGACCCCACCGGACTCCACGGGGGTTCCTGATGTGCTATTTCTCGTATACTTCTTTGTTGTTTCTCGTATATTACGCGGCTGAGATCATGTTGTTTTCGAAACAGCCTAGAAGTAGCCGCGCAATAACCGGGAAATAACCAAGACGTGGCAGGCACACCGGCACACGATGCGGCCTTCATCGGCTCGCCGGGCAGTCACCCGGGCCTCCAGTCGTGAGCGGGGCCTCCTGGTGCTAGGCGGGGTCCAAGTTCCGCAAACTTGGATTGCTGAAACGATGGCGGTGTTGACATCTAAAGCATGCCTCAGGAATGTGTCGTGTACATATATACCCCTTGAAGAGCAATATTTGGCGACAATTACGCGTCCAGCATAATTTGGCGGATATTTCTCGGCCATTTCGTTGCAACCAGCAAATTCCCGACCACTTTTCGGCTATCGCTCAAGAAGCAGGCATTTCCTGGCTAGTTATTGACTATTGATCGGGTAAACCTATCAGAGTACTCCAGTACGTCAGCACAATAGGGGGTTGCATCCCAGAGGACGAATTCATCATTGCGTCAAACCTGGGTTAATCGATTTGTGTTGGATTTAGCGCACTAATCCTGGCGCTCAACCCAACCCAATTTCACAGACCCAGGGTTAACGCAATGGTAAATCCGGCCTCAGACTCGAAACCGTATTCAACCCCTCGTTGTCAGCAGCAGTTGCTGCTGACAGCTAAAAGCAGCAGCTGCTGTCAATATCGAGGGGTTCATTTCCAGCATGCATTAGAATTATATACCGCTGTTAGCAGCATCTGCTGCTAACAACGATAGGTCGAATCCGACGTCTGCCCTGCGATGCAAGTACTATTGTGCCGAAGTAATACTGTACGAGTACGTGAGCAGGCTTCGCGATGAAATCGATTGTACATGAGAACTCTTCATGAGAATGCCGGTCTGGCCATAACAAAAACGAGAACAGAGAAAAGGAAAAACGCACAAAAACAAGTTAAAACGGCACTGGGGGTGTTCGCCCGCCTACCACTAGCAAGAAACTGATAAATGCTGGTTTTTCCGTTCAACACTTATTCATTCTTTGCGGAAGCTGTAAATGAGGCGGAAAAGCAGAAGAAAAATGAGAAATCAGATGTCTGACACCGTTATCAGACATCTTTTTGTCATTTTCTTCTGATAATCCGCGACATTTGCCGGTTCGCAAAAGATCAAGAGCAAAGCCTCGTAAACTACTAAATAAGATGCACTGTTCAACAGAGCTGGTTTTCGTTGATTTTCCCCGATTTTCTTCTGAGTTTTGGCTTTTTTCAGAAAACAGAATGACCAATACGGCCAGAAAATAGAAATCAGAAAACAGAAAATAGAAAATATCCGCACACCCCTGTTTGGAATATAGTGTCTTCTTTGTCGAATTTCTTTCAAAAGAGGTCAGAATGAGACTCCAAAAGTGTTGAAAACGATTGCAAAAGTTTTCGGTTAGCTTTAGGCGCTTGGAACCTGGTTACACCCGAAAAAATGTCAATAAGGAGATTTTGACATAATAAGCCCGATAAGTCTTGCTTCGTCCGGCTCGAAATGAGCGACCTAGGCTATACCTAATACGCGACTCAAAGGCAGTGTTCACGATGAAAAAAGTTTTCGAAATTCCACTAGGATTGGGTAGTGGAGGGACACTCTGTAACGTTGACGTCGAAAGAACGCATGAAAACGAGCCAGGAAGAGCCCCAAAAGAGCCCGAAGTTGGAACTTCGAGCGCATTGAAAACCCCAAAGCGCATCACACGCCCACCGACGTGAACAAATGAATGCTCGAGCTCGTAAGATGAGCGATGATTTTCAATCATTAGCCCCGTTCTTCCCTTCATTCTCAGCTTCTCTCTTTACTCAGGTCAGCTCGCATAGATCGGCTGCAAAAGACGGAAGTTACAAGCCTCGAACAACTCGTCCACCATGTTTCCATAGCTCAATCTTTGAGGGACCATACCTGCGTTCACAGAAGGTCTTGTATGTTTTCAGAGACACCATTGGAATCCAGCATATGGCCGTTTTCAAGATAGGCGGAAAACACAAGAACGATTCATCGTGAACACTGCCTTTAAAGGCAGTGTTCACGAATAAAAAGTTGCCGGTTTTTTCGGCTAAAACGTAGGCTTTGGGCACCTCTAAGAAGATTCAGAACGGAGGTGCGACGAAAATGGCCGGTAAAGGGTGAAAATCTCGTGGGCCAGCCAACCCATTGGGCCACTCCGCCCACGTCCTATAACAGTTTCTGAATTCGTAGTTAAATGAGCGACGGTTTCCGATCAAAAGCCCCGTTCTTCCCTTCATTCCCAACGTCTCTCTTTGCTCAGGTCAGCTCGCACACATCGAAGCTGCAAAACGGAGTTACAAGCCTCGGACAACTCGTCCCACAATGCTTCCCTAGCTGAATTTATAGGGGCCATAACTCCGTTTCCAGGAGGTCTTGTACGATTCCAGCGACATCGTTGCCGGAATTAGCATGGGATATCGTTTTCAAGATAGGCAATAAAAAACAGAAAAACGAATTTTATCGTGAACCCTGCGCTTTAACAAACCAATGTCGGCTTCGAAAAAACCAGAGAAATTCGAGCACTCAAAGAAAGCAACAATCGTGCACCGCTGTGGAGACTATAAATGTCTTTTTTGAGATTTTGCACAGAACAATCTTTGGAAACCCAACTTTATATGGTAGTTGAACTGTTTTTGAGACATGAGGCATCAAGAGAAAGCGTCGGCGTAGGCTGGTTCATGTCTACTTCACTGGAGAGCGCGAGCTGATGAGCAGGGTTGCTGATTTTGAATGATTTCACTCTCTACATTTTCCAGCACTTGACAAAGAGAGCGGATGTGTTCAATAGTTAAGATTCCCTCATCTGTAGCGCTGAGGATCCCCTCTGCGCAAATTGGGTACGCAACTTTGCAGGGGGTGAAACGGCTCATTTTTGTGAAATAGATTCAAAGAACAGATTTTTTGACTTCCAACTCTCTCAGCTAAATTTGAACGTTTTTAGTTTTTTTTTCAAGAAGGTTTACGGTAAGCTACAGTGGTGTGTAATGTCATCTATACTCCCTAAGCCTGCTGTTTCAGAGCTCTTTGAGAATAAATAGCTCGGCCCTAGCCTCATGCAGTTTTTTCTAAAAATAACATGGACTGCCTCCTGAGGTGCACTTCTCCTTGCTGTAGTCACACACACGCTATGAAGATCTCTCCGTACATGCATGAGAATTTCTTTTGTTTGTGGACCCAGTTTTAGAAAAGACAGGAAAGGCACACGGCGGTTTCACTAGCACTCCTTTTTAGTCAAGAAATCAACTGGCCCCATAACTTGATCACGCAAAATATTGCTAGTGTTGATGCGTGTTTCCGGTCAATTTCAAGAGAAGGAATTCGGCAGGGATATGTAAAGTGGTGTTGTTAAAAACGCTGGTAATGAGAATCCCTGAGGACCTTTGCGTGTCATAAGCGCTAGAAGGAAGTTCAGGTGAAGCATGTGGAGTGATTCTCTCCGCTTCATCAAGGTAACCACATTTATGTTATCTCTATGTGACCCATGAGAGTTGCTCTTAATAGAACGAAGTAAATACCATAACGCCTCGCAGAGTTCCAGGTGAGAAAAGCGCGTTTCTAGCGTTTTGCGCTATAACTTTTAATAACCACGTTCTAATTTTTTTGGATCCGAAAAAACAATTGAAGGTCAGGTGAGAAGAGGATTGCCCAACCGTGTAATGATTTCTAGTGACTTCATTATGACAAAAATGTTTTGTGATGAAAATCTTTGGATTGTGGTTAGAAAGGTATACCCGAATACAATATGTTATGGACTCACAGCGCAATGCGCACTGCATAACAATCTAGGAAATCAGATTCCAAACTTTTTTTTGGAATCGAACCTGAGCAGAGCATCACACAAAGACTTTCATAGGTGACACAGGGGTACCCCAAAACTACGAGTACTAGAAAATCACAAATTATCTCTGCCCTTATTTATGGCTACCATTGAGATTCCTGCGTATCTGGTTACCTCAGTCTACAGCATATCCAAAAACTTTTTTCCGCAAACCTGAGAGAATTTAAGTAGATTAGAACTTCAACTTCAATCCAGGCTTCGTTTCATAAGTGTAGGCGCACTTTGGTAAAGAAAGAGAAAAAGATTCTCCTGAGAAAGAAAATCAGTTCAAAATGTAGAATCAGCTTTATAGCAATGATAATCTGTCCACTACAGGGGATGAGCGGAATTCCGCATTCCGATTTCCACTGGTTTTTTTAGGCCTCAGAATTCCGATTTCCAGAAAAATGGTGCGGAAATCGGAGCAGAAATGCGGAAATAATCTTAACCTGCATCCACTGGACAGAATCTGTCGAGGTTGAGACTTGCCAACTTCTATCCAGAGACCTCGTTAAGAGCAGCTCGATTTTCATGCGGCTCCAGGGATATACGTAAATTTGGAACTTTGTGATTCGTTAGTCGTTCAACGAGCCAAAACCCTTTTGTTGATCGTTAGTCGTTATCATTATATTCCTTAGAAATCCAGACTTTGGAAAAAATCAGCTTCGCTAAAGCCGAAAAAAGCGAAATCCAGAGTGAAAAGAGAAAGAAGGCATGAATAGCTGCGTGTGATTACCAAAACTTGATATATGTATCCAATAGAGAACAAAGTTTGAAAGCTTAAATATACATAATTCACGGCCTCAATGAGAAGCTCACTATCCAGGGGTGTGCGTTTTCGGGTTTCATCCTTTTCTGGGTAAGAGAGTATTCAGCTTGTCGAGGAAAGATAGAGAAAAATTGAGGATTTCCACGATTTTTTCGCTTCAGAATACGTGCGATCCAAGCCGACTGATGATCGCGACCTGCCGGCAATGCATACGCTAAAAAACGTCACATGTAGAGAATGCTTCACTTCACCGGATGTAGATGCGGGTGCAGGCGACCTGTAGACTCACTTTTGATCCGTTATAGACTGGCTCAAGAAACACGCCGATCAACGCTTCAACTAGAACGCGCCTGCGTCGTCAGCGAAGAAGTGGCCGTGGAGCCGAAAATTCAAAGTTCTGTCTTCACCCGTCAGTAGTGACTGTCGCGATCCGAGAACCAGGATTGAAAATTTTTATAGCCGGGCAACAAGCCGCTTTAAAGAAGCCATTGCCGCAAATCTCTTAAAGACTCGGGCAACCGTGAGCCCGTCTTTGAGACTTTCTTTGACTGAACGTGAAGCACAAACTCTCCGCACCCCGAATCGCCGTGCGCAGCCAGGTGCGTCCGAGCGCCATCTTGAGCCTTCAGCATCTGGGCCGGAGCCAAAATTACAACAAACTAGGTAATGGTGAACCAACGGCATTGCCAACATCTGAGTCATGTTTCAAGAGTGCATTCACCCTGGAAATGGGCGTGGTTGGCGTCGAGCCTCATTTTAATGCGATTTTTTGTACGCGTGAGCACTATCTCTCTCTCTTCTCCTCACGATTTTCCACGCTCTCTCTCGTGCCCAGGAGGGCAAGCACATAGCTTATCGCTTGTTTGGAAGAGAAAAGGGCGGATCGGCGTGAGCGTCGAAAGCTCCTTTCTGTCTGGAGGAATAAACAGCGACCGGTTCCGTGATTGCTGCAACGCGACCCGCTTCCTTGGTCGGAGTCATACTCACGACAACCAGCGACAGCGATGGCAGTGCATACTCAGGCATATCGACTCTCGGTCGACCATTGATGGATCAAGACTGCTTTTGTGTTTCTCGTCGCTATAAGTATGAGTCCCGGCCTTTGTATTGACACTTGGCGCGTCACAGACGAGCTGGTGTGTGCCTGAGATATCTGTAACTATTAATTGTATCGTCCTCTGCAAAATTGTTCCAATCGATTAACTGGATAAAAATCTGTTTTCGAATATTTGTAGAACGCTCACGTCCACCCATATAAGCTATGGACGGCTCTCCAGGTTACATTTCTGAAGTACATATTTTTTGAATTCATGAATAAGACTGCGGCCAGAATGTTCACAAGCGATTGGCTCCCCGGCTTATAGTTCGAAAAACTTGTTTCCAGATTCGGAAACGGGTTCCGGTTTTTTTTCAGCTCTACAGTTTTTCAGGGAATCGCCATCAGATCAATTAAGGGTTTTCTGCGACAACGGCTAAATCCACTTACTATTTCAGGGGTATGTAACGCTTTTGCTTAGCACCAAGAAAGCGATGCCCTCGGCCCAACACCATCGCTGGCGACGAAAGCATCAAATCTGGGGCCATCAGAATTTATATCAGAAAGACGTTAGGAGTCGTTTAGTTAGAAATGGTAGTGATAGTAGGTAAATAATATTCTGGGCCACCTGGGCATTTATATATAGGTATTTGGAACAACCAACGATGAAATATTTGTCACAGGTTGGTGCTTGATCCCCCATAGGGAAGCGATGATAGTGATTACTAATTTTCTAACGAATTTTCGGGTAGTTCACAAAATTCCTCAAAAAGTCGGTTAGTCGTTAACGCTTCTAGACGTTCAACCCCAAAAAAGCACGATTGGTCAACTCGTCGCTAATCGTAAGTCGCAATCATGCACATTCCCTGGAAGGGATCCTCACTGGAGAGTCAGAAATCTGACTTAATAACGGTTTAGTGGTAAGCGATGGTTAAGTGATCTGGGGAATGATGATTTGGTGCTCTCTAGACCCGAGGTTCAAGGACACATTTTCATGCACCCAGCAGCAGGTAAACTTTGTTCCGTTCTCCGAAATTCCTGGAATTCCCGATTTCCAAATTTTGGGCCTCGGACTTCCGCTTTCCGACTTTCGAAATTTTGAAACTTTGTTCCAATTTCCCGATTTTTCGATTTGCGAAATTTATATTTTGTTTCGATTTCCAATCTCGATTTCCAAAATTTTGATTTTGTTCCGATTTCCGTTTTCCGATTTCCGAAATGGATAGGGAGGGGGGAAGGAGGAGAGAGGAAGATGAGAGAGGGGAGTGTTAATTTTTATTCCGCTCATCCTGATCCACTACTTAACCTATTAATGACATGTAAGATTTTGCATCTTTCTGAGATCGAGCAGACCCACCATTTGTGCGCACTGCATACTGCTGGCGCTTTTGGAAGGCAGTGTTCACGATGATAACCGTTTTCTGTTTTCCAGCCTATCTTGAAAACGGCCCCATGCTGATTCCCAATGGATGTCTCTGAAATCGTACACGACCTTCAGTAAATCCAAGTTATGGTCCCTCAAAGATTGAGCTAATGTGGAAACATGGTGGACGAGTTGTCCGAGGACTTGTAACTTCACGTCTTTTTGCAGCCGATCATGCGTTGCAGACTGACCTGAGTAAAGAGAGAAGCTGTCCATCTCACGATCTCAAGCATTCATTTATTCACGTCGGTAGCGATGCGTGATGCGCTTTTGGGTTTTCAATGCGCTCAGAAGTACACCTTCGGCCTCTTTTAGGGCTCTTTTTCCTGGCGTCGTTTTCATGCGTTCTTTCGACGTTAACGTTACAGAGTGTTCCTCTCCACTTATCCAATCCAAGTGGAATTTCGGAAAACTTTTTCATCGTGAACACTGCCTTTAAGCAACCGCAAGCATCATAAGCAACTTTGCCGTTCACCGAATGTCGTCCGGCAAATATCTTCATGATCCTGAGTACAGTATGACCATACGATAAAGATCCGGTGAGCCAAAGAAGCTGTCTGCTCAGGAAGGACTTTCGCTTTGGGAGACACGACTGGAACTGAACCAGCTGGACAACAAAGGTTCGAGCCTATTCCCACGAACAGCCTGTGTCTAAAAGACCGTTTGGAGAACCATCCGAGCAAATATGCAACATAGCAGCATTGTAAGTTGTCTCGTCTTCCCATTCGGCTCCACGGTAACTCACACAAGGCTGCTCGACTCTAATTTGCGAGAACAACATGGCGGCAAATCGTCAGCCAAAGTAATCATTTGCTTAGTGTGGAGTTTCTAAGTCGCATTTTCGCGTTCTGTGTAATCTTTTCTGACGGAAGAAAACTCAATTTGGATGGTCCAGACGGCTACACCTATTACTGGAGAGGAATTTACATGTAAGAAACCGATGTACTTCAGCGCGAGGAACTTCGGTGGGTGGAACTGTCAGCTGCTTTGGGACGGACTCCTACCAAGAGCTCTGACATCGCCTTTATTTCCTACCAACACAAACTATCTCGACTAACAGAACATCCCTAGAATTTTACCTGCTGCCATTTCTTTGCCGAGCGCAACAGGGAAAGTTTCAGATTCAAGCAAGACAATGCCGCTGTCCGCGTGAGCTGCTGTATAAAATCCTGGTTTGAAGAAAAGAATGAGTCTGCTCTTATGGAAAGACCTGCCTGTTCTACAGACGCCCACCCCATGGAGATATGTAAGGGGCATCCTTGTGCGCGGACATCTACAGTGGAAGCTGCACATTTGACAATGCTTGAAGATCTCAAAGCAGCCATTACCCTAGGTTGGAACTTGGTCTGGGCGGGCAAGTATGTACTCACTCAGATCGTTCTGCCGTCTGCTCTACAGGATACGGATGATGTCACCTCAGGCAAGCAACGCGCACCTGTAGAGCACATCCAAAAAGACAGGAGAGCCCCCTCGAGAACTTTGCCCGTTGCCCCCTCCATGGTGCCGTAGACAGCCTTATTCGCGAAACGCTGTTGCTGTAGCCAGACATCCCATCGGAGAACGGTCTCCATCCGCGATTCCGCCATCACATCCTAGTCAACATCCACAGGCTGGGGTGCAAAAGTTCGCTAGCAACGTTCCCACGACGCCGTGGGAAAAAAACAACCTTTCCATATTGGCAACTTTGCTTTCCTTGGATGCGAATCATAACTGAAAATCTGCTCTCACGTGGCCCGTGGCCACGTTTCCATGGACGCGTTTCTTCCCATGGGAATTGTTCTTGGAACGCACCCCTGACATTAACATCCCAGTTGAAGCATCAGCCCAGCCGCCTTATGACGTCACGCCAAACGGCGCTATGCCTCCTGTCGAAACTTGATCCCGATGATGCTCGATTCCACTTGGTTTATTTTCTAATCCAACCCCATTAGATCTGGGCGACTCAATGCTCTAACCGTGTTTTCGAAATAATTTGCCATCATGGAAAACTGATAAACTACTAAATTTCCGTTTGTATACGTTTCTGATAATAAAGTCGTTGCCGAATTTTAGAGTGCTCCTATACTTATGAAACGGCCTGGTGATTAAAGGCAGCGTCTGCGCCAGAAACCACATCTGGGCTTTTTCTCTTCTCAATCCGATGTTTTGAACCAAGTACGGAGACAGTTGGCAAAGCTCCACATCTCAATCTTGCGTATTCACCTAATACTACAAGGTGCGCACACCCACGAAAACCTCCACCGAGGAAAAAATGTCGGCCCCGCCTCAAAAACCTAACACTGCGCAGACACCGGCCCGAAAAAGGAAACCAAGAGCTCTGCTATTGTACATTTTACTTTTTTAGGCATCGCCACACAAACTATTATTTTTCTGTTTGCGAAAATTCTCGGTTACAACTTTGGGGCCCAAACGCTTGATTATGCGTTCTAGGCTGGTTCTGACTTTTTCCGTGTAGTTTCTCACTTATTTGATCGAATTCCATCCTCGCGCTTGGCAGGGTTGCTATACACGGTGGGCGGACTCTAATGCCTCAAATTTCACCCTGAGGTACAGGTACCGCCAATTTTTCGCATGAAAAAGCATTTTGCGGCGTTTTTTTGCGCTCAGCGCTTGCATCGCCATAACTTGCTTCAAAGTGGTACGATTTCAATTTTGAAGCAATTCCTAGAATTGCCGTCATTGAGTCCTAGCGCGACAGTATTAGAAAATAAGTAGATTGAACTCAAAAAGTGCCATCGAGAAAATGCATAATTGCACCAAAATGTTCTCCCACACTACCATGAACTGGTGTGAGACGATCATGATAGCAGAAATCTTTTGATTTTCTGATCTGGTCATGGTCAATACATGAATTTTAGAAGGAAATACACCTTTTTCAGCATGATACCGGAGTCGCAATGACTTTCTACACCCTTGCCCGTCTGAGAGGATCACGAAAACTACCTCAAAAATCCCTCATTTTCTCAAATTCTGAAGCGAGATATAGCGATGTGGCGCTTTCTCTGGAGAAATATTGCCGTGACTCTTCACTACCTTGCCCCACGACGCCTTTCTCTGCGCTGCCATGAGTCCCAGGACCATTTCCCTGCGACTCCCAAGCGACCCTAGACTCTTTCCGCCGCTTTGCACCGCGACTTCCCGTGAATCACGTTTTCGCTACTCTACTGGGACTTCCCGGAACTCTTCCAGACACTACCTGCTGATTTGGTCAACAAAGAATCGTCCACGGTTCTGCCTCAGACTCTCCCCCGCAACTCCTCCGGCGTCAAACCGGGAGGGAAATTGCGGCTAAAAGTCGCGACAATATCTTCTCAGAGTTGTATGAGCACGAAACGTCACAAAATCCTTTTTACAAAAACCTTTTACAGAAAAAACTTGCGCGCTCCTCTATGTTTTCACGGGAATCAGTTACACTGAGCACAATCAAAGCTCACGCAGGGAACTCTTTTGTAATTGACAATGCATAACCTTCACAGTTTGGATACCAGATTTGAAAGAGGAGAATCTGCACGGAGAGCAGTTGGCGTCACACTTTTCTATGGACGGTGAGACTTTTTTCGGGGTAGAATTGATGTCCTGCTCAGTTCTTGAGCTCATCCCAGAAAGCTAAGTTTCTCCAGAAAGTGATGATGAATGAACAGTTGAAGCAATAGGCACAAATGAAGCCTTAATATGTGCAGTAGAACAGTTGCACTCAGAACTGATTGTTCTCTTGTTTGCTCTTGACGCGAAAGCGAGGTCAATGACCACCAGATGCATACGTGGACAGTGCGGGTGTGACAGCAGGGTGTCAGTTGTTAACTGACTGGTGACGATGACTAATTTCCGTTCCTACTGCCTCATTTGGGCACACAGACGGTCACACGCACAGAAGCCTGCGTATAGTTCAGGCCATTGTTGTACCCTAACGACAGGCCTGTCGCGGTCGCAGAGCACTGCTACGTCGCTGTCGCTGAGGGAATTTGACCAGCCGTCGCTGTCGCTTCAGGGCCGAGAAACACCCGGCACGATGCACTGATTTGGCTGGGTCGCTGCTCGTTGGACACCCGTCGCAGTGCACTGCACTGCGACGGACAGTCGCGACAGCGAACGATTACCGCGCGGTTTCCACATTTCAGGTATGCATGTCCCTTTCGGAGCCAGCGGCCGCGACAGGTGCCTGCAAACGACGTTCTTGCGACAGCATTTTCTACTGTGTGGGCCTGGTCCCGACACGAATTTGTAACAGTTGACCGCACCTGTCGCGGTCGCAAAACTTTAAATATAACAATGGCAGCTTAGCAAGGATAGGCTCGTGAAAACTGCTCCATCGTCCGAAAAGACGTTTTCCCCGTCGATCATCTAACACGAGGAACAGAAGCGCCACGATGACAGGCTCCGACATGCCGCGGAAAACCAAAGTTCTATATTCTTTATTCCGAGAGATCGCTTTGGGGTCAGAAGTGCTTGGGTTGGAACCCTTCTTAGCGTATCAAAGTATTTCTTGAGCAGTAGACCAAGATTTTCAGCTTTTACTCGGCTTACGTTTCGACAATCGCGCACTCGTCAGAGCCTGGAAGCCACAAAGATATTGGGTTGATGCATAAATATGTAACGTTTTTATTAACGAGTTTTTTTAGTAAAAATTGGCGTTTCTGTTCTCAATATTTATATAAAAATAATCCTCAAGATTCAGTTTGAAAAGGCGTCTCGAAAATCCCACTCATATTCGCCATATTATGCTCTATCACTATGGAAAAAGGATGGACTGCAGACCAGTCATTTCGGCAATCTCAACGAAGTTTTTGGCGAAGGAACAATTACTGATAGTACACAACGGAAGTGGTTTATTCGCTCTAAATCAGGTGACTTTAGTTAAGGAGGATAAAGAAAGGAAGAGGTCGGCCTTTGGATTTTGATGATCAAGCACTTCCGACAGCCGTGGAATAGGACGAAAGCCTGACAACGCGAATGCTTACTGAAGACTTTAATGTCAATAAGTCAACGATCGTTCGACGCCTCCGAAAGAAGCTCGGAAGGAGGTCTGGTAATTGGCTGGATGGGTGCCACACGGGCTCTCCGACAACAATGTGATTGTTTTTGTTGGAAGAAAATATGAAAAAAAGTTCTTTGATTATGCATCAACCTAATACATAAGTAAGAAATCTAGGGTCAAAGCACCATTTCAGGTGAACTAATAGGATCAATTACATAGAAAACTGACAAAAGCGACATCAGTAGTGGCAATTTGAAAATCCAACGCTTAAAGGCAGCATACACGCTCGTAAATGTGGTTGGGATAACAATGTGAATCGAACCGTGTGACTTACATCATAGCATGCCTACGCATTTGGAAGCCAAAAACGACCCACAATGCCGCTACAGGAGTTAGGTTCAGCCCCGCCCATCTTGTATTGATCGCTCCCTCTAGAGTTTGACCTTTTCCTCCACATCGCAGGGTTGCTGGGCCATCTTTCGCCGTCAGTGACGTGTGGTTCACTTGGTTAGGCAATCTTTCAACAGTACCAACGATGAAGATGACCAGCAACCCTTGCGTTGCAGGAAAGAGTGCAACACAGGGGCGTGAAAATACATGGCGGGGCCAACTTTTAACTTATGTAGCGGCATTGTGGGTCGTTTTTGACACTTCAAAAATGCGTAAGGCGTTATGTAATCTGGGGCCATGCCATTCTATTTCCGTACAGTTATCTCAATCACGTTTACGAGCGTGTATGCTGCCTTTAAGGTCAGATTTTCCCGTATTCCCATACGATGTCGTTCTTGTTGGTTTTCTGTAAATTTATCCTATTGTTCTGAAAAATGGTGCTTGACGGCTAGTTTCCTTGTGTCTTTGCCTCTTCCAGGCTTTGACGAAGGCGTTTATTTCTGAAATGTAAGCCGAATAAAGCCGAAAAATTCTTGGTCTACTGCACATGAATACTGATACGATATACAATTATGCTGAATAATTGTAATATGGAAAGTCGAACGTGGATAGCTTCTTATTTTCGAAGAATCAAAAGAATTTTTGTCAGCTTAGAAAAGCGAAAAGAATTCTGAAACGTGAAAGAAAGTCGAGGGGCTAAACCAAATCAGCCGTTCAAATTTCGGAAATTTGTAAAAAACACAAGCCACACTGCGGACGTGAAAAAGGGAGCTGAATCTCTGAGCGAAATCGCCGCTGCTGGCTCCGCGATAGTGCTGCCGCGGCTTTCTGAGAGAGTATCTCATCATGAAGCCATTCCCAAAGGCATCGTTGCCGCGCAAAAACCATTTCTCGTTTTTTTCTATGTTTTTGCGCAGGCGATTCTCTGACAAACAGAATAAGAGTGGCAAGGCTCCAAAAAATCCAACTTTCGCAAAAACTCAGCTTTAAAACGTCTCGAATTATTCACTTTCCTCCTCCAAGTCAATTTCGGTTAATGTCTGAATTGAAATACGTCGGAAGTTTTTTTTTTCTACAAACGTCGGATGTGTTACTTTGTTTTGAATTTATTATTTGTTTGTGCATTTGTTTATTACAGGTCATGCCTGCATAATTAAGTTACATGAAGAAGAAAACAAAATGAAAAGCACCGAATATTTAAAAAAAAAACAATATAAATGATACAGTAGCAATACTGGAATTGAAACAAGGCTCAATCATCCTCAGTCATCAAGTACTTTGATCCAAGCTACGTTTGAACGCAGGAAAGAGAGTTGTAGGAGGTTGCCTCTTTGAGTAACTTTTCAAACTCACTTCCTGCTCTATTAACGAAGAAGTGGTGCACTCAAACTCCTCCTGCAACTATGTTGCGGACGAGCTTTAAACTGCCGCCTCTTGTGGCAGATGCCCTGAGTTGGAGGAAATCGTTTGCCTTGGAGTCCGCTGGGAAAGCCATACAAGATCTTATAAACCATCAGAAGATCGAACCTTTTTCCTTCTGCAGGCCAGCGATTCAAGTTGTAGCTCCTTATTCCTAGCAAAGCTTGCAGGGCATTGCACCATCTCGCTAGGAGACCCCTGACCCGGATCATCACTCTGCGTGTGAACTCTGTTTTGGAGTGTTTCCAATGCACACGTGGTCGAGATCTTGTGGGGGTTGAAAATTACAGTTACGCATACTCAGGATGTGGTCTAACACTACGTTTTGCATAAGCATTAAGAAGCACCATTTTACTGTTGCTGGACAGGCTCTGTACATGCTGTACCATAATCCTTACTAGCTCTGGACACAGCCTCAGCACAATGATCATCAAAGGTGAGATCGCCTGCTGGGTGTACAAACAGGAAACCCAAATCCAATATCTCATCGACAGCCTGGAGCTGCACTGACCATCAACGGTATCACCTGAACTATTGCCTTCCTAATGTGCACCAGGAACTTTCGTTTTTTTCTTTTGAAAGCAACATGCTGAGTCTCTAGACCAACTTACTTTATTCAACGCGATTTTCGCAAGTGCTCCTTGTCCACTTGCCCGTATGGATCGGAGAGAAAACTTTGAAATTTCTTTTGAAAGCAGAGCATTGAACCGTACCAAATCGTAACTATTCGAGTGTCTGTAAGTCTCCAAATGCCCACTATTCTCACCTTAACGATAGTATTGGAGACAAAACTACTGAAAGCCTGAGAGTACGCTACTGGCCTAAGGTACAGGGGTTTTGTACCAAGGAGCTTTCAGACAAACAGTTGAATTACACACAAGGCTACATACCTATCCAGACCTCACTCGCACTCGAACAGAGATCAAACGATCCTGTTGCTTAAAAAAGCAGCTCTTATCCAACTGCCATAATGGGCTACTTGTTTATGAATACTTCAACTTGGGCGAATGCTTCAGCATGAGTTTGGAATGAGAGACCAGCGGTCGAAAGCCTTTCTGGAAAAAGTCAGCATAGAATGATTCATCAACTCCTTTGCCTCATCGCACAGGTGAGGTCCATAATCATATTGGGTTATTGCAACATGGCCGTTTCACCAGGTCAACTTATTTCTTTGAAAACCATGTTGGGATCTGAAATTATTGAGTGGTTCTCCAAATGCTTACATATTCTCACCTTAACGATCTTCGAACAACCTACTGAAAATAGAGGTAATGCTTTGTGGCCTAAAGTTTTCGGGGTTAGTTTAAGGGGCTTTTTCGAATAGGAGAGTTATAAAGGCTACACACCTATCAGGAAACTCTGCTCACATGAACGAGAGATTAAAACATATGAGCGGTCCAACTATAATGTGGGCCACGGTTTAATAAACTTCAAAGGCAAATGGTCCGGGTATGTCGGAAAGGAAATAGGCCAGCTAGAAAGGAACTTGTGGACATCCTCTGGATAAAAAACAAACAGAATCGTCCATTGCTGTTTGGAAATCCTAGGACAAGATTCGCATAGGGTCACTAGGTCCACCGTCACTCTCAAAAACGCCTTTTCAAAAACAGGTGAAAATATTTCCGACCTCTTTATCGTCTGTTATTATGGACCTCCTCAGAATTCAATAGGCCCTGATCAGAGGGTTTGTTTCTCTCAATCTAAGCATTCAAAAGTCTATAGAAAGAATTATATTTTAACTACTGATTCAATGATTCTCTTTTCGACATTTCCCTGTTGAATTTTTTCAATTGCTTACGTCAAATCTCCAACATATAACTCTTTACACCCTCCCAATCATTTGCTGCATTAGTTGAATCTACCCCAGATTCACATGGCTGTGATTTTTTAAACGCCAGGCGCTGCAAATGTTCCGGGAAGATGGTCCGTGCCAACTTGGAAACTTCTATGAGCGGTGCAAAAAGATGAATGCAATGCTACAGAATAGAAATAAACATTTCATATTTAGCATTAACCGAGGTCAGCAGCTGTGTTAAACGCCCAATGCCAGTCCACACCGTTCAAATACTCAAAGATCTCGGAAAATTAGCATTTTTGAAGTCCTTCTGAGTTTTTTACAATCAGCCTTCGCAGGGGTGGGAAAAATATGAGTTTAAAATGAATTGTAGCATTTTGATCACTTGTCCCTACGGGGTCACAAACTTCGATGTTTTTAGGTAGGTGAATTTCTCTTGCTTTTCCTTCACTGGAACCTATTTTCAAAAAGTATGTATCCATATGGCAAGTTTGGATGTTGAAATTTCTCGAATTAAAAATTTCAAATGCTGAATCATCCGCGTCTGTGGTGGCGCTTTCTTGTTCCTTGTGCGAGATGGTTGGGTGAAAACTTTGGTGGCTTGGATCGTCATCTTTGAACCACTCAATTCCGGAACCATATGTTTTCAACTCGCAAAACTTTCACCGACATAGTCCACCGGGCTCACGCATGAAATTGAGTCTGAAAAATGGAAATTGGTTTTCAGCGCGAACAATGCCTTCAAAAAAATTATAATACCAATTAGGGACCTAAGAACAAAAATAGGCATTTGCGGGGTGGTTAGCGACCTGTCTATTGATAAGGACAGAGGTCTCACTGCCGTTTCCGCGCCCGAGGAAACACGCAATGTATCTGAACTCTGGGTACTGAACCGGCCACAATTTCGTTTTACCACACAGGACGGCATATCAAAGAACTCCACGCGGGTTCGCTGCTGCATCCTCGCGGAACCGGCGCGGTTCTCTAACGCGTGGAGCCGCTGCAGTACTATCGCGGCGGGCGTCGAGAAGACGCAAGACACGGCAACAGAGTCGTCTGATCACGGGAGCCGATGCGGTACTATTGCGGCACAGTCGAGGTCCAGGCACATTCCCCGGAACTGACGCGGCAAATTTTCTAAGAAGATGCTCCGAGATTTTCTGAACGAGTTCTTCTCAGGAATTTGGAGATTGACTTGGGTAGCCGTTTTGCAATATATCACAACCTGGTAGTTCTACACTGCTCAGAAGTTGTCAAAAACTGAATACGGTTCTCTGAAGGCATACGCTGCGTTCGAGGTTGAAGTCCCAATTTACTCTCAATTCTCTCAGGTTTTTTTATTGATATGCTGCAGACTGGGGTTTTCAGGTACGTCGGGTTCAATGGTAGCCATAAAATGTGGCAAAAAATTATTATTTATGAAAAACGCACTGTATTGTTGGATGACCCTGTACTACTTGATTCTAAATAACTTGTTATATCTGAGAAAAGCGTTAAATTCTGAAGCCAAGTTATTTGAAAAGGACTCACGCACCTTTGACAAGATCCTACGAGCGGTAATGTATTTCTGTTATCACATCAAGCAGCACTGCATTCCAGGTGCCACAGTGCAGAATCATTACGAGGATTAGATTAATGAACTTCGATTTTCTTACTGTGCGCCTTATTCAAAGATCTGACGGCGGCAAAAATCAAGTCATAGTGTTTGACTTGTATAATGAGCTCGGATCGCTGACACAACATAAGACATTATTTTTATCAATTGAGCATATTCAGCAGAGGGAAAATGAAAAGCGAGAAAAAGACCATTCAAACTTTGTACGACAAAGCATTGTGTGAACCCATATTTAGGAGATCGACATGAGCGTTCAATCAGATGTGATCCAACCTGTGCTCAGTTGCTCGTCCCAGGATACGTGATCTCGGAACGATCATCCTCGATTTTGTCCATATTACAGCGACTGAGTGCTTGCCGACAGTTGACTGAGCGGGAACCAAATCAACGTCGGAGAGAAGGAACGGCAGAAGTTGTTGCAGGTCGGCAGAAATCCTCAGGGCAGGAACTGCTACTAGGATTTATGCTGTAAAATGTAATATCCGCATTGAACAATGTTTGCGTCTTTTCTGGAATAGCTGGACTGTATTTTCTGTCTTGCTTTCGAAACGTAGTAAAGAATATTGCAAAAGTAGTGGATCAAAAAGAACGTAGGCCTAAAATTATAGTATTTTGGCATTTACTATGTTTGTTTGCAAAGCAGTAATTCATGGTGAGATCTAACTAAAAACACTTAGAACTCAAACTTTTGCTCCAAGAAATGGTCTCTGTTGAGGAGTTGTGAGGGAAATAGAGCCACAAAATTTCAAGTTTCCAGAGATCCAACCAATGTGCGTCCGGGGTAGAGCAAAAGCGGCTAGGAAGGTCCATTTTCTTAGATTTCAGAAATTGGAAACTTTCTAGCTCAATCCTTTCCAGAGGGGCCCTAGTTTGAAGCGCGTCTCAAATATGAGGTCCGTTTTCAATTTTGGGAGAAATAGGGCAGTTTTACTGCAGAGGCGAAATGTAATTCATCTACAGTAACCCACATATGCGGAAAAACAGAAATTCGGACCTCATATTCGTCAATTCGGTGTCTCAATGAGCCTCCCTGGCTAAAGTTTAGACTAAACATGTCTCAGTTTCAGAAACCCGGAGAAATAAACTTTCTTTACTCATTTTTGATCTGCCCAAGTGCATCGAAGGCGAATTCCAGAACATAAGAATTCGTTTTTTCTATCTCCATACAAATCCACTTCAATAAATCGTTTTTCGAAACCAGAGTTTGAGGTTCGAGGAAGTTTCTAGTAAGAAGTTTCTCACTACACCCACAAAAACTTGATAAGGTTAGTTTCAAATTATGGCACAATTCACTTCTATGCTTCGGTTCATCAGAGAGCCAGAAAAGCGCATATCAGAAATTGCAAAGGATTTGGTCACAAACGGAAAAACCAGCGAGGTATGAATCGAATTGCCAGAGAAATCTATCATTTCTGGACATAGTGCATGAACTGTATAGCCTGAGAGGCAAAGTTTTCACAATGAAAGCGTCGCCTTTTTTTGGCCAAAAACGTAAGCTTTGAGCTCCTCTAAGAATAAGCGAGGACGGAACTACAACAAAAAATAGTCAGAAAGTGGGTGAAAATTTGCGTGGACTGACTAACCTGTTGCATCACCCCCGCTTCCAACATGTAACAGATTGCCCTGCGTTCTGGGTTTTTCACCCAGGAGGAACATGCACCTGAACTTCAGAATATTCCTTGGTCGCGAAAGATTCTAACATCCAAGCATATCGAACAACCTCATTCTAAAGAGTTTTTAGTGCGAGAAACAGAACTAACACTGTCTTTATTACCTAACAATTTTAAAGCGCAAAATATTTCCAATGTCAGAGTTTTAAGAAATGTCTACAGTCCTCCGAAACACAGCAAACAGGCATAAAAATTTTTTTCAGAGATTCCTTTAATGGGCGATGTTGTTTTCCTCTTGTTATTTGAGTGTTCTGTGAAGGCTTCTCTCTGTTAACCTCTTCACTAATTGTACTTACCTACTCAAAAAAGCATCTGAAAAAATAGACTACAGTCTTGTATGGTGAGCACCGCCTTTCAAATACTGCATTATACGCATTTTTAAGCTAACTTACCAGGTTTCTTGAGATTGCTCTTCCAGATTTGAGCTTTTGTTTCTCTTCCGATCTTCGCAGATGAAGATAAATCGACAAAAGGGAAGTGGTTTGACGCTGTGAATTCGAATACGAATTTCGCTGCATCAGTGTGATAGGATAAAGCAAATCGGACTTCAGGTAACAGCGCGAAAATGTGTTGAATGAGCATAATATACTGATCGCTGTCTGAAGTCTCTGTCCTTCCGAATCAGTTCCAGCTGAAACATTCTCATTTTTTCAGAATCTTCTTATTTCATGGGAGAGATTTATTTTCCAGACATATCGTGAGCGCATAAATGATTTATGTATTACATATGTATGTATGAGATTCTATTCGAAGCTCATCACCCCCGCATCTGCATGCGTAAGTTTGTGCACTCCTGCTAAGTCAATCACATGCTCAAGAATACGAACAATACTAGGCTTCTAAAATTCTTTCAATGCAAATAGGTAGGCCAAAACGACCACTTTGCTTTCTGTGGTAACCAAAAATAGAAGAAATTTCTGCCAGAACTCCATCTGATAAGAGAAGCCATTTTTGGCGTATCCGAAGTGAGTAAATTGAAGTACCGAGCGAGGATGTCCTATCTACTACAGTAAAACTGAGTGACTCTAGCTCAGATCTATGCTTCAGGAGACTACAAGCTCAAAATGGAAGGTGAACTTCAAAAAATTTTGATCCAATTTTGTTAAAAGGTTATTTGGGATGTTGCTGAACTCCAGGATCTTCGGACGAATACATTTGTACGATAGGTATAAAGTAATTTTCCCGTAACCTACCGTAGTCGTCCGAAAATTGAAAACGAACATATTCGTGTTTAGCAGAACCCTATTTTCCCTGATACATATGTGGTTTTGAGCTTGTGGCTATTTGGCATACCGGCTAGGCTTGAGTCACTCACAGCACTTACTTCTATTGTAGCAAGGGGACACTCGAAGTACTTCATTTGCTCACATCGGACAACGCTGGAATAGTTCCCTTGTGAGGGGTTTTCGTGGCGTTATTCACGGTTTGAGACAACTATACATTAGATTAGAATTTTCTATCTACAATGGTAATCGTCTAAAAACTGAAAACGGGCCTTATTTTCGTGTTCAGCGGCCCATATAACCAAACCTCCCTCTCCCTCTCCCGAAGTTTTGGTAGGGAATTTCTGTGCTCCTGGAATTCAAAAAGCAAAGTTTTTCGGTCAACTTTGAGTTTACGGGTGGCGAGATTTCAAAACTTAGAATGGTCACTTTTATCTCTCCCAAAACCCTCAGTTAACCGATTTTCAAAACTTTAGTTAGCGTTCAAGACAATCTCGCGTGAAATCGTAGAGTAGGCAGTCAGCTCCACGCAACCGGTGCCGCTCTGTTACCTCAGTATTTCCCTCTTGAGCTACTAAGATGTAGTAAGAAGACACTTCACTGGGTAACCAAAATGAATCTGCACTCCTCTGGAGCAAAACTAGTTAAATCAGAGGAGGATTCGAAGATTTAGATCATACTACCTGAGAACATCGAGAAGGCGCTAGAACAACCTGACCAAAATCGTTGAACACGAGCCCACTGTTTGGTTGGAACGCTTGAAACACGATGACCAGTGGCCGTATTCATGAAACTACGGAGCCTCTCGGGATGGTGGTTTGGAACCAGTCGATGTACGCGGTGAGCAGAGTTTAGGAACTTCCGAGAGGCTTCCTTATTTTCATGAATACAGCAGTGCCATAACTCCACAAGAATTTGGAAGCTGTGGTCCCTATGTAGTCGCTCGGAAACCTTGCAAATCGTCCCGCAAGATCATGAATCTTGTGTTCTTTTTCAGTTTGTTCCGTCAGTTTCAGGTACCTTGAGCGCGAATTCACCGCGAACCTGCTCTGTCGGCACACAAGGGGCACCGACACGGTAGTTCCGTGGTGGATTCTCAGCGGACGACAAGAGTCCGGCGCCGGATTCAATCTCGGTGCTCAGATCTTCGTGATACAATACTGCCGCTATCAAGGAAAAAATGGGCAAAGTGGGCAACTAAAGCGTCTTACGACTACAACTCGCCTCAAAGTGCTCCGTTTTCAATTTCGAAAAGACCAAAATGTTCACTGTGCCACAATCTATCTAACTATAGCAGACGAAATTAAAATTTGCTTCTGAAAAAGGTTTTTAAGATGGAGTTAGTTATGAATTTGATAACGTTATCACAAGATAACGAGCCTATTCGATCGAAAACAACCGTACGCGCTCCCTGGAATGGTCAATATGAAAATGTATTTCGCCTTGAAAAATAATGTTGCTCAGTTTCGCAAAACATTTTCACACGATCGACTATATCACGACATGCAAAACATTTTGGCGTTTTCAGAATTCAAAACGAAGCACTTCAAAGCGAGTTGCGGTCGAAAGACGCTTTAGCTGCCTTTTGCCCTTTTTCGCCCATTTTTCCTTTGGATAGCAGCGGTATTGTAGTTTGAAGGTTCGCGAAAGGGTTTTGGTGATGCTACACTACAAAAATCTATAATAAATTATAATATTCAGGTATACTCGGACAAAAAGTTTTCACCTCAGCAGCCATTCCTTGCGGCAAAACGATAAGCAAAACAAGAAGGAGTAAAGCTGAGAATGCTAGCGATGCTAGCGTTCCTTCACTTCGTGTGAAGCGATTCGGCCGGCCAAGAAACATTGCCTCAAAATAATACTTCGATGAGAAATCAGAAAATTTTAAAGAAAAGTTTTTCACTTACAATGAATAAAGTGGAGCATCGTAATGGTCCACGGTATGACAACTCGGCCAGCGCTGGTGAGAATGTGATGAGCGTAGCAGGATATCCGGCCGAACATCCAGATCCGCACTAGTTTCTCTAGTATCACGGAGGGTAGACACAATGGGACCTGGAAAGTGTCGCTGGATTCGCATGGTTGTTCGAACTCTTTCCGCTCTTTTTTCCAAGAAGTTTTCCCATTGTTTACATTTTTACTGTCGTTTCTTGTACGGCACATGCCTGTGAAAAACATTCACTTCAGCGATGCAATCTGCAGGCAATATCTTCTAGCCTTCCTAATTTTCATTACTGGCCGACAACACACGATTTCTGCGAAATCACATCGGTATTGGGCGGACCGCAGTACATGATATCGATAAAAGTCAATTTTATACTATGAAAGTCCTAGCCATCATGATCTATCCTTAAAGGCGCAGTGCAACCCCAGAATCGTATTTCCGTTTTTCGACCTACATATCTTGATAACGATCCCACGCTGATTCCAATGATGTCTCTGAATTCGCGCAAGACTCCCTAAGAGCCGAGTTATGGCCCCTCAAAAATTGAGCTGTGGACGAGTTGTCGGAGGCTTGTAACTTCCGCCATTTGCAACCGATGTATGCGAGTCAACCTGAATAAAGAGAAAGACTGAGAGTGAAGGGAAGAAAGGGGTTATCGATCAAAAATCTCCCCGTGTTGAGCTCGAGAGATCATAAAAGGGGCGTGCCAAAGTGGCTTCCCGACTCGAGTGTTGAACCAAAAATAGCCGCGAAATGCCCGCTTTCCGCGAAATAGCCGAGAAATAGTCGCTAAATGTCCAAAAATAATGCTCTCTAGGCAGGTGTACGGCGCAATCCAGAGGCATGATTCATATGTCTACAACTCCGTCGGTTCAATTACCCAAGCTTGAGGTGCTTTGACTTCGTTCAGCCTCTGGAGCCCCGCCCAATTGCTGGCGGCCCCGGACAGTGGCTCGGCCGACGGTGGTTGTGTATTGGCTACTTTTAGTTGCTTCTCATTATTCCTCATTTACATATCTCGGCTACTTCTCGGCTACGTCTTGTCCGTTTCGTGAAAAGCCGGGAAATGGCCGCCAAATAGTCGGGAAATGACACACCAGGAGCCGCAGCGGAGCCTGGTAGGCTACTTCTCGGTTATTTCGCGGTTATTTCTCTGTATAAACCCTCAGAGATGGGCGCCCCACGATGGCTTTCGCCTAGATGTACTGCAATTCTCCCGCAGCAACACGGCGAGCCCTTCGCGCGCGGTGGGTGGGGGCGAAAAGCGATGTCCAACAGTACTCAGAGCGTCACAATCGAAGTGCGTTAGCTTGCATCTGAAGAATTTCACAATTACGAGATCATTACCGGGAGAAGCGCTGACCTCCCAAAAAGTTACTAACGTTTCTGAAAGCCCTTCTCGTTGTTCCTTATGAACTTCTACAAGTTTTTTCGTAATCAGTTCCGTATTCGTCGAGTAATGCGTACGTTTTATATGAAGATCTTCTCCGCTATGATAATTATTCCTGCACGGTGGTACATTACTACTATGCGTAAACAGTGGGTGAACAAACGAAAAGTAGAAGAAATTACGAACACAACAATGAGTAGGAAGGGTCATCAAATCGATTAAACAAAGCAGTGCGCTATAACGTGCTCCAATTGTAAACATCTCGATTAGGGCAACTCGTCCGAATCTCACCGCGACGCGACGAGCTTACCTCCTATCGGGAGAATTGCTGGTCTCCCATTTCGCCTACATCTCGCTTATTCGGAGAAATCGAGAGCTCGCACTTGGCAAGTGTTATATATGTAGGGTGGGTCTACTTCGCAATTATGTGGAAATCTCAGATTTCGTCCCTGAGCTTGGACTGTGGCTTTAAAGAATGCTTCGCCGGCGTCATCTAACAAATCAAGAAGAGTTCAGGGAATATTGCGAGTTATCGCGATGCGGCGCTTGTTTGAGCAAAAAAAAACGCTGTACCGTACTCCGTCTTCAGGAATTTTAAATGCCAGGCTTAATCAGTCACCCAGATTTTTTTAGTTGCGCTTAGGCACAAAAGGGCATCGTAAGGCACATGTTTTCACAGAACATCAGCATTCAGATAAATGCTACATCGCTCTTTAGAGTCAAATAACGTCGTCGTAGAGAATTTGCCTCTTGACCAACAACGTTGCATTTTCTGAATCCATAAACAAGCGTAGTGAAGAATCCGAAAAAGCTCTAAGCTTGACTCACCAGAAAGTTGATGAAGAGAAGAATCGCGATAAAGCATTGAGGCGGAATCTTCCTCGTCAATCGCCTTGTGTAGATCTTAATTTGAACAAGCTTTGAAAAAGTATCGCATAATGTTCAATTTGCAAACAACGAAATTCTGTCCGTCCAAGACTTTCCCTTTCGAGCTGGCAAAATAGGGATGCATTGAGTCAGTTCCAAAACAGTTGAGGACAACAGTTGTAAAATGAATAGAGAAGATGAAATAATTCCTGAAGCTTTCACAACATTTTTCGAGGTGCTACTAATTTTGTGAACCAGCCTGGTAGCCTTAGATAAAGCTTTCCATAGTCTCTTGACTCTTTCTCCTAAATTTCTCTGGTTTTAACAGAATTGAGAACAGAGGTGGACCTCTCGTAAAAAACGAAGTAACTTCAGAATCTGCTGAAAATGGACAAGGTAAATTTTCAAATCTGTCCCACCTATATTTTAATTTTTTTCTTGTGATTGCACAATGATCCCGAGAAAATTTCTTAGTTTGTGTAGGAGGTTCCTTCGTTGGCTCAGCAGGCCTTTCGATTTGGGAAGTCGAACCAAAATCGGCCCACTATCATACTGGGCATACATGACATGTATGAATTCAATTTTTCCTTGGTGGCATTCGGTTAGATGGTGTATTTATACTCCTTTTCGGAGCAACGTTTACATGGTACACTTCGAATTTAAAAAAGTTAGACGACTAAAGAAAGAGATAGATGACTTTTGGGAAGGAAAGAAAGCAGCAGACATGCTGGATTGCTAGATGCTGGGTTGCTTGTTCCGGAAAACAGTGCTTTTGGTGTATGTGCGAACAATTTCGAAGCATGTATGGAGCGAGTCGCGAAAATGTTCAAAGTTTAAAGTGCGTTTTGGAAATTCGAATAATTATTCCAACCCGAATATTTGGTGACAAAGTACGGCCGTATGTCTCAAAAGCAATGATGACATCATAAAACAGAACAACTTGCAGAGTTTGGAAATTTTTTTCTTCCTATTGTGCGATAGGTAACCAATGCTCGTACTGTATGTTCTTTTCTAGCAGTGCATGTGATCATATATTTCAAGACTCTTTTTTCGATGTACTTCTGATGGAGGTGTATGTATATGTAATAATACACCTTATTTGGACTTCCTAAAGTGAATTGTTTTAATTTCCGACAGAGTTTTTTTATCATTCTGTTTCATGTACCAACAACTCTTGAAAATAAGGCGGTAAAGCAGTGCTTACGATAGAAAGAGTTTTACTGTTCTTAATGAAAAGTAGAGAACTAAGGACTGTTTGTGCCAATAGTGAAAAAGCCGCAAATAAAAGGGTTGGAAAAATAGCTCTGATTAAGGTCACTTTTATTGAAAGAGATTCTGAGGCTGCATAAAATTGCGAAGAACAGTGCAAGACAATGCCGTGCACTCGCGCCCCAACGATCGGGGTTGTCGTGTCTTGAGCTTAATCTGAGACTCTGGCCAAATTATAGTAGGTATATAAAACCACCGAAGTCTATTGAAAATCGATAAATGTACATCCGAATCATGTCAAACACTCAATTGTGGCTTGTGGCCAAAGACTCCATGAACTCCCCTAGGGACGGATCCTAAGGTGTTATGGACCACATTCCTTAGTGTGCCGGACGGCGACACCTTTATGCAATGTGTGGGATACTTTCGCGATATAGTTGTGCACGCTATATCGCTCGAACGTTCTCTGTGTACACTCAAACGCCTGCTGGGTTCAGTAGAAGCAGGGGCACCAACGAGCAGGTATCAACAGACTTGTATACACACCCCCAAACACTCAATATAATCTCTAAAGAGAAATTCGGAGCTTTGGTATTTCAGAAATAGCCAGAAACCGCGCTTGGTAACTAAAAGCTCTCCTACTGGTAAGCTTTGAACCAAACCCTTCGTGGTTAGATCTAATACATATTCGGAATTCTCGTGGGGAAATTTGAAGCTAGACATTTTTGAGGAACCCTTGCTGCCATATGACTGAAAAATATGGTGGACGCTCAACAAACGAGCTAGGGTTTTTAAACTCTTTCAGCCCACAACTTGATCGTGCTCGCACGTCAAATAGCTATTTCGAACTCAAAATCCACAAATTGTAACCGGCCTCACTTGTCTTTTTTTTTTCGCGGGAGCCCGTGGCAGAATGGCAGTGAGAGGGTGTGCCAGATATGACCATAAATCATTTGTTGTATTTCTATATGTCGCAAACGCTATGAGAAGCTCCCCACTTGAAGGCAGTGTTCACGATGATTTTCGTTCCCGAGTTTTTCACATAAAACAATGCATTGGCCACCAAGTGTTACCAAAATTACGAAGAAACAGCGAGAAACGCACTGAAACGCCTTATTTCAGTGACACTATTCTATGACATGGACTAGCTGTCCGGTTGGATGAACTTGTTCATGGTGGTTGTCACCGGTGGAAAATTGGCCCAATCGAAAATAGAAGAATATTTTATGCAGAGCTGTATTAGTTAGGTCCCTAAGCAAAGAACGGGGCAATAGAGTGTAAAGAATTTCAAAGAACGGGTTCATAAAAGATTTCATTGTCACAACGAACAGTTCCTGTGAGAGTAAAAGGCGGGTGAGAGTAACAGAGTCCGGGCCCTTGTGATGCAGTTGTCTTGTTTTCCTCGTCATTTCAGTTCTACCTGAGGGTCAATCAATCGATTTAGCTAAAAATCTCAAAATTGAAGATTATCGTGAACACTGCCTTTAAAGGCATCGTTCGCGCTGGAAATCAATTTTCATTTTTCAGGCTGAATTTCGTCATTGAGCCCGGTGGCCCGCACTGGTAAACTTTAGCACGTCAAAAACGTTGGGTAATGAGGTTGGAAGGCGTCAAAGATGAAGATCCCCCTCCAATTTTCTCCAGTCATCTAGCACTTTTCCCTAGAATGTTGGTGCGACCGTGAAGAGAACATGAAAAATATTTACGGCACGATATACGGTTTTCTGCGCGTAAGATGCTTTTAAATGAGCTTGAACACCGTGCAGAAACCAATGAAGATTCTGGTGTTTTCCGATGAAGTCTCTCAAGATATTGATCAGCATCAATTGGTTTTAGAGGCAGTGTTCACGATAATCTTCAATTTTGAGATTATTCGCTATATTGACTAATTGGCCCCCGGATAGAACTAAGATGACGAAAAAATCGAAAAAAACGCACCAGAAGCACACAGAAATCCTTAAGTATCACCCCGCCTCTTAAGTATCACAGGAAGTGTTTGTTGTGACAATAAAATCTTTTGTGGACCCTTCCTTTGCAATTCTTTACTCTCCATTGCTCCGTTCCTTCCTTAGAGCCCTAACTAATCCTGTCTTGCATGAAATATTCTTCTATTTTCGATTGACCCAATTTTCCACCGGTGACAACCACCCTGCACATGTTCATCCAATCGGACAATTGGTCCACGTCATAGAATAATGTCACCGAAATACGACGTTTTAATGCGTTTCTCGCCGTATCTTCGTAAATTTGGTAACACTCGGAGGCCAACGCATTGTTCTATGTGAAAAACTTGGAGACGAAAATCGTGAACACTGCCTTTAAGACAGCTAAGGGGAGCTACACTGTTTTAAACTTCATCTACGCATGTACTTTAGTAAGAGGGCAAGTAGATCTATTTGAGTATGTATATAAATGCTCTAAGTAGATTGTCGTACCAACAGAACAATTTGACTGGCATTTCCACATATGGCAATTGTCAGACAGCCGACGAGAGCGACGGAAATCGCCAACGCTACGGAAGAGGGCTCTTCGGTCGGTGGAAGAAACGGCAGAACCGGCGGTCCTTCACCGCCATCAATTGCCATAGTATCGTTTGTGAACTCTTCTTCCATTCTAAAGAAAACTAATCACATAAGTATGAACTGGCCTGAGATGAGTCTTGACGAGCTGATTTCTGCGCATCAAGGAGGAGAACAAACAAAATTCTGAATCATAACGACGTGAAGATTGTTTTCGGATAAGAGTGGGGGAAATCGCTGTCAAAGAATAGTTATTAGAATCGGCGTATTTACTCGCAAGTTTCTTAACTGGGGACAGGCACGGAATCCAAATGGGAAAATGCATCAATAATCATAAAACAAATAAATGGGAAAGGTTATGGACAGCCATGCTCGAATACTTTTGCACTCGAACTCATTTAAGAAAAAGCAGTCACGAAAAGAAGGTGTACAATATTATTCAAAAACGCAAGTAAAACGTACAAAGCTCGTGGAGGCGAATCTGACACTTGCGATTCCGAAGCAAATCTACCCATACGTAATACAGATATACTTCAAACTCTTTAGCCGAAAAACGATTTCGAACATCTTCATGTCTACGAAGCGAGAAAAAATCAATTTGACTTTTGGGCGAAAATGCACTAATTTTAGAGCGAGTTCTATGCCAGCCGGATGTCAGTGGCAAAAAGTGTCGCAGACTTCGTTAGAAACACATTGATACTTGAAACATGGGACCTTTGTTTGTCAGAGCTCCACTACGATCAGTGACAACTCTTTGTGTTCTATTTCTCTTAAGATTTTGACCCTTCAACCGTATAGGCTTCATTTACAAAAAGGAGGGAACTCGGACTTGATGGCAGCGTCGGCGCAGAAAACCACATTTGATTTTTTCTTTTCAATCCAATGTTTGAACCCACTAGAAATACTTGGGAAAGCTTGAGACCTCAATGCCACGTATTCACAAGACGATAGTCCGTGAAAACCGTTCTGTGGTCTGAAAAGGCGTCGCCCAGGCCGATCATCTATCACGAGGAACAGAAGCGCCAAAACGATTTCAGGCTATTCAAAAATTGTGGTTCGTCGTTTCGGTAGAAACGTGTGTATTCAAGGCTACTCATTCTTAGAGTCTCCCACAATAGAAAGGCAAAACAATTGAGCTACAGAGTTAAGGGTAATAAACCATTTCACACATAACACACACCAAGATAAGCGTAAAAAAGGATGTTGGATGATCCGGGCTTTTTGGACGAACTTCTCTCTAAAGTTTGAGGGCTCGGTATGGCGCAACTCTTGTATATCACAACCTTGCTGGCCTACTTTTGCAAAACAGCAAAAAAATCGGTTACGTTTTTTGGTGCATACGCCGCCTTTAAAGGCACAGGACACCCAAAAAATCAATTTTCAGATTTCATGCTCGTCTTGGAGAAAGTCATACGCTGATCACAGTGGTATCTCTGAAAACGTCCGAGACCCCCTCTGAACAGAGTTATGGCTCCTCAAAGATGCCTGAATTTGGAGGGTGAAAAATTGGTGGACGAGTTGTCTCAGGCCTGTATTTCTCTTCATTCATAATCGTTGCGCGAGAATGAGCCAGGATATGGAGATAGTCTGGCAATGGACTGAAGAACGATGACTTGTTGGAATCCATCCATCCATCGAGCCGCTATCGAGTTCGGAAATCTGGTAGGGGGTCGTGCCTGTGGTGGTTGCTTATATCTCGCTTATTTGGAAGAATTGAGGTCTCACAGTTGGCAGAGTGATACAGGAAGGGTCCTCTACACAATTACATCAAAATCTCAAAATTCATATCTGAGGGTGTACTGTGCCTTTAAAGACAGCATAAAGTGTGTCCGAATGAGAATAGCCGACCATGCGCCCATCGTGCGTGGCGCATGTACCGCTTCCGGACGAGTGTTGAAAGGGATTGATTGCTTGCTGACAGCCGCTGCCGTCCTCGATCCTAGTGAATGGCTGTGGGGAAGGCTCGCTGTCGTTTTGCATGCTCGTCCGAGAGCGGCGCCATCGACAACCGCTTGCCACGTACGGCGGCTGCATGGTCGGCCAATCTGATTGGGACAAACCTTACATGCTCGCAAAAGTGACTGAGATAGCGACGTTGATGGGGTCGACCGTACGGCTCCTACTAGAGCGCACGTCTTTGCAAGCACTGAAACTAGAAAATCATTACTTTAGCTATATCGAGTCCCGAAACTTCCATTCCAACCAGTTTGGTATACGAGCTTCGCCCCTCAACAAAATCGCACTCAAAGATAATGCTCTCATACGCTTGTTTAAGCTCGTTTTTTGAGGCTTCCAATGGCGTACGCTTATCGCTAAAGGTCTTACGAGTCTATTAGCGTTGTTATAACAACTACATTGGCGCTAGCTCCGCTATCTGAGCCCATGCGCTGTAGCTCGTCCACATCCCAACCTGTACCGAAAACCTCCAAACCCTTGATTAATGCCACAAATTTGATACCCTTCTTGAGCCCTTCGAGAGAAAGATCTCAAAAGGGATTTAGAGCTGTTAGTGAGCATCTGGGATAACGCGAATGTTTTTTGATAATCTCTGACACGCACCGAACAAAAATCTCTGCATGCAGGTATTTAACTCATATTGCTTCGAAACCGGCAGCTTATCAAACTCCTCTTCTACAGTGAGAGGTTTCATCTAGCCTGATCAAAATGCGAGCAACATGGGTGCCACCTCGAAAACATTCTGTCATGCGAAATACCGAGACTCGAGGATTAAAGTACTGACTGTTGAAACATGTCTCATCCCCAGACTTTGGTGTCCATGCAGAACGACTGATTAGCTCCCATTGTGAAATGTGCAGAGGATTTGCCTTGGCTAGTCAGAAAAAGGTGCAAAGTGAAAAACTACAACTTACTTCGACTTGACGAATTCTTTAGAAATGGCTGAGAGACCTCACATGTGGATTTTTTCGCTACTTTGTGAACGACTGTCTTTCTACAGACGAACTAGCAGGCAAAAATGGTCTGTGAAGTCTAGGACTGGGTCGAGAAGGGCAGTTGAAGACTGACAACCCCTCAATTGTGCGGGGAACTCGTCTCGAGAAATCGTCATGATATTGATATAGAAAAAATGTTTGGTTAACCGATGAAAACGTCCAATAATATCTCGCTGTTGACGATCATGAACACATGGAGCAAAACATCACCATATGCTGTCCATCAGCTACAGCAGACGTCTAATTTTGCTCAATCCAACACCTCAGAGTGATAGAAAAAACAAATTGTGACATAAGCCGTAGATGTAGAATGATGTCGACGAATAACAGAACAAGGGTGAAGACGATGGAAATTGGTGTTAGCATAATTGGTGTCGGAGTTTAATTAGCGATGTCGTCGAAGCCAATTTAGCGGTCCTCTCAGTCTCCAGGGACGTCGCGGAACTGAGAAACATTCAGTGTTTTCTATCCTCTTCTTGAACTAATTGGTTTCACCTGACGCTCCCACAGCGCTTCGTAATGGACCTGGAGCCGAAAATATGCAACACACATGCCTCAGAGGGATTGAAACTCTCAACCGATAACAACCCTGTCAGTAGCGAGCCTACAGAGTCGGCAAGCTCTGATTGAGCGCAGCAGTCAATATTGAAAACGACAAAAAAGGCAAAAACGTTAACCAGTGATCTCTTACAATACCTAAAGCTCTGAGAATCAGGGGATGCCAAATTTCACAAAAAACTTCCGATGCGTGAAGCATTCCTCTTCGACTCTTCTTTTTCGAAATCTAGAAAGACGGTGGTTCGAACGGAAAAATTGATGTATGTGTCCTCCGGTTCGGGGATAATTTCAGTGTGTGTCATTGCGGACTCGCGCTGCAGGCACGCAACGCAGCAGTTTCGTACGAGCTTCAGCGCCCGCCACTCGCCAGCTGATGGTGCAGGGTTTTATCGATTTTCCCCAATTTTTCGTATCTCTCACAAATTTTTTTCCGAAAATTTTAGTCTCTAAATGCTACGTTTGCTATGCCACGGCCAGCTGCTAATGTTTCGATTTCTGGAATAGTGGTGATCGTGGGCAACGAATAGGAATCGCAGATTTTTAGTTTCTTAAATTATTTCGTGGCTTTACTTAAATAGAATCTGTATTTAGTGTACATTACTTACTTTTGACTTTTCTACCAAGTTTTCCTTTGACTTTGAGTCTGTTCGCGATTTCGGTGCTATCTTAAGGGGTCTGCAGAGTTCCACCGCTTGGCGTCACGCCGCCGAGCGAGAGGATTGAAGCGTGGCCAAAACCTGACGCGACGGCGCACTTTAATGCCTCGCAGAGTCTCCGACACTGGCAGCGGAGTCCTACGGGAGAAAACGACGATCGCTGTCTCCTACAGGAGCTGTTTTCCTGTGGGAGACCGAACTAGAGCGAAGCGGTCTCCTACAGGACATGCTGCCGCATCGCTTCCATTGGGTCTCCTACAGGACAAAACAGCTCCGGTAGTTGACCTAGAACGCGCACGTTGAACCATTGATCAGAACCAGCGCGGTGTACGATACGCGTTTGCATGGGGTTGAGAGCCGATTCGCCCATGCAGGTTCACAGAGGCGTTCCCTCATTGATTGATTGGGGTGCTCAGGAGCCGAATTCCCTCCTTCATGATAAGTGAGTGAGGAATGATAGTGGGGCTGCATGCCCTACACTAATTTTGTAGTTGACAAAATTGTCAACGAGGAAGTGTGAAATTCATGCTTCGACAATAAACAAACGGAAGACTAGTCGATTTTTGCTGGAATCCTGCAAGCGTGATTTGAAAATCCCTCCAAACTACCGTACAAGATACGGTCTCCTACAGGAGAATAGTATGACTCCTACAGGAGACTAACAGGACTCCTTCGGGAGAAAACCAGGACTCCTGTTGCAGGGGAGACTAGGAGTCCCAGCGGACTCCCGTAGCACTCCGCTGTCAGTGTCGGAGTGGGAGCTACGCATGCCGTTATTCTTCATTTTCCTCCATTACGTACAACCTCCTTCATTCCACGCCAAAATTTGAATTTCATCGATTTTCATTTTATTGCCTAATGTCCCTATGAAACCATCCATACTTGAACAGAAATTTGAACTTAGAAGGCGCCAGAACTGGAAAGCATCTCAAAAACTGCCACACTTCCACGCATTTTTGGAAAATTTTCGTCTTTGAAAAAATGGAAATAGACGCTTCCAGAAACGGAAGGTATAAAACTTAGTGGCAGCGTTAATTTTAAAGTTTTCTTAGAAACCGGTATTATTCCACAAAACTGAAATGAAATCAATTATTTAGGGAGTGAACTGGAATATATCACATAAAAAAGTACCGAACGAATGAAAATGTGTTCAACCGTTATGGAGATGTACGATCAAGACCTCAAATGGGAGTGAAATAGAAAAAAGTTTGAATGGATGAATGATTAATGGAAAAATACATTAAGAGAATCGATGGAGGCGCTGCTCGCCGGCGATAGAATTGGTCCAGACGATTTCTAGGCGCCGCTCGTTGGCGGCGTCGCTCCGGGACTTGCTTCTGTCGAAGCGACGAAAACACTGCGGAGTACCCGCGTCTCTGCTCTCGCGCGGCACGACGCCACACTCGCCCGCTCCGTGGCGTCCCCCATTCTCCAACACTGCCGTGCCGCAGCGTGACTTGCACTCTGCAGACCCCTTTAGCGGAGGGGTGGGCACTATGGCGCGATGCACTTGGCCACGATCACTTTACTGTGCCGCACTGAAATTGAGCACCTACTCGTGGTTTTCCTCTCTTGCCAAAATCAGGAGAGTCGTAGCGGCACGGAAAATTGGGCGTGGTCAAGAGCTATACAACATTGCCCCCGCTAAGATAGCACCGCGATTTTCTATTGTTCAATGACCCAAATCTCCAAAAAAGCCATTAATATAAGTTTTTAATCTTTTTTCGTGTTGAAACTGCTCTTATGATGTGTGTTTCTGTTGTTTTACTTTTCTTGAAACCTTTTGAAGGATATGGGTCATGCCCGACTTTTTTGTAGACGATTCGGACGCCTACAATTCCCGCTTATCCTGAAATTAAAACTTTAGCGAACCATTGTTATATAACAACTGTAGCATTTAAAGACCAAAAACTGTTGAAAAACACGTGAGCGATCGGAGAAATCAGGCAAAAAAAGAAGAAAACTCACATGATCAGCTGATGAGGGCGGGCACGCAAGCTCATGCAAAACCGATGCGTCGCGTGTCCGCAGCGCAGTCCGAATTGGCCCACACTATATTTAACCTGAACCATAGGATAGCCAAGGCTTTCGGGCACGGTCAGTCCAACATGTCGTACTGCCGTCGCTGAACTCGTCATCATGAAGCTGTGACCCGTACCGATCCTTCGGAGAAGAAAATTTGTTTTCTAGCCGGAAGTAACTTCAGATTTTATAGATGAAGGCTTCCAATAGAATCGTGATCCTGTTCACATATCGTGCTTTGTCCTAAGGTTAAAACACCAGAACTGTCCCAATCCTCATCGTTTTAATTCAGTGGCCACCCAACTTTCCAGATCAGGGTCTTGTAGATAAGCTGTGGGTTGTGGTTCAATTTTCAACCCGTTTTTAATTCCGGAGATTCAACTGCAGCAACTTGTATCAACAATTTGCGGGTCAGGTGTGATTGTGACTGCACTCACGATGAGGAAACGTATCTGAAAAAGGTCTTCCGAATGATTCTGTCCGCCCACGCGGTCGGCGTGCGTGTGAGGCGGCCGTCGCGAAGATCATTTTCGGACTTTTGAATCGATTAGCAGGAACACTAGACCAACAGTGAATAAAATCCCAGTAAGCCGTTTATAGCCACGGTGAGGCTCGTCCGAAAAAATGCCTTCGCGGCGGCCACTCGACACGTACGCCGACCGCGTGGGTGGACAGTCGGAATGACTTTACCTACCTTATTTCAAAATCGGTTACTTAACAATGTTTCCCTCATCATCTGCTACAAATTGCCGCTTTTCACGTAAAAGAAACATTGCCCCTTCCGATTCCTGGGAATTATTGAAACTGTCCTCAAATGCGCATGTACTACAAGGTTTTCATCGTTATAAGTCCATTCCGACACATCTGATAACCGGCTATTACTGCATATTAATAATAGCAATAAAGAAGGATACTTATAAAAATGTCTGTCTGTACCATGCTGTTTGACAAAAAAGGTCGTCGCCTGTAATATACATGCCAAGGAGTGGGAACCTTAGGACAACTAATAGGTATACCTCGGCGCTACTCAATACAAGCGAAGGGGTCGAGTGGAATTAGAGCCGCGAAAGGCGGGACGACTCCTCCTCGATGTGTCGAGCCCTCATCCCAAACGACCCTGAGCACTGCAGAAGTCTCGAATCGTGTATTCTTCGTTCTCTGACAACCCACTCTCTCGGGGATGAGACGACAGCACGAAATTGCTTGCACACAGGGCTGATATCAAGTTGAACCCCTCGTTGTCAGCAGCAAGTATGTACTGCGAACACATACTAGATTTCAGCCACTCCTCATTGACTGCCAGCGCTGCTGTTACCAGCACATCTTGCCAATAACAAAGTGTTCAACCCTAAATCGGTCATGGAGTGCATCGATCGTCATAGAAGAAACAATTTTGTTTGAAGTGCAGCTCTAACTATAAGGGGCCCCGTCATAGTGGCCCGATTGGCTGTAGTCACGCATTTAGTAAGTTGCTTACTCAGAAATCCACTCAATGTGCTCGGGCGGCACCCACCTGGTCCGTCCTGTCCCGTCAGGGTCGTCCCGTACAATACCTATGTACTCCATTCTTTCCTGAGGAGGAAACGGGCCGGCTCAGTCCGGCCTCCGGCCGACAATGACGGGGACCCTCAGCCCAGTGCACATTTTCGTGTCGCGGTGTAGGGACTGGCACTATCCGCCGCGTCCAGACGCGACGCGACGGGACGCATTTACCCTCAGGCCCTAGTTATACACCAGCGTTTCGCAGCCGCTGGCTTCCGCGGCATGTCTGCTGAGTGGTCAATTCAGAAATCTGACCAATCGCAGACGTATCCTGAAACCAGCGGCACCGAATCGCCGATGCATGACTAGGGCCTCACCCTCAAATCGCGTTCATGCGTGCCGCCCCAGAGAACTATTCGAAGTCACCTCTCCGGAGTGGCCTCGAAAAGCCATCCACACCCATGTGTATGACACGAGGTGTTTTATACTAGTTGACCACGTGACCCGAACGTTATCACTCAAAGAACAATCAATCCTGCGTCTTCCCATCTCTCGTGATGGCACCGATGTCGCCCCGATCATCCGGGCGGTGACCAAAGCTGCTGTGGCCACTGGATGAGAGTCGGGGTGCGTTTCGACCCTCGGCTGCTGTCCGGGCCGTGACGTTTTAACTGGAAGGAGCCGGTTCCGCTCCGAGCGAATGGTTTTGTGAGTGAATGACTCATTTTCCATGGCTGTTGCCCGGTATTGCAAACTGTTGCGATAAAAATTTTCGCCGAAGTAAGTGAAATAATCCAATGCGAGATTTTCTGAAACGCAGGCTGAAAAACTGAAGAACACTTTTTCTTGAGGTGCAACTCCACAGAAAATAAACTCAAGGAAGGGACAAGACAATTAAAAACACGTGTGTGGATCACAAGGTAGCTGAGTTGAACACAAAACTTAGTTGTCAGGCAGGAATCGAACCCGCATGGCATCGCTCTCCGGGCGAGAGTGTTACCATTACACTACCGCCATTACATACTTGTGATATCATGTGATCTTATAGCATGCCACGAGAAGGCAACAAATATTCAAGAATATCAAAATACGTGTATGTACTTTTGAAAGAAACATGCGCTGATTGAAGTGCAGCCTTGAGACTAGGGCTTCAACTGGAAAGATGTTTTTCCTGGATACTAGTGTAGAGAAAATGAGACGTTCATCAGAGATAATGAAAATGGAGTTGTAACTTCCACTAATGAAACTCTTGCATCGCTTCTTGTTTTCAAGCAGCGCACTTTCTGTGTTGGTGGGTAATGACGAGAGAGTCAGTATTTGCTGGTTAACGACTAAGTTCCGACACACATTCGAACCTGCATTATGTAATTTCAGACGTAGAAGCGCTATCGACATTCTCTGATCTGATTGGACGATCAAATTTTGGCTTAGCTATCAACTTCTCCGCTCTCCAGGAGAACAGTCTTTTTCTAGTCATTCCAACCAAATTAGGTCACCACTGTGACAGGAAAGTGTGTCCATCGTCCATGTTTAGAATTCTTCAAGTATTCTTCAAAACTGCAGCGTAAATATTGACATTCTGGCAATGACTAGCATGCTGTGAATACTTCAGTCCCTGATTTCGAAGCTGTTTTCTCCATACGTAAGGACTAGTAGTTTATGAAACGTCAAGATGGTCTTTAGCTTCGGGCCAGCGAAAGCCATCTAACCCGAATTTGGCTCGTGTCCTAATTTAGCCTAATTTTGCCTTCAAATCGGATGCTTAGGCCTCTCGTCAAATTTAATCGAAAGAATGGATGGGACGCGGCGGTAGATCGTCGCTCGCAGTCGAAACCCTACAGAACGGTGCTGTCGCAATTGCCGCACGGCCACCGCATATGGTAGCGTCAGGTTCACCATTCCAACTCGATTAGGTATTCATATAGTGCACCGGAAACAAAGCTGTCAATCATTTCTTGCTATCTTCTTCTTACAGTAAGCTACAAGTCAAATATGCAGAATGGAGCGATCATCAGACGCTTGAATGAAACTACGCGAAAGCTTAAAATATCCAGAAAACACATGCAGTAATTAAGTTAGCATGGGGAAACGCTCAGAAATAGAGAATGACGACGCAAATAATTCATATGATTTCTCTCTTTCTCTGCGCCAATCATTTTTAATACATTAAATAGGCTTATGGCAATGTAATTTAGAAATGAAGGACATTTTCATTAGAGGCGTATTGATGGAGGCAAAGTTCTTACAAAACCGTCGATGCTATTTAAGCTCTCTCTCTTTGTTTGAATTCAGGTTGGGAAAACTATGCATCCTCTGTTCCGGTAGGAAATTTATCACGGCTCATCTTGTGCTTCAGTGCGCGTAAGCTGCGTCGGATCGAAACTAGTTGGGAGGGACACCTAAGATTCAGTCTGAGAAATGAAGGTTTTTTCCACGGCAACACTTATTGAGAAACGTGTTAAAACGTGTTAGAAATGTGTTAAACCTGTCGTACCACGTGTTTGCTACATGTTAAAAGGTTTGATATCAATAATATCATTATAAGTCTTGAGTGCCCCCCCCCCCACCAACTAGTTTCATACCAAATTGGGCTCCGAAACAGAAGGTGAAGCCTAGCTTGCTTGGATGAGTCGGCAAAATATTAAAGTGATAAGGAGATTTTTACATAATAAACCCAAAAGGCCTTACCTCGACCGGCTCAAATTGAGGAAGCTAGGCTATACAATACCTGTCTTCCGTTTTAGAGCAGAAAAAATAGTTTTCGTCACTTTTGTCTTAACTCTGCTTGAAATGAATCTTTTGAGAATCTAAGAAGATATTTAGAATCAGAACCGAGAATTCCTTTTCACTGAAATCCATATTTCAATCATTCTGAATAGAGTTATGACAGAAAGGACACAAAGATAGCTTTTTCTGGAGAATCTTTGTTCAGAACGCAAAAAAATGTGACAGGCTTCTGAATATAGTGTGCAAGGAGGTAACCTTCATTATGTGTACCCAACGGCTATTTTTTATTATAATGGGACGGCAAAGAATAAAAAGTTGCGGCAAGTGAATGATGCGAAGCCGTAGAAGTACATGAACCAATACGGTGACTTCATCGAGCGGACAAAATTGTGAGAAACGATAGGTTTCAAGCGAAGCTCGGCGCAGAAGGGAGCCACACCCATACCGTAGAAAGCCCAACCTTCCATGTTCACGTCCACTTATGTTCCTGCGTCATGTTTATCAGCAGAAAAAAGGTACAGAGCGGAAGAAAATGTTACACATGCCATAGCATTTTGTATTCCATCTTACTCCCATTATCCTTATCAAGAAGGAAACCTTTCCGAGACAAAAAAAGGACACGCGCTTTCACTGGCTAGCATTCTCTTGACGTCAGTGAACATTCTCCTTCGTTCTCTTCACCAAACCTCATTAAGATAGATAGACTCTGTTTCATTCCAAGTGAACTCATGTTTTCGGTTATCACAGCGCGGAGCGTGGCTTTTTCGTCGAAACCTCCTTATCACTAGTTATATTTCACCGAGGCCCACCGCTCCGCTGCTGATGATAATCGAAATCAACAGGTCACTACGGCTGTACCAGAGCTTATACGATATTCACAAGGAAACTTTTGAAAAAATGAGAATGGACTGACTAGAAAAGAGCTATAATACAATAAATGTTTGGATCGCATCTAGACGCGTCTGCGATGACTGCTAACTTGAAAATCCCTACACCACTTTTTTAGTCAACGATAGGGGAGCGGCAATCGCTGAGTAGCTTCTGTGTGCTTTTGTAATAATTTATCGCGTACATATTGCCGATTTGTGTCTAGACTGCTCCACGGATCAAGCAGTGGAGTAGCACCTTCAAATCACAGTGAAGCGCCTCACAGAAGACAGCCATCGGAGAAAAACTGTTCAAGAACCCAAAATATTAAATCATGCCTGTTTTATGTATTTGGAACAGCTCAGAAATTTGAAAGCTGAAACCTTGGAAATGGTCTTACGCTTCAACGTTCGTGACGAACTCGCGGCCCCGCCTGACAGTTAGGCTCGTTCGCCCAATCTACGGGTCGGCCTCCTGTTGCTTTCCGGGCCACCGCTATTGCGTTCTGGGCTACTTCTGCGGCTGTCCGGGATCCTCCGGTTTGCCCGAACAGCAACAGCAGTGGCCGGGAATCGGGAGAACGAGCCGAACTGTCAGGCTGCTCCGATACCTGTTTAGCTGCGGTTCGGAAGCGAGAATCGCCTGAGAATACACGAAAATGGAGAGGAGCGTTAGGCTTCTATGTCAAAATTTTGCCCACACTGGGGCAGTCAAACCAAGTGATAAAGCGCCGCTGGCTTGTGAAGTTTCTCCAACGAATCCAGCTGGGACTCACACTTTCAAAAGAAGCTGATCACGAGTAGAGTAGCCTGAAGGAATGCGATCACCTAGTGATATGGTGTATTTTTGACTCTTCTCATCCTCGAAACCAGCGATGCTTAAACGATTTTTTAGACTAGCCACGAAACGGAGAACATGTATGGTCGTCTCGGAATTTTTAGTCTAGTGAATGGCCGCGGCGGTCCATCGTCGTTCGCGATCGAAACTCAGCTGTCTCCAACGGTGCATGGGTCGCCGTGAATGATCGTGTTCTGTCCATTCGCTAGATAAGTGTTTACGAAAGGATCATACACTTCTGATTGTTGTGAATGATCGCCAAATAACTAGTCCCTTGAATTAAACATACGGATATGAAAAAATCGATCGCAAATTCAAAAAGTCTCTTAAACAGATTTACAAAGTCATCAGATTTCGGGAACTGAGTCACATTGATACCCAAGCCATGAAATTGCTACGGTGAGGGAGTGCAACATAGTATTAGCGAGCTTTCCGTCAATGAGTACCAGATTTTGGTGCTGTGCAGCGCATGGCAAGCGTGCGTCGACTGTGCAATTCGTCCAGGACTTTCTTGGATAAAAGTGTGGAGATCACTTTATGTTCAATAATTCTTACCCAATCTCTTCACAATCTGTGAGTAAAATTTCCAACATTTATAAATAGGCCTTACCCCAATTTTAGCCGAGCAAATGGACCCGATGCGACCATTGCGACAAGCCGTACTGCAGTCGCGAAGCTACCGGTCAAAGGGGTTTGATCGCTAGCGGCGATCTACTGCCGCAGCGTTGTCCGTTCACTCGACTAAAGTTGGCGAAACGCCTGTATGGGAAAATGCTGAGGGGAGACATGAAACTGCTTCGTTGCGAACCGGTCTCTTCAGACATCCCAGTCGTACTCGACTGTTCAGTTTCAATGGCTAGTTCGCCAAGGCAGACATGATTGTAGCTGTTCGCTTCCAGAGAATGACTAACGATAAGTATACATTGTAGCTCATACTTACTGGAACACAGAATGTACATATATTCTCTGTCACTTTTAAAACAAAGACAAACACGAGACAGAGTGCTAAGTGGTCTTCAGCCGCTACGCATTACATGTCGGTGTCTGATTTCAGATCTCTGAGCGCCTTCTAATTAGCAGTTGATTGTGACTGTGACTTCTGAGAAGTGTTTTCAAGCCTCAGCAAACACACCCATAAAAAGCATGAGATCTACCCAGCGAAGAGGGTAAAACCTCGAAAAAAACCTTTTTTTCTGAAGTTTAAAGACTGTGTTCAAGATGAGTCTGGCCTCTGAACTTACCATAGATTTCAGAAGCTCTGGCATCCTGCTAAACCTCCGCCATCTCTCCCTACCACACTGTTTCACATAGATAACTGGTTTTCAACGCATATCTCCTTCCTTCCTCAAACTCTCTCTCTCTCTCTCTCTCTCTCTCTCTCTCTCTCTCTCTTTCCCTCTGCTTTTTATCCCCCTTTCGGCATCGCTGGCTTTTTCTATTCCACACCCAGCTCTCTCTTGCCGTAGTCAATTTCCACTTTTCATGTTCTCCTTTCTCTTCCCTCCCTTTGATTCCACAACTCCGACTCTTTCTCTCTCTCTCTCTCTCTCTCTCTCTCTCTCTCTCTCTCTCTCTCTCTCCCTCTTCACTGCTTTTGGTCTTCACATTCCCTTATCCCCCTCCACTTCCAAATCTCTTATTGTTGCACCTTTCTTGCAGCACACTTTCTCTATACCCTTCCCCACAAAAATCTTCAACCGACTCGACCCATTTTAGCTATTTGTTCCTGCGCTTTGTAACTTACAAGCTTGATTAAAAACCTTAAAACAGAGAGGCATATAAAGATAAGGTGAATACAGGATTTTTCTGTTAGTTCTTGGATAGAGAATGTGAATGATGGCAAAGACTGTTTTATTGGGTTGGCAACTGAGTAATTGCGGACTTTTATAAAATAAAAGACAAATTCGTTATGGAACGAAATGACTTTATTCTGTAATGTATGGCCCATTTTGAAAAATAACCTTTTGCCATCTTTCATACAGCATCATCATTCCACGTTCACAGAACTTCTGGTTTTTATCAGCAAAAAAACTGAACCAGGTACGACTTGACCTGATTATCATTACTAAAATTTTTACAATTCAAGGAGTTTTGCAAATATCGAAATGAAAAGTAATCCAGATGGTGCAAGGTCAGGACTATATGGTTGATGTGGCAAAACATCCCAACCAAGCGACGAATTGACAAATCGAAAAGGTGCTGTATTTCATCAAAACAATGCGAGGTCACACACATCTTTAGTCACTCGGCAAAAATTATTGGAGCTTGGTTGGGATCAGGGGTGTACGGAAAGGTCTTTTCGGTAAATTATTTTAACTAAAAGTTTTTACCGGAAAGTTTTTTCGGTAAATACGGTAAAAACGGAAAATTCGGTAAAAATTCTGACCTCGATTTTAGTACATGCACCCCTACGATAGAACAAATGACCAATATTGTTTATGTATCATTTTCAATAGTACACGGGTAGTGCAAACAATGATTGAGTTTACAAACATATTAAAGGCAGCATACACGCTCGTAAACGTGGTTGGGATAACTACGTGAATCGAACCGTATGGCACAACATAATGCTTACGCATTTTGAAGTGTCCCACAATGCCGCTACATGAGTTAGAAGTTGGCCCCGCCCGTATTTTCACGCCCCCCATATTTGCCCTGTTCCTATAACGCAGGGGTGCTGGGCCATCTTCGCCGTCAGGGACGTGTGTGGGTCACTTGTTGGGCAATCTACCAACAGTACCGACGGTGAATACGACCCAGCAACCTTGCGTTGCAGAGAAGAGGCAAATACAGGGGCGTGAAAATACAAGGCGAAGTCAACTTTCAACTCAGCTGGCATTGTGGGTCGTTTGACACTTCAAAATGCGTAGGCATTGTAATCTGGGCCATACCATTCTAATTCCGTAGTTATCACAATCACGTTTACGAGCGTGTATGGTGCCTTTAGACTGAGCTCGACCGCTCATCCCGATCAGCGGGACGTTGATTTCGAGAAAAAGTGACATATCGAAATTTTCTGTCGTCAAAGTCTTTCTGTAGTCACTAAAAATCAGGCCAGACGAGGAAGACATCCTTTCCGCCTCAACCATGTCAGGAAAGTACTAACTGCTCAGTGGGGAGAGGTGCGAGTACGATAATTTCACAATGGGTTCGTTCCAGACCTGCAGTGGATTCAGTGTTGTGTCCGGGGCTCCAGGAAGAAATTTTCCAGTTTCTGAAATATCTGCTTCAGGACTATGCTGCGTTGCAACCCTGTTGAAATTTCTGAATAAAATATGTATTTCTCGTAGTAGTATCCCGATAAGAAGAAGCACGTGATACACAAGGTGAAGAGATCTTTTGGACATTCAAAAAGTAAGCCGAAAGGGTTAAAAAAGAGTAAAAAAAGGATGAAGAAGGATATCGCGCTGAAGGCATGTCGTAACAATGGCGAGCCCGTGAAATACTAGTAAGTAGACCGATTTGGCGAGAAACACCCAATTTTTCTTTTCGGTAAAAATTTCGGTGAATTTCGAGAAAAATTCGGTAAATCGGTGAATCTGTAAACGGATTATGCACACCGCTGGTTGGGATGTTTTGCCACATCCACCATATAGTCCTGACCTTGCACCATCTGATTATTTTTTATTTCGATCTTTGCAAAACTCCTTGAATGGCTAATATTTCAATAATAATAGTGATGTCAAATCGTACCTGATTCAGTTTTTTGCTGATAAAAACCAGAAGTTTTATGAACGTGGAATCATGATGCTGTCCGAAAGATCGCAAATTACTTAAATGCCAACCCAATATTATCAGGAAAAAATAGAAAAAATCTACTTCAGTAAATTAGAAAGTGTGATATTGTAAGTCTAGAGCAGCCCTGGGGAATCAGACATTTTCAAAGGCTGTCGGGTGCGACAATCATGGCGCAAACACTGTACACGGAAAATGAAAGTTTCATGCTGCGTAGAGTCAAAGCACATTTGAATAATAATCAAATTTAATAGTTAAACAGAGTTAATCAGCTCAAAAATGTAAAGGTTACATAACTAGACGTAGACAGACAGATCTAATACTGTTGAATTCGCCCGAAATAGAGAGGGGAATCATTGTGGGTTTTTCTTTTGTATAATTCCCATTAACCCTCAAAAAAGCGAAAAAACCCAAAGACCCATTTTACATAGCATACACACTGCCTAGAAGAGTAGTAGAGAGAGATTACACATACCCACACCCTAAGTTTTCAGTAAAGGCAGAAAAAAAGCGCGGAAATTCGCTTTTTCTGTCTTTTTTGAATCATAATTCGCTTCAAAGTGAACGATTTTCAAATTTGAAGACTATTTTTGGAATCAGCATTGACATCCTCTTTCTCTTTTGATCAATACGTGAAGGCTTACTCTGAAACAATGCATATAGGGTTGACACACAATCAATCGAGTGGGCGAGCATAGAGCTGCTGAAATGTGTGACTGGGTCTACTCTAGTTTATTTCGAATATTCGGTTCAGCTTTTTTTCTTTTCATTTTTACAATTTGTTGTTTTTATATTTTCACAATTCTTTAAAAATTTAATCTCACTCTTCCTCCTAAATTATTTATTTATTAGCTATTCATTCAGTTACTTGCTTGGGAAACTTTTTGGTTCTTAACTTCTTTTTGGTTTTTCTATTTGTATTTAATACTCTATTTCAATTTGCTTTATTGGATTTTTATACGAGAATTTTTCAGCCTGTAATTTGCTAATCACTTTATATATCAACAGTTTTGATTTACTATAACTATCGCTTTATCTGAAAAAATGGTTTCAATAACAACTTGATTAAAGTCATTATTCGGATATGAATCATGCTTCAACTTTGGCTTCAGACTATGGATCTCATAACACCAAAAACTTCTAGAGTCTTCGATGAAGGAGCAAAATTCAAGTTTCAAGTGTTTTTGTCAATATTAAAATTTTCTTGGAGTTAATATTTTCAGAATCCGAAAATACCATTCGTCGCAACTGATTTCTAGAATTTTTTCAAGTTTGTGAAAACAGTTATTTTTGAAGTAGTTATGGCATATTTCGCCCTTCCTCAGAAGTTGAAGTTCTTCAGAATCTATGAAACTTCAACCTGAAAAACATCACCAATCGAGTTCTTGTCGTTATTGTGAATTTCGAAACTGTCTCCATTACCTGGGGAAACAGTCAAGATTTACTCTTGATCCTGCCAGGTTTCCCCTTAGCTGCCTGCGCCTCCACTACTTCCACTCTATCTATCTGTTTCACTCTCGACGGTCTAAACCTAAAGTTTTCGACTACATCTGCTGCTGTTTTCATCGCAGCGATTTCCTGGCTGCTGCGACGATTTAGCAGCAACCAACGATTCTTCTGGTGAATAGGTCCACGGTCATGATAGCTAGAAAGATGTTCCGAATCAATCAGTGAAATCAATGGCTGGTGTTTCATAAATAACGCTGTTTTGGGGACGGAAAACCAATGTTCCGAAAACACTGATGTTGTCATGTGAAAATGAATTCCGGACGTTCAACTGGACGAAGCGATGTCATTCATCGCTGGCAATCGCTCCATCGCTGCCATATGCTGGCAGCAGTAAGACAATGTCGGCGACGGAAATAGCTCCTCCAGCAGCGAAACGGTAAAACATAATGTTTCAACCGCCGCGACCAGCGATGTAGGACGTTTGCCACCTTGGCGATCCCCCAATTGGGGACGTTAGCAGCTTTTTACACCGTACGCGCGAATGAAGAAACGGACGGTTGATCCCTCGCATGGCAGTATTCACGCAGCGTCGACCGCCTTGGTCGCGGTCAAGGATTGGCTCAACTAGAGCTTAACTTGCCTCCTCAGCTCGAACGGGACTGGAAGTCCCGTGAAAGGACAGCCCATTCGATTTGAGCAGCAGATGGGCTCTAGAAGACACAGCGGTGGAAGGTCGCGGTCCTTGGAACTCTTTTCGCGCTCAGCGAGGCGATAGTAGCCCCCCCAAACAAATCGCTACTTCTGAAAGTCCCCATAAAGAATTTGCAGAAGCTTCTACAATGTTGGTGTATGGGGATGAGATAAAAGTGGGATGTCCGACTGTTCAGTCAGTAGCTCGACTTTTATTCTGACAATTTTCTAAATGCACGTATGAGGGCTGTTTTCGGACTACAGCTTCGGAGGGGTATTCAGAAAAGGACGAAGCATTTAGCCGCGTGGGTTCTGCAATGCTCGCGGGTGATTTTTATGAAATTGAAATGTAATACCCTTCATACTAGTCGTTAAAATTCCGTATTCCCAGTCAACCATGCGCTGGAACAAGTATACTCAGCCAGTTTACATTTCTGACCGCCCAATTTGTCCGGAAGAGCAGTTGGTTGATCATGAGTCACTGCCTTTCCACCGCTTGCTTGAAGTCAGAGTCATCAGTGCAGTCGGCGTCGCCGCTAGCGCAAACGCTGCGTCGGTTTTCGGGATGGTCTGCGACTGAGGATTGGCTCACCGATGGTCACAGTACGAGAACAGGACTGGGAGATCAGGAAAGGACAACCCATAGAGCTAGTTCCTGTTTCGATTTTTCTCTCTAAATACGTCTTTGGCCATCACACAGTTAAGTTTTCTTTTCTGAACCCTCCGAGGCTAGTCGAAAAGTAACGCCCCCATACCGTCAACTACTTTTTATCGTCCCCGCCGGAACAACATTGCAGAAGCCTTCTACTTGCTTCAAGAATCGGAAATAATCGGATTTCCAACGACCGTATCTTCGAGATCTGTCTTCAGTCGGAGCAAAAAGTCGACTTTTTAAATTCGACAAGTTTCCGGGACTGTATTCGAAAAAGTGCGATATCCGACTACAGTCAGAAAGTCGAATATTCGAAATAGTGCATTATCCGACTACAGTCGAAAGTCGAATATAGCATAATTCATCGAAAAGGGCAGGATCAAAAGTAAATCCTTGACTACGGAAGTAATCGAGACAGTCTCAGGGACCGCAATATTCGACAAGATTCCAGAATGATATCCGACTACAAGGTCGAAAGTTTCGAATATTCAGAAGAATTTCAACTTCGTGGAAAGGGGTGATAATACCATAACTATGGTCGAAAGTAACGGATATTCACAAACTTGAAAGAATTCCAGAAATCTGGAACAAGTATACTGCATAGTTTACATGTTCGAATCGAATAACTCGGACAGATATCCGACTGAAACTTGAATTCAGTCCGGATAAAAGAATCGAAACCATTTTTCAGATTCGGAAAGTTCAGAGTATTCGAGAAAAAGTAAAGCGATAGTCCGACTACAGTCGAAAAGTCGAATGACTGAAAGGTGCGATATCCGACTTGACAGTCTGAAAGTCGAGATATTCGAAGAAGGGCGATATCCGACTACAGTCTGAAAAGTCGGATATTCAAAAAATTCTTGATCATCAAAGCCATACAGAATTCGAAAATCAGATATTCGAAGATGTAGCAATATCCGACTACTGGAAAAGTACGGATATTAAAATATAAATTCCATCGGAATCAGTATGGCTTCACCCATTATGCTTTCGAAACATTGGTTTCCGAGACCACACCTTCACCGCTGTCTTTCTAGCCCATCGCTGCTCCAAATTTGTGTCAATCCTTTTCCGGGACTGTCTCCGAGCGAGAGTGCGTTAGACCGTCGAGAGAACAGAAGGAGTGAAACAGTGGAGTACTGGGAAGTTAAGGGGACCATTGCCAGCGGGGCTCGTAGACCTGGCAGGATCAAAAGTAAATGTGACGGTTTCCCAGGTATGGAACAGATTCGAAATGATCACAATACGACAAAGAATCCGAATTGGTGATGTTTTTCAGGGTGAAGTTTCCATAAACTTCTGAAAGAATTTCAACTTCGTGGCGACCAGGGTCGAAATCGCCGGCCTTGATTCTCTCAATCACTAACTACTTCCAAGAAATAACTGTTTTCACAAACTTGAAAACATTCTACGAAATCAGAGCGACAGATGGTATTTTCGGATTTTGAAAATTAACGAATCCAAGAAATATTTTAATATTAGCTGACAACGATTGAAACTTGAATTTGCTGCGCCTACATCAAAGACTAAAGTTTTTAAGTGTCATGAATCGTTCGTCTAAATTCAAAGTTAGAAACGATTCCTTATCCAGAATAATATTTTATCGTTGTTATTGAAACCATTTTCCGATAAAGCGATAGTTATCGTAATCAAACTAGGATTATAAAGTATTCAAATTACAGTGAAAATTCTGTATAAAATCCAATAAAGCAAATTGAAGCTAAATTATTCAATACAAATAGAAAAACCAAAATAGTTCAAGAATCTCAAAAAGTTTCAAACGTGTGACAGAATGAATAGCTAATAAATATTACCTGGAAGAGGAAGAAATTGAAGTTAAATTTTTAAAGAATTAAAAATATAAAAATACAATTAACAAAATGAAAATAAAAAACTGAACCGAATATTCGAATAGACTAAAGTGGTAGTCACACACTGAGCAGCTCATACTCACCCATTCAGGAATGATTGTGTCAACCCTATATGCCTTGTTCCAGATTAAGCCACATGCCGATCCACTTTCCATAGGGATCTAATTACTGGTTAAAAATGTCCTACATTTGAAAAATCAGTTTCACTTTGAAGCGAGCAACACTTCCTTGGATCAAAAGACGAAAAAAGCGAATTTCCGCGCTTTTTTCGCCTTTTTGCGAAAACTTAGGGTGGGTATTGTAACGTTGTTATGTTTGTTGATGTAATTTCTTACCGCGTTCTAGATATTTGCAGCGACTCACCGTGACAGATGTACAGTGGCCTTTTCTGTTTGTGTGGGTGTCATTTTCAATCGTAAGTTTCAAATATCAAACTAAACCTAAGTGGACCAGAAATATTTACGATATTTTGCATATACATCGAGGACGAAACTTCATAAAAGTAATCCTAGCTCTCATCATTATGAACAACAACAAATGAGGCTCAAAATATAGCAATTGAGATGGGTCATGAGATTGAAGGCATATGGGTCATGAAGATTGAAGAGCATAGTTTGCGCGATCAAGGTGAGTTACTTTCACGACTAAGGTAGGGATTAAGGTGAGCAAGCTACCATTATAACTACATTAAGACGCTGCAATCAGCCGCAAAAATTGGAACTAAGTCTTCGTGTTTGTATTTCAGCTTTAAACTAAAGCCGCATAACTAACTCATCGAAAGGTTGAACTCCCGGAGTTCGAGTGGTTGAGACAGACATGTGCGATTATGTGCCAGGGCTATACTTCGCTAGTGTGCAGCCGCCCCCAGGTCGAAAATATTGATTTTCGATCGAAAGCTACCTTGCCGATTGAGGGAAGCTCTGTGGGGATTGTCTTTAGCAGCAAATATCCTACCCACCCCAGGAATGTCGATCTACCCACACTGCTTTGCGGCACCGGCCCGCAGCAGACAGTCTTGCTGAGGGATACAATCTTTAACACCGTGTTTTGATCGATGCTCCTAATAACAAGGGTATTGTGTGCTCCAGAATGTTCAAATAAGAGTCACGACGTGATTTCACGGTAAAATATGAACGCACCACAAAATGCAAAAATCTTTCTGTGAAGGGACATCGAGTGTTACGTCAGCGAGTAGAACTTCTGCACCATTACACCGTGGGATCCGAGTATACCATTGAGAATGCTGCGCCTGCGCGTAGACGAGGCTGGGCCACGCTGCCTCGACAAGGGTTCGCTAACTTTCTTACTTCTCTTATAACTCCTCCTAGAGTGTGTCGCGGAAGAGGCTGACCGACCGCCCTGCGGCCGTCGTACGTGGCAGGCGGCTGTCTCGTGCGCCGCTCTCCGGACGAGCATGCCCAAGGAAGGGGCCCGGCAGCGGCTGCCAGCAAGCAATCAATCGCTCTGCAGCCGAGGGGGTGGTGACAGCCGCTTGAACACTCGTCCGAGAGCGGCACATGAGGCCAGCCGCCTGCCACGCACGGCGGCCGCATGGTCAGCTGGTCTCATTCGGACACACTTTAAAGGCAGAGTTCACGATGGTTTGCGTTCCCGAGTTTTGTACTCAAAACAATACGTTGGCCCCTAAGTGTTACCAAAGTTACGAAGAAACGGCTTGAAACGCACTAAAACGTCTTATTTCCAGTGACAATATTCTCTGGTGCCGGACTAGTTGTCCGGCTGGATGAACCAGTTCACGGTGGTTGTCACTTTTCATAGAAAAAATGGGTTTTGATCAAAAATGGAAGAATATTTCAGGCAGAAACTCAATTTTTAGTTAGGGTCTGAAGGAAACATCAGAAGCAACAAAGGCGAGTAACTGCAAATGACGGGTCAACAAAGGATTTCCATTGTCACAACGAACGGTTCCAGTGAGAGTTAAGGATTTGAAGTGTGACCTTCCGAGAACATTTTCTAGATGTCTTCCTCCAGTTCAGTTCTACCCGGTGGCCAAACAACCGATTTAGCGATTAATCCCCAAACCCGAACACTGCCTTTATCGCGAACACCTGCCTTTAAGGGCACAGTCCAAGCTCGGGGTAATTTTTGATGTTATACTCCGGCCGCCGTTTCAAGCGCTTGAAATCTCAATTCGCTCAAATAAGCGAGAAAAGAAGAGGGAAAAGTCGACCACACTCCCCTAGAAAGAAAAAGTGGGTGACGCCCACCGCCAAACTTCCGATCTCAATAAGGAAGAGAAGCGCGATTGATTTTTATTCAGAACCTATGTTCTTCCATTTCTTTTCGGTCTGGCTTAATGCAGGACCTGCTTCAGAACAGTAGCTACGAATAACGAGAAAAACAGGCGCGAGACAACTCGTCCGCAAACTTCTCGCCGTTCAAACTCAGAATCTTTGAGGGGCCATAGCACTACGTTCGTGGTTAGTTCTGAGCGATTCTGGACATTTCCTCTCTGTGATCAGCGTGAGAAATTTTCTCCAAGATAAGCAAGAAAGCAGAAATTTGACTCTGAGTTCACGGCTACTGTGCCTTTAACTCATTGAAACGTCGTTAGAGGTAATTGTGTGTGACGGCGAACATGTTTATGAGGTCCGTTCCAGGAACATATATGGTGGGTTACTATAAGTAGAACTAGTGATGCACAATCAACCGTTTCAAGCTTATAACTTTTTCAAATACAGGATTATGCCGTAATGACTCACAGTATGTTCAGTACTCGCCAGCATGGGCATTCTCGTTATGTTTTTTAGTTTTGCTCAGCTCACACACAACGCTAAAGTGGTTATCCTAGTGAGGGTTCTGTGGGGCTTATTCGCTGTTGTCCTGTACCTCAAGAGCTTGCCCACTCAAAAATAAAAAAGACAGGATTTTTGCAAATGCAGTACTTTTAAGTGAGTGGGTGAGTAGAAATATGATAGCATTTAGACAAACAAGGTTTCCAAAACCCTGCAAGGAAGACCAATTCCTCAGAAACGCCCATATTTCTCAGAAACACATACTATATGGATCAGAAGAAGAATCGCGTGGGTGAAGGACCGTTTTCAACACATACTTCAAGGGTGAATACAGATTATAATGAACTACTTTTCAGGAACAGGAAAAACTGATGACTTCGGCCTTCTAGCACTACATCAGTTCTTTCTTACTGTCCCACTATGCCTTTACCAGCTCCTTACTCCTAACTAGGTCGCCCTCTAATAATTTGTTGATCAAAGCATTAGTCTTGTTCTCCGCCGCTGAATAGTTGCACTGAGTTTTCCTTTGTGTTATATTTTGTAGTTAACATTTTTGTCCTTTCCGAGATTTCTTTGCACTGATTCGTTGTTTTTTGGGCGCGTCGGCAACGACATATAATAAATAAAATAAAAACAAATATTTGACGGTGGGGCGTTCTAACAATTGATTCTCCGTCCAAGGGTGAATGAAGAATTGGATATTGAGATTTTGCATTCAAAATGCTGTGCCCTAGCGTAGATCCGCCATTCGTATTAGTGGACGTACCGCTGTTGGTCATTAAATCAGATAACACTCAACCTTTGCCAAAGGAATTATGAGGTGATGATCACTAATCCAAGGATGATTGACGGGTTCTCATTCTCTAAGGTTATCAGTGAGCTCACAACGTCAACGATAGATTTCACGAGAATCTCAGGAGTTCAAATTCGTGACTACAATTTGGACTTAACCCATCCATGGCCGGCACAATGACCTTGAAAGCAAGGGGCAACTAGCCAGCGATACACGGGATTATGGGTCATTATGCTTCAGCCGCCGAGCAGCTGCGGCGAGAAGTAGAACTCTACAATATTGATCGGTGCCGCGCCGCGCTGGTCAATATCACCCAGAGAAATTCACTGTGCCGCGCCGCTGGGCGGTGGAAGTGTAAACGACCCTGCACCCATACAATGCGCACACCGACTGAAACTAAAAGTTCACAGCCAGTGACTGAATACTCTAGAAGTACAATACGGGACCCTGTGTCGCAAAAAATGGTTCTTGACGTTGAGCGAAATCTTGAACAGCAGAAATACTGAAGAAGGTGGATCCTGGATTTATGGGCGGTGCATGCGTCTTTGCAAGAATTCGTGTCCTTGATGGGATGAAAGCATGTACGATGATCCAACAGGCTAGAAAGAGGCAATTAGAAATGGATAGCTTTTAGAAGAGCATAATTATGTGACCAAATATGTAAGTGCTGCAGAATCGAGTCATCGTTGAATAATACATCATCCACATAGATTTCCGAACAATTGCTTGACCCACCTCAGACGGAAGTGCTGAATAGTGTGCGGTTCTGCAAGAGTTGCGGTAGGAAACTTTGCAAACGCTCAACTTTCCGATGGGAAGGTTCAGCCTAAACAAAATAAAGTGCAAAAACTCTTGTGGAGGATGCCTTTAATCACGAAGCTCGATGGGAAGAGGCTTAATGAGAAAGTTTTCATAATTCTCATCTGATTCTTAATGCTGAGCGACAAAAATTTTTGCGGTAAAAAATAGTTTCTTCAAAAACTCTCGCACTTTTACTCATGATGGAGCCTCTCTCTACGGATTCAGATATATACCCAACTTCTGGTGGCAGGAAAAAGCTCTTTCCATCAAGCAAGCCTCATCACATACAGCAATAAAGAAAGGCATCCGCACTTCTACAGCATTCATTGCACTTTTCACTCGTATCTATCTCTGTCACGGCCTTCATATTTGTAATTAAATTCTCTGTCGAATGTATATGAGCTTCTCAACAAATAAGGTTCTCAGCGACGTTAACGTCTCTGAAAAGGGACACACATGCTTAAAGACAGCGAATTGCACGATGGGAAATTACCAGTTTTCCACACGTACAAAGTAAGCTGAGAATCCCTCTAGAAAAGGATGAGGAAGGAAGTACGACGAAAAACGTGACCAGGAAGTGGGCGAAAATCTCATAGTCCAGTCAACCCATCGAGTCGCCCCCGCCCACGTTAATATAACAGTTGTCCTGCTCAGTGTCAGAACAGGTTGGTGTCTATCTCATCAAAGGGACTGCAACCAGATTTTGTATACTATTTATCCCCGATAATTCTGATACTCAAGCGTATGTGCATTGAACAGTCTTATTTTTTGATTGGTTTTAGGTACAATAAACAGAAAATAAAGTCAGCTTACCCAAGAGTTTCAGAGCGCAAAGGAATTTCCGACGTATGGTTCGATGTTTTGTCCGCAGTGAGCCACGCGAACAGGCTTAATTAAATATTCAAAGATTTTTCAACAGTTTTCCGCTCCAGCCTTTATATTCTCCACTTTGGCAGAGGCGTGCCTTCTCAAAACCATCGAAAACTTCACTACGGCTTTTCATCGTGAACCACTGACTTTAAAGACAGCGGCGTTTACACGCTGGGAAAATTCCAGTTTTTTCGTAGAATCGTGAGCATTAGGACCTATCAAGAAGAACAGCAAAGAGAGATAAAAACGATAGGGAAGTGGGTGAAAATCGCGAAGACCAGCCGAACCATTTCCTGCTTTGACGACACACCGACATACAATTCGGCCAGCTCGCCGAACACCATATGCGGACGCTAAAGGTTGGCGCAGGCTCTCTAAAGCGGCTAGGCAGGCCAAGTACCGCAAATTTGGGTAACTAGAACTGACGACGATGCCGACATCTTAGTCCCGCTTCAAAGGTGCGTCGCATGTTTCCTGTTTTCGGAAAATCGTTTAGTCGTCGAGTTGAATGTGTATCGTGCACGCATTGAACGTTTTATTTGTTCGAGCACGTGCTATAATTTGAAGTACAATGCAGGAGCCTGTGCTCTCCTAACAGCTTACGTTTCCTGGATGGTGCTCGAAACCGCGATGTCTTCGAGTTGAGGAATTCTGCATTTTCGACACGCATTGAATACAGCGATTTTCTGAGTTATAAATGCACCCATTTTCTCTGTCTAACTTACATTCTTCCGTCAAAGTTGGATGCACATGGGATCGAATTCGCAGTGAACTGTGGGAAATCTCCACTGAACAGTTGATTCCGAGTATCTCCAGCAGCCGAGAGAGGTGAGACCTTGGTGAAACATAACAGGTGATAAGGATGTCCAGACCAAAAAGCCGCTTCTTGCAGTGAAAGGAAGGTGAAACCGAGAGCTCACAAGGAAATAACTTTAGAGCTCAGAAGAACTTGCAATATTGCTTGAGAGAGAACGCTGATGTTTTTCAGGGCTCTCCTTCACCGAAAAAAATCAAGTCCTTGCTTTGGTTGAAAACGCCCCAACAAACAAGAATGCATACACGCACCAGCTAATCTCATTAATTTTGCTGGAACCAATCGAAGGTTTGACAGTTACCAAGTAATTTTTGATTGAAATATGAAGCTATAGTTCGGGTAACCAAGAAAAGGAGGATAGCTGCACGGAGATCTAAGCCGACTGCGGCGGAAAGAGGATGGTTACAGACTCAGTACGGCTCCAGATGCAATCATTTTACCCATTTTTATTTCAACTTCATTGGCGTTCTACTATATGTAGAGCCCGTACGATCCCCACTAACTTACTCGATTAGTTCTGTTAACCCTATGTGCCCCTTGCTTGCAGGGTAAGACAAGTGTGAGCTCAAAATGAAGAGCTCTCGATGCTGAGTTCTTAATATGCCTAAGCTAACCCAAAACGGACCAGTATAGAACAAAGTTATGACAAAGCGGCGCATTTCTACGGCGAAAAAGCGCCGAAAACGCCGTTTTCCCAAAGTCGCGGGCGGTATTGTAGCTATCTCAGCAGCTTTTTTGGCGAGCGTGCATGCTGCCTTTAAAAGGCATAGGGTGTTACAACACCGTTTGGCAGAGTCTAGACTTCTCTAAGTCGGGACTAGGGGTGTGCGGCAAATGCCGTTTGCCGATTGCCGTTTGCCGAAATTTTCGTTTAAAACGGCAAATTTTCGACGCAAAAAGTGCGTTAAAACAACAAGATTTGACTCCACCGCAATTTCTATGTTGGTCAGTGATTTGAAGGTACAACAAATACTTATTTTGTTTAGTTACAGCTGCTAGTTCCAACTCTCATGCGCCAATCTGTAATTGTACCCATTGAATAGGTAGCTCATGACAATATTTTGACTAAGGTAAACAAAGGAGTTCGTTCAAGTTCTAAATTGCTTAGGAGCCCTCCTAATGTCATTTTCTGGTCATCCAGGTCTTAACCCCTCAGAAATACCTAAATTTCAAAAAAAAAAACTTCTACAGAAGCATATCGATTCCTGCAGGTTCCAAGAATACAAAATCAAGTGGTGTCCAAGTTGCAGCTCAAAAGCAGCCTTTTTGAACTATATGAAATAGGTTGAAAATCCGTGTGAATCGCCCCTCATACCGTTGGTTAGTGGGCTGATGCGTATAATTGGGACAGGAAGCTGATCGATTTTGCAATTACTTTGTATCCGGCTTTTTTAAATACGAACAATGTTCACAGCGGTGCTTATTAACACCAATAATATTTTCGATTTCGACGCAAGTGGCCAAACGAAGGGTTAACTTCCTGGCAGAACTGAGTTTGTTAAAGACGAGTGTTCACGATGAAAATCGTTTTCTGTTTCCAGCCTATCTTTAAAACGACCCCATGTTGATTCCAATGATGTCTCTGAAATCGTACACGACGCTTCTGAGGAACCAAGTTATGGTCCCTCAAAGATTGAGCTATGCAAACATGGTGGGCAGGTTGTCCGAGGCACCTCCAGCTTCCGTCTTTTGCAGCCGATCTATGCAGGCTGACCTGAGCAAAGAGAAGCCTGGGAGCCATGAAGGGAGAGGAGCAGGGCTATAAATTGAAAATCATCGCTCATCTCCTGATCTCGAGCATTCATTTATTCACGTCTGTGGGCGTGTGATGCGCTTTGGGGTTTCAATGCGCTCAGTTGCAACTTCAGGCTCTTTTAGAACTCTTCCTGGCTCGTTTTCATACGTTCTTTCCGACGTTAACGTTACAGAGTGTCCCTCCGCTATCAATCCCTAGTGAAATTTCGAAAACTTTTTCATCGTGAACACTGCCTTTAAGATATGGCGTTAAAGACGAAAAATTTAAAATTCTTGGAAGCAACGATTGAAGCCACCTTCCAACTTTTCTCACTGGAAATCCAAGGTACGAGACACATTACCCAACAGCAGTGACGAAAACCGGCATCAAAACAAGCAACCATGAAGCAATTACGGCCCAAAACTTGAATGAGGTGGGCTCACCCTGGTAGCCAGCTTTGAGGAAGTGGGTGACGGGCACACATTATTCTAGTTTTGGGGCATAGAACTTACTGTGCTCGTTTATTTTCATTGTTGTTGTAATGGGCCTTGTGCCGGCTTTTAGGCCGAATACACAGAAAGGGAAGCGCCCAAGAGCAGTACGGCTGGCTAAGCGCATTGCACGCGGCGCTGCAAAGACGACGTGAGCGCAGCGGCTTTCCGTCGCATGTCGAACTGTCACTGGGTGCCTTTCATTCTGTGTATTCGATCAACATGACCCTCGGAGCTCTTGATTTCTGGTAGAAAATTCGAAGGATGCGCACACCGTGAGCGCTACATTCAACTGGACTGGTCACACTCCACTCACTAACCAGCCTCATAAGGAAACCATTCAATCGCAGTTTGAAGTGTGCGAAATAAAAAAGAGCCTTGAGCTTACTACTTGCTACCAAAATTAAAAACTGTAAGTAGCTCCGGCCATAACCTATACTTAGACCGCGCATTGCTCATCGCGGAGTGGACTGTCTTTTCGTCACAAATGCCGACCAGTCATCGCATATTCATCTATCTATTCGCGCCTGAAGTTGTACCGGTAACGGCCACGGTCTTTCTGTCCGGCACACGTCCCCACTTCACCAAGCTTGCTTATGGTTTGCTGATCGTCCACGGATCAATGACTAAACTGGGCCGCGCTGACCAAACCCCTTTCGCCAGTAAATGCTTCACGGGCCTATCACATTTTGCACTACTCAGAAAGGCACCCATCCTTTTGATCTCCATGATTAAATTGGCAGGAAACGCCAATTACTGGCAGATTTATCTCCTGCGAAGGGATAAGCCAAAAACCTTGTTGGGTTTGATAATGGCTCCTATACAAATCACATACAAAACAGCGCTACTAGCGTTCTTTGATCACCTGAGACTTTCAAGTAGCTTTTGATGCTATGGGATGTAGAGGCTAGTGGAAGCGCCAGATAAGATCAAGTGACTGGCGAATATTCCAAAGTCACCACAAATATTGGTCTATCATAGCACAAAACAGATTTTGCCGTCCCGACGTTTTGCCGTTTGCCGGTCACTTTTGGGGTTAGCAGTAGCCGTTTGCAGAAATTTCAAATTCCTTTGCCGCACAGCCCTGGTCAGGACGGATGGTGGTTGCGTTCCAAATCAATGCTCTTAACTTGTGAGAGAAATCATCTAGGTCGGGCTTTGGTGGAGCGAAAATGCACACGGAATGGAAGAATGTTGTTTTGCTCTAGAAAGCAGAAAAATAGATAACTGGTCTTGGACCCCAGGTAAGGTTCTTTTTCTCTTCACTGGAGAGCGGTAGTGGTGGCTCGGCGCGTGTCTCCTCACTGCATCCCGCTTGCCTCCGTGTGACCATCCACGTTTGCTGGCGTTGATGACGCCGCCAAACTAAAGTAGTGATTCATTTCCGACAGGAATAGCCAACGACGATGCTATTCAAATCCTGGACTAAGAACAAATATGCACCGAGTCCGCGCCAACGCAGAAAAAGGAACCAAAAGGATAAGGAAATCAGTGCCGGACTTTGCTTTTGCCCTCGGCAGGCGAAGATTATGCAGTGTTTCTTATGCGTGTCGATTAAAAACGATTCGGCTTAATGCACTGTCGCGCTCGTGCGTTGTGCAGAAAACAGTTTTCTTATTTTTTACTCCACAAAAACATCGCATCAACATCCATATTCCCCACACTATGGAATGTCGTCTTCTGATTTGCCCTTATCCAGAGTTGCACTTTTTTGGTTCGCTTTCTTCGAATGCATATGCAATCCAGAAGTTTTTATGATCGGACTGCAAGCTTTCCATCCGGCTTTGAGATTCAGCCGAAGCCTGTACTGAAAGCAGCACCAGGGCGTTCGATTAGCATTACTGAACCGGAGTGGTGGTAGCAATGAAAGATGTGAAAGTGAAAAGCAAACAAGTTCAAATGATGAAGAACAGTTCGTCTATAATGGTCTGCCTCATTATCAGAAAATCTGCATGTGTGAAATCTATCGACGGAAAGCAACAAGCCTTGAGGAGCGCTAAGAATTCCCTTGAACAGACTCCTAATGAAGTAGAAACCGAAAGGCTTCGAATCCATATGAAAACGCAAATATGAGATGAGGGAATGAAGTGGAATGGAGAGTAATCGCCAAAACAACGCTCTAAGAAATATGATCGTCAAGGATATTTCCGTGGAATTGTTTGTGGATAAGTGTCGAGAATCATGTAATTAAGTCTGTTCTTTTATCAGAAAATCTGGCTATTGAAAAACCTTGAAAGAATGCAACGTAAAAACGCCCCTCATTAGGTTGACTAGTAGAACAGCATTAAAACAACTTGGAAGATAATCATAAATAATCAAGGGTAGCTAATGAATTTGTTTTGCTAACACTACTGATGCACTCACCACAAAAAAGATGTTAACCTAAGGCCCTATCCAAAGCAGGACGCTTTGGAAATGTAAGACAAATGTCACT
>JAPDOI010000993.1:0-240410 GCA_029168955.1 Aplectana chamaeleonis | reverse complement strand
GAAAGTGCGTGGGACCCAAATGAGTGTGCGCAGGACGCCGTAGAGAAAGTGTTAATGTGACCCAAATAACAACGGTGCACCGGGCGCCGTAGAAAGTGTGTGACCCAAATAACAGTGCATGTGGCGCCGTACAGAAAGTGTGTGGGGACCCAAATGAGAGTGCACGCAGGACGCCGTAGAAAGTGTGTGTGACCCAAATAACAGTGCACCGGGCGCCGTAGAAAGTGTGTGTGACCCAAATAACAGTGCACCGGGCAAGCCGTAGAAAGTGTGTGGACCCAAATAACAGTGCTGGGGCGCCGTGAAAGTGTGTGGGGACCCAAATGAGAGTGCGCAGGACGCCGTAGAAAGTGTGTGTGACCCAAATAACAGTGCACCGGGCGCCGTAGAAAGTGTGTGTGACCCAAATAACAGTGCACCGGGCGCCAGTAGAAAGTGTGTGGGACCCAAATAACAGTGCACCAGGGCGCCGTAGAAAGTGTGTGGGACCCAAATGGAGAGTGCGCAGGGACGCCGTAGAAAGTGTGTGCCGTGACCCAAATAACAGTGCACCGGGCGCCGTAGAAAGTGTGTGTGACCCAAATAACAGTGCACCGGGCGCCGTAGAAAGTGTGTGGGACCCAAATGACAGTGCACAGGGCGCCGCAGAAAGTGTGTGGGACCCAAATGAGAGTGCACAGGACGCCGTAGGGTGGTAATAGTGACTGACAACGGTGCACCGGGCGCCGTGGCAGGACCCAAATAACAGTGCACAGGGCGCCGTAGAAAGTGTGTGGGACCCAAATGAGAGTGCGCAAGAACGCCGTAGAAAGTGTGTTAATGGGACCCAAATGACAGTGCACCAGGACGCCGTAGAAAGTGTGGACCCAAATAACAGTGCACCGGGCCGCCGTAGAAAGTGTGTGGGACCCAAATAACGGCTTGCAAGTGCACTGGGGCATAAACCGTAGAAAGTGTGTGGGACCCAAATGAGAGTGCGCCGGACGCCGTAGAGAAAGTGTGTGGGACCCAAATAAACGAGTGCGCGGAACGCCGTAGAAAGCTGTGTGGAACCCAAATGAGAGTGCGCAGGACGCCGTAGAAAGTGTGTGTGGGACCCAAATAACAGTGCACCGGGCGCCGTAGAAAGTGTGTGGGACCCAAATAACAGTGCACCGGGCGCCGTAGAAAGTGTGTGGAGACCCAAATGAGAGTGGCGCGCAGGGCGCCGCAGAAAGTGCTGTGGGACCCAAATGAGAGTAGCGCAGAACGCCGTAGAAAGTGTGTGGGACCCAAATAACAGTGCGCAGGACGCCGTAGAAAGCTTTGTGTGGAGACCCAAATGAGTGTGCGCAGAACGCCGTAGAAAGTGTGTGGGAGCCAAATGAGAGTGCGGAGGACGCCGTAGAAAGTGTGTGGGAGCCAATTAACAGTGCGCCGGGCGCCGTTGAAAGTGTGCGGGACCCAAATGAGTGCTGCGCAGGACGCCGTAGAAAGTGTGTGGGGACCCAAATGACAGTGCGCAGAACGCCGTAGAAAGTGTGTGGGACCCAAATAACAGTGCGCCGGACGCCGTAGAAAGTGTGCGGGACCCAAATGAGAGTTCGCAGGACGCCGTAGAAAGTTTGCGGGACCCAAATAACAGTGAGCCGGACGCCGTAGAAAGTGTGCGGGACCCAAATGAGAGTGCGCAGGACGCCGTAGAAAGTGTGTGGGACCCAAATAACAGTGCGTCGGACGCCGTAGAAAGTGTGCGGGACCCAAATGAGAGTGCGCAGAACGCCGTAGAAAGGGTGTGGGACCCAAATGAGAGTGCGCAGGACGCCGTAGAAAGTGTGTGGCACCCAAATAACAGTGCGTCGGACGCCGTAGAAAGTGTGTGGGACCCAAATGAGTGTGCGCAGGACGCCGTAGAAAGTGTGTGGTACCCAAATGGGTGCGCGCAGAACGCCGTAGAAAGTGTGTGGGACCCAAATAACAGTGCGCCGGACGCCGTAGAAACTGTGTGGGACCCAAATGAGAGTGCGCAGGACGCCGTAGAAAGTGTGTGGTACTCAAATGGCAGTGCGCAGAACGCCGTAGAAAGTGTGTGGGACCCAAATAACGGAGCGCCGGACGCCGTAGAAAGTGTGCGGGACCCAAATGTGAGTGCGCTGGACGCCGTAGAAACTGTGTGGGACCCAAATAACAGTGCGTCGGACGCCGTAGAAAGTGTGTGGGACCCAAATGAGAGTGCGTCGGACGCCGTAGAAAGTGTGTGGGACCCAAATGAGAGTGCGTCGGACGCCGTAGAAAGTGTGCGGGACCCAAGTGGGAGTGCGCCGGACGCCATAGAAAGTGTGCGGGATCCAAATGGGTGTGCGCAGAACGCCCTAGAAAGTGTGCGTGACCCAAACGGGTGTGCGCAGAACGCCATAGAAAGTGTGCGGGACCCACGTGGGAGTGCGCCGGACGCCGTATAAAGTGTGCGGGACCCAAACGGGTGTGCGCAGAACGCCCTAGAAAGTGTGTGGGACCCAAATAACAGTGCGCCGGACGCCGTAGAAACTGTGTGGGACCCAAATGAGAGTGCGCAGGACGCCGTAGAAAGTGTGTGGTACCCAAATGGCAGTGCGCAGAACGCCGTAGAAAGTGTGTGGGACCCAAATAACGGAGCGCCGGACGCCGTAGAAACTGTGTGGGACCCAAATAACAGTGCGTCGGACGCCGTAGAAAGTGTGTGGGACCCAAATGAGAGTGCGTCGGACGCCGTAGAAAGTGTGTGGGACCCAAATGAGAGTGCGTCGGACGCCGTAGAAAGTGTGTTGGACCCAAATAACAGTGCGTCGGACGCCGTAGAAAGTGTGTGGGACCCAAATGAGAGTGCGCAGAACGCCGTAGAAAGTGTATGGGACCCAAATAACAGTGCGCCGGGCGCCGTAGAAAGTGTGCGGGACCCAAATGAGAGTGCGCAGAACGCCGTAGAAAGTGTGTGGGACCCAAATAACAGTGCACCGGGCGCCGTAGAAAGTGTGCGGGACCCAAATGAGAGTGCGCAGAACGCCGTAGAAAGTGTGTGGGACCCAAATGAGAGTGCGCAGGACGCCGTAGAAAGTGTGTGGGACCCAAATAACAGTGCGCCGGACGCCGTAGAAACTGTGTGGGACCCAAATGAGAGTGCGCAGGACGCCGTAGAAAGTGTGTGGGACCCAATGGAGTGTGCGCAGAACGCCGTAGAAAGTGTGTGGGACCCAAATAACAGTGCACCGGGCGCCGTAGAAAGTGTGTGGGACCCAAATAACAGTGCACAGGGCGCCGTAGAAAGTGTGTGGGACCCAAATGAGAGTGCGCAGGACGCCGTAGAAAGTGTGTGGGACCCAAATAACAGTGCACCGGGCGCCGTAGAAAGTGTGTGGGACCCAAATAACAGTGCACAGGGCGCCGTAGAAAGTGTGTGGGACCCAAATGAGAGTGCGCAGGACGCCGTAGAAAGTGTGTGGGACCCAAATAACAGTGCGTCGCACGCCGTAGAAAGTGTGTGGGACCCAATTAAGAGTTCGCAGGACGCCGTAGAAATTGTGCGGGACCCAAACGGGTGTGCGCAGAACGTCGTAGAAAGTGTGTGGGACCCAAATGAGAGTGCGCAGGACGCCGTAGAAAGTGTGTGGGACCCAAATAACAGTGCGTCGCACGCCGTAGAAAGTGTGTGGGACCCAATTAAGAGTTCGCAGGACGCCGTAGAAAGTGTGTGGGACCCAAATAACAGTGCGCCGGGCGCCGTAGAAAGTGTGCGGGACCCAAATGAGAGTGCGCAGAACGCCGTAGAAAGTGTGTGGGACCCAAATAACAGTGCACCGGGCGCCGTAGAAAGTGTGCGGGACCCAAATGAGAGTGCGCAGAACGCCGTAGAAAGTGTGGGACCCAAATGAGTGTGCGCAGGACGCCGTAGAAAGTGTGTGGGACCCAAATAACAGTGCGCCGCACGCCGCAGAAACTGTGTGGGACCCTAAGGAGAGTGCGGAGGACGCCGGAGAAAGTGGGTGGGACCCTAATGAGAGTGCGGCGGACGCCGTAGAAAGTGTGGGACCCAAATGAGAGTGCGCAGAACGCCGTAGAAAGTGTGTGGGACCCAAATAACAGTGCACCGGGCGCCGTAGAAAGTGTGCGGGACCCAAATGAGAGTGCGCAGAACGCCGTAGAAAGTGTGTGGGACCCAAATAACAGTGCACCGGGCGCCGTAGAAAGTGTGCGGGACCCAAATGAGAGTGCGCAGAACGCCGTAGAAAGTGTGTGGGACCCAAATGAGAGTGCGCAGGACGCCGTAGAAAGTGTGTGGGACCCAAATAACAGTGCGCCGGACGCCGTAGAAACTGTGTGGGACCCAAATGAGAGTGCGCAGGACGCCGTAGAAAGTGTGTGGGACCCAATGGAGTGTGCGCAGAACGCCGTAGAAAGTGTGTGGGACCCAAATAACAGTGCACCGGGCGCCGTAGAAAGTGTGTGGGACCCAAATAACAGTGCACAGGGCGCCGTAGAAAGTGTGTGGGACCCAAATGAGAGTGCGCAGGACGCCGTATAAAGTGTGTGGGACCAAAATAACAGTGCACCGGGCGCCGTAGAAAGTGTGTGGGACCCTAATAACAGTGCACAGAACGCCGTAGAAAGTGTGTGGGACCCAAATGAGAGTGCGCAGGACGCCGTAGAAAGTGTGTGGGACCCAAATAACAGTGCGTCGCACGCCGTAGAAAGTGTGTGGGACCCAATTAAGAGTTCGCAGGACGCCGTAGAAAGTGTGCGGGACCCAAACGGGTGTGCGCAGAACGTCGTAGAAAGTGTGTGGGACCCAAATGAGAGTGCGCAGGACGCCGTAGAAAGTGTGTGGGACCCAAATAACAGTGCGTCGCACGCCGTAGAAAGTGTGTGGGACCCAATTAAGAGTTCGCAGGACGCCGTAGAAAGTGTGTGGGACCCAAATAACAGTGCGCCGGGCGCCGTAGAAAGTGTGCGGGACCCAAATGAGAGTGCGCAGAACGCCGTAGAAAGTGTGTGGGACCCAAATAACAGTGCACCGGGCGCCGTAGAAAGTGTGCGGGACCCAAATGAGAGTGCGCAGAACGCCGTAGAAAGTGTGTGGGACCCAAATGAGAGTGCGCAGGACGCCGTAGAAAGTGTGTGGGACCCAAATAACAGTGCGCCGGACGCCGTAGAAACTGTGTGGGACCCAAATGAGAGTGCGCAGGACGCCGTAGAAAGTGTGTGGGACCCAAATGAGAGTGCGCAGAACGCCGTAGAAAGTGTGTGGGACCCAAATAACAGTGCACCGGGCGCCGTAGAAAGTGTGCGGGACCCAAATGAGAGTGCGCAGAACGCCGTAGAAAGTGTGTGGGACCCAAATGAGAGTGCGCAGGACGCCGTAGAAAGTGTGTGGGACCCAAATAACAGTGCGCCGGACGCCGTAGAAACTGTGTGGGACCCAAATGAGAGTGCGCAGAACGCCGTAGAAAGTGTGTGGGACTCAAATAACAGTGCACCGGGCGCCGTAGAAAGTGTGTGGGACCCAAATAACAGTGCACAGGGCGCCGTAGAAAGTGTGTGGGACCCAAATGAGAGTGCGCAGGACGCCGTAGAAAGTGTGTGTGACCCAAATAACAGTGCACCGGGCGCCGTAGAAAGTGTGTGGGACCCAGATAACAGTGCACAGGGCGCCGTAGAAAGTGTGTGGGACCCAAATGAGAGTGCGCAGAACGCCGTAGAAAGTGTGTGGGACCCAAATGAGAGTGCGCAGGACGCCGTAGAAAGTGTGTGGGACCCAAATAACAGTGCGTCGCACGCCGTAGAAAGTGTGTGGGACCCAATTAAGAGTTCGCAGGACGCCGTAGAAAGTGTGTGGGACCCAAATGAGAGTGCGCAGAACGCCGTAGAAAGTGTGTGGGACCCAAATGAGAGTGCGCAGGACGCCGTAGAAAGTGTGTGGGACCCAAATAACAGTGCGTCGCACGCCGTAGAAAGTGTGTGGGACCCAATTAAGAGTTCGCAGGACGCCGTAGAAAGTGTGTGGGACCCAAATAACAGTGCACCGGGCGCCGTAGAAAGTGTGTGGGACCCAAATAACAGTGCACAGGGCGCCGTAGAAAGTGTGTGGGACCCAAATGAGAGTGCGCAGAACGCCGTAGAAAGTGTGTGGGACCCAAATGAGAGTGCGCAGGACGCCGTAGAAAGTGTGTGGGACCCAAATAACAGTGCGCCGGACGCCGTAGAAAGTGTGTGGGACCCAAATAAGAGTGCGCAGGACGCCGTAGAAAGTGTGTGGGACCCAAATGACAGTGCGCCGGACGCCTCAGAAAGTGTGTGGGACCCAATTAGCAGTGCGTCGGACGCCGTAGAAAGTGTCCGGGACCAAAAGGGGTGTGCGAAGAACGCCGTAGAAAGTGTGCAGGACATCACTGGGAGCGTGCAGCAAATAGAAGGGGGGGGCAGGGCATCAGTGGGTTCGCTTTGAATTAACGCCACCAGGTTAGAAAGGAAACCTTCAGGAAAAATAAATGAAATTCCTGAAAGTTTAGGTTCCTGGCAAAAGTAAAGATTTGGCATGGCCATTTTTTTTTAAAAATTAGAAAGATACTCAGTTAAAAGGGGAAGGTAAAAAAAATGAAAAAAGTTTTGAAATATTCCTGAGAACGATTTGGCGTAGAATAACTTGATTTTTGGGAAATGTAGTGAAATAGTTGAAAGCATGATTTGGCAGTCGAGTTTGAACCAACTATTTATAAGAGTTGTGCAAAATGAGAGATCGCATTGTATAAGCTTATCCGTAGAACATATCGAAGCAAAATCACGCGTGATATGGCTAGCAGTAAACGCTCGTTCGGGAGCTGGAATGCCGCGATCTATTAAGTAAAGTGAGATCAACTATTTGCACCATATCACGCGTGATTTTGCTTTGATATGTTCTTCGGATAAGCTTATACAATGCAATCTCTCATTTTGCACAACTCTTATAAATAGTTGGTTCAAACTCGACTGCCAAATCATGCTTTCAACTATTTCACTACATTTCCCAAAAATCAAGTTATTCTACGCCAAATCGTTCTCAGGAATATTTCAAAACTTTTTTCATTTTCTTTACCTTCCTTTTAACTGAGTATCTTTCTAATTTTTCGAAAAAATGGCCATGCCAAATCTTTACTTTGCCAGAACCTAAACTTTCAGGAATTGTGGTGAGCGCGAAGCGCTCACCAGGATTTGGCTTTTGATCTCTTCCCGCGCGGATGCCCTACAATGAGATCACCTATTCATACCGTCAACAGAGGTATGAGCTGTACACTATTCGACGCGCTGCAAGAAATTACATATGCGTGCAACTTTTTCATCCCAATTGGTCCCCGCTTTCTGGAAGTTATGACCTCTCAAAGTACGCAAAAACGTTCTCCACCACCGCCTCCGCCTCCGCCTCCGCCTCCGCCACCGCCTCCGCCTCCACCTCCGTCCGTCGAAAACCATTTTTTGGAAGGCGTGGACCAAATCGCTCGAAAATTTGTGACTAGATGTAATAGACCACGGGAATGACGAAAATAATTGTCAGAACTCACCATAATGACTTCTGGGCCCCTAACGGGCGTTTGAAACTCGGAAACCGGCCTCTCAAGATTAGTTTATAAAAATGACGGGTTTTTCGTTATCAGTCATTGTTTTCTTAGAGACTCCATATAAATACCTTGCTCTCTAGGGTGGTGTACTATAAACGTCCGGCTTGGAACAGGACGCTATGCGGAAGGGTTGTTTTTGAGCGTGGCGCGTGTTTGTACCATGCGCACCAAAGATAAGAAGTCGTCGCAGGGTGTGCTGAAGTGTCGGTTGACTATGCGAGACCGCAGTAGGAGTATGCAGGACGTCGTGGAACTACAGCAACCCCTCAGTAGGGGTGTGCAGGACGCCATAGAATGTGTGCAGGACCTCAGTAGGAGTGTGCAGGACCTTAGTAGGAGTGTGCAGGACATTGGGGGTGTGTATACAAGTCTGTTGGTACCTGCTCGTTGGTGCCCCTGCTTCTACTGAACCCAGCAGACGTTTGAGTGTACACAGGGAACGTTCGAGCGATATAGCGTGCACAACTATATCGCGAAAGTATCCACACATTGCATAAAGGTGTCGCCGTCCGGCACACTAAGGCCTCTGGTCCATAACACCTTAGGATCCGTACCTAGGGAGTCATGGAGTCTTTGGCCACAAGCCACAATTTCGCCACCCTGAACTGTCGATCGCTGTCGAGTGATATCCAAAAAACTGCGCTATCCAGACTTCTGAGCTATTTCCATGCACCGTTTGCTGCTTTGCAGGAAACCCGCCTCAAGGATAGACCCGTCATCAGCGTCGGAGAGTACACCATCTACTGCGGTAACGCTGACGATAGGAGAGTGGGAGGCTGTGCAATAGCTGTAAGGAAGGATTTCAATGGTATGGTCAAGGAGTTCGGCTCAACGTCGTGTCGGAATGCATTCGTACGACTGCGGGATCACAGAAGGATTCAATCTGTGGATAGTGAGTGCTCATGCGCCCACTGAAACCGCCGAAGACAATTCGAAGGATGCGTTTTATGAGGAACTCAATACGTTGCTGGCCAGGATACCTTGTCAACATGCTGTTGTCGTGGGGATTGACGCAAATGCGAAGATGGGACTTGATCAGGAATCCGAAGTACTCGGTAAATGGTTCTACCCAGTGGAGCAAACATCGGACAATGGCTACCGCCTTGTCGACTTTTGTGAACGCAGTGGTCTGATTATTGCATCGACATTCAAGAGGAATCATCGCCGCCATCAGCTTACGTGGCAGGGACCAACCCGGCTATCTCCAGAAGAGCAGCGGAAGCGGAAGATGACAACTTTGAAACTACAGCTTGACTATGTCCTGACGAGGAATATTCCAGTATCGGACATTCGAAGATCTAGAGCTGTGTGGGATGTCGCATTCGATTCGGATCACCGTCCTGTTCTGTTGAACTTCACTGCGAGGATTCATAAGAGGAAGCGAGGGCTCAGCCTCTCCAGAGGATTGACATGACAAGTCTCAGAGATGAAGAGTGCAGAAGGAATTTCCGACAACGCGTTTCTATTCACATCGGAGTACGGACTAAGAAGAAACTTTGCGACGCGGATTCTTTTGTCAAATGCATCCAGGACGCTTCGAAAGAGGCACTCCCGGTTGTACAGCCTAAGAAGAAGTTCGCCTACGTCTCAGAAGAAACAACATCTACCTACAACAGAGTATGTGCTCTCCGAACTGCAGGAAACTTCGTGGAGGAGAAGCGTCTGAGGAGGAAGTTGCGTCGGCAGCTTCAAAGTGACCGCGAACGAGAGTGGACGTGTAGAGCTAAGGAGTTCGAGAAGGCTTGGGAGGAGAAGAATCCGAGGAAAGCCTACACGTTGCTGCGACAGTATAGCGGGAAGATGAAGAGATGTTCTCCTGTCTTGAACACTACCAATGGAGTTGCAGTTGGTGATGCGACGCTGCCAATATGGAAGGATTACTTCAGTTCACTACTGAATCGTCCAGCGCCATCAGTACCTGAGCTCCCGCATGTTCAGAGAGCACATTACGATGTCAGTGAGGAACCGCCGACTGAGTCTGAAGTTTTGGATTGTGTCCGGAAAATGAAGAATGGAAAGGCAGGTGGAGATGACAACATCACTGCTGAAATGCTGAAAGCTCTTCCTCCGTCTGGGATTCGTGAAATGACCAACACCATCCGTGCCATATGGATGGGCGAAAGGATACCCGATTCGTGGAGACATGCGATCATCGTACCTCTTCACAAGAAGCTATCCGTCACGGATCCTAAGAACTACAGAGGAATCTCTCTACTTCGTGTCATGTACAAGGTTTTAGAACGTATCATTCTCGAGCGACTTATCAAACATCGTGAAGGAACGACCAGAGATGAGCAAGCCGGTTTTCGACGTGGAAGATCGACCATCGACCAAGAGTTGGTCGTGAGAAGAGTAATTGAATTGTGGCAGCGGTATTCGAAGCCATTACAGCTTGCTTTTTGGACTTTGAAGCCGCGTTCGACTCTCCTCATCGTGATCGATTGCTCAATGCTCTGCGAGCAGATGGAGTCCCGGAAAAGTATGTTCGGTTAATCGAGGACATGAACAAAGGAACAACAGCAGCAGTTCGTACACCTGTCGGATTTACGTCACCTTTCGAGGTGAAAACAGGAGTAAGGCAAGGAGCCGTTGCAGGACCTTTTCTTTTCAACTTCGCCGTTGATGACATCATGCGTAGAGTTGCAGAACAGTTTCCTGCGGATGTGATCCTAACACCATCAGGACGCTCCCTTGTCGACCTGGAGTACGCCGACGACATTGTGTTATTCGCTGAAAACAACGCAAAACTGCAAAGGATTGTGAACCTCGTTTCGAAGTATGCCGCAGCCTATGGACTTCGTCTTCGTCCCGACAAATGCAAGCAGATGTGGGTCTCTCAGAGGCCTTCAACTGGAGTTTGTGTGGACGGACAACGTATCGAACTGGTGGACGATTTCTGTTATTTGGGCTGTTTGCTGAAGAACGATGGTAGTTATGCAGCGGATATTCGACAACGATGTGCGAAAGCTACGTCTGCATTCAATTCTCTAACCAAGTGTTTGTGGTCTACCACCATCGCGAAGGAAGTCAAGTTGCGCGTCTACCTATCCGCTATTCGCCCTATCATGATGTACCGATCGGAGACGTTGGCGGCACCAAAAACGCAGATGGAAAGGTTGGATTGCACGGAGAGGAAGCTTTTTAGACGTTTGCTTGGATATTTCTGGCCGCGTGTATGTCATAACGAAGACCTTTACAAGGAAATCGACGCAGTACATCAACGCTTGACACGAGGAGGTGCCAGCATCTCCTAACGCCATCTCAAGCAGCAATGGAAAGTCGACTTCGACTGCTCAGGCATATACTAAGAAGAACGCCGGATCGTCTCGTACAACACGCTTTAAAAATGCTTCCAAATCCTGTCTGGAAACGGCCACCTGGGCGTAGGCGAAAGTTCTGGAGGGATGTGGTTAAAGAGGATTTAAAGTCACTCGGCATCGAAAGACAGTTCAGGCGCGATGTTTCGTTTCGCAGGAAATGGAATAGTGACAGCTGGATGGAATGTGTTCAAATTGTGGCTGAAGACCGTGAAAAATGGACACGGCTGACTACTAGGACGGCACACCTCGGTGAAGATGCGGAATGACCGCGTCAGGCGAAAGCCAACCGATTAAGCTCAAGTAAAGTCAAGTGCAGGACATCATGGGACCTGTGCAGGACCCCAGTAGGGGTGTGCAGGACGTCGTAGAATGTGTGCAGGACCTCCCGGTAGGAGTGTGCAGGACCTTGGTAGGAGTGTGCAGGACATCATGGGACCTGTGCAGGACCCCAGTAGGGTGTGCAGGACCTCAGTAGGAGTGTGCAGGACATTTTGGGACCTGTGCACGACCCCAGTAAGGTGTGCAGGACGTCGTAGAATGTGTGCAGGACCTCAGTGGGAGTGTGCAGGACCTTAGTAGGAGTGTGCAGGACATCATGGGACCTGTGCAGGACCCCAGTAGGGTGTGCAGGACCTCCAGTAGGAGTGTGCATGACATTATGGGACCTGTACAGGACCTCAGTAGAGTGCGCAGGATGTCATGGAACGTGTGCAGGACCCCAGTAGGGTGTGCAGGACGTCGTAGAATGTGTGCAGGACACTCCAGTAGGAGTGTGCAGGACCTTAGTAGGAGTGTGCAGGACATCATGGGACCTGTGCAGGACCCCAGTAAGGAGTGTGCAGGACATCATGGGGACCTGTGCAGGACCCCAGTGAGGGTGTGCAGGACGTCGTAGAATGTGTGCACGACCTTAGTAGGAGTGTGCAGGACATCATGAAACATGTGCAAGACCCTGTAAGGATGAGCAGGACTTCATGGAATGTGTGCAGGACATCAGTAGGAGTGTGCAGGACATCATGAAGCGTGTGCAGGACCCCAGTAGGGGTTGAGCAGGACGTCATGGAATGTGTGTAGGACCTTAGTAAAATTACACAGGACATCATAGAACGTGTGCAGGACCCCAATAGGGGTGTGCAGGACATCATGGAATGTTGTGCAGGACCTTAGTAGGAGTGTGCAGGACATCATGAAACGTGAGCATGACCCCTGTAAGGATGATCAGAACTTCGTGGAATGTGCGCAGGACATCAGGAGGAGTGTGCAGGACATCATGAAGCGTGTGCAGGACCCCAATAGGGGTGTGCAGAGACATCATGGAATGTGTGCAGGACCTTAGTAAGTGTGCAGGACATCATGAAGCGTGTGCAAGACCCCTGTAAGGATGATCAGAACTTCGTGGAATGTGTGCAGGACATCAGTAGGAGTGTGCAGGACATCATGAAACGTGTGCAAGACCCCTGTAAGGATGAGCAGGACTCCATGGAATGTGTGCTGGATCTCAGTAGGGGTGTGCAGGACGCCGTAGAATGTGTGCAGGACCTCGGTAGGGTGTGCAGGACCTTAGTAGGAGTGTGCAGGACATCATGGGACCTGTGCAGGACCCCATTAGGGGTGAGCAGGACGTCGTAGAATGTGTGCAGGACCTCCAGTAGGAGTGTGCAGGACCTTAGTAGGAGTGTGCAGGACATCATGGGACCTGTGCAGGACCCCAGTAGGGTGTGCAGGACCTCAGTAGGAGTGTGCATGACATTATGGGACCTGTACAGGACCTCCAGTAGGAGTGCGCAGGATATCATGGAACGTGTGCAGGACCCCAGTAGGGGTGTGCAGGACGTCGTAGAATGTGTGCAGGACCTCAGTAGGAGTGTGCAGGACAGCTTAGTAGGAGTGTGCAGGACATCATGGGACCTGTGCAGGACCCCAGTAGGAGTGTGCAGGACATCATGGAACCTGTGTAGGACCCCCAGTAGGGGTGTGCAGGACATCGTAGAATGTGTGCAGAACATCAGTAGGAGTGTGCAGGACATCATGGGACCTGTGCAGGACCCCAGTAGGGTGTGCAGGACGTCGTAGAATGTGTGCAGGACCTTAGTAGGGAGTGTGCAGGACATCATGAAACATGTGCAAGACCCCTGTAAGGATGAGCAGGACTTCATGGAATGTGTGCAGGACATCCCAGTAGGAGTGTGCAGGACATCATGAAGCGTGTTGCAGGACCCCAGTAGGGTTGAGCAGGACGTCACGGAATGTGTGCAGGACCTTAGTAGGAGTGTGCAGGACATCATGAAACGTGTGCAAGACCCCTGTAAGGATGATCAGAACTTCGTGGAATGTGTGCAGGACTTCAGTAGGAGTGTGCAGGACATCATGAAACGTGTGCAAGACCCCTGTAAGGATGAGCAGGACTTCATGGAATGTGTGCTGGATCTCAGTAGGGGTGTGCAGGACCTCAGTTCAATGTTCAGGACACCGTATGCAAGCCAGGCTTCCGAATCTACAAGAACGATAGTTAAGTCCGCCAGAACAGGGCTACCGTAATCTCACTCGAGTTGGCTCTAAAATTTTCTAAGTTCTGACTCCGATTTCGCTTCATCTTCCCTACAGGTGGTGATGTTTCCCTGCTTTTTAGTCCAGGCAGATCCTCAACTGCTGACCCCTAGAGAAGGACGGTGTGTGAATCATGACACACCGCTCTTCACTTCTTTTATACTTTATCATTGATCAATTGGGTATCATCAAATTTGTTTACGAGAGCCGAATAACATCATTCCTGAGATTACGGTAGTCCTCTTCTGGCGCACTTAACTATCGTTCGCGCTGGAAATCAATTTCCATTTTTCAGGCTCAATTTCATGATTGAGCCCGGTAGACCACACTGGTAAACTTTGGCGAGTCAAAAACGTTGGACGATGAGGTTAATATCCGCCACCAATTCTCACCAGTCATCTAGCCCTTTTTCCTAGAATGTTGGTGCGACAGTAAGATAACAGGAAAAATTGGTTACGGCACGAACTCCACATGCAGAAAAACTCCGAAAATGATTTTGGCGCGAAATTCAAATTCGTATTTACAATGTGTTCCGATTGACTTTTCTTTACAAATGAAGGTTTTTCATGGGCCCCTTCAACATTTTCTTTCACTAGAGGGGCCAAGCTACGCAAAAACTCATAGAAATGATGGAAAACTCTGATAAAAAGAGGCCTGATACTGCGCTATCAATCATTGTTTTTATTAGAGCTCTACGGAAATACTTCGACTGGTAGCCTCACCAATGGGCCGTTCATTTCATTTCTGTCTTGAGTGGTGCGTGCCCCCGTCTAGAAGAGTGCCTAGAACCTGTACAATTGGGTCATTTTGAAACTCATTTCTTCATTTTTCGACTTTTAAATTCAAAAAGTATATGCCTTGCATCTATTTGTAGGAAGCCGCGTTGCAACAATTATCTTGCAGTCTTAGCAGCGGAGCGGTTGTTTCTTCATTTCTACCACTATGTTTTCGAAAAACAACTTGCCTTTTAGAGCTTGACGATATTGTGAAAGGGAAACCCTTGTAAAAAGTTGTGAAATTCCTGAAAGTTGGGCTCCGCAGAAAAGGTCAAGGATTTGGCATTGCTCCTAAATGTTGTGAAATTGTTTTATGGGATTTGGCTCTCAACTTGATTTTCAAATGTAGTGAAATTGTCGAATTGATTTGGCTGTGATGATACTATATGCAGATAACATAATCATTAAATGTAGTGAAATTGTTGCAAGCGGATTTGGCAGGAGCTCTATCAATTATCACAGTCAAATCACGTCAGAAGGTCCTCTGGCGAGCGAATGAAGACAAAAAGAAAAAATAATAATCCTCAGTCAACAATGCTGAACGAAACGTGGCCTTATGGGCTAGGAATTAAGGTTTCCGAATGCTATTCTGCCCTTTCAGTGTAGCTCCCACTAACAATAATGTACCAGACCTTCCCTCACCGATGAGATAAAAATCATGAAAACGAAATCTAACGCAATTTACTCGCTACTGACTCTATGTCTTCGTGTCCTCAACGCTTTCACGGTTCGCATTGTATAGAAACGTTTTGCTGCTAGGTTTATTCCTGTTCTCATTCGATTCAATATGCGCTTCAAGGAAAACCCCTTCTGACGCGTGATTTGACTGTGATAATTGATAGAGCTCCTGCCAAATCCGTTTGCAACAATTTCACTACATTTAATGATTATGTTATCTGCATATAGTATCATCACAGCCAAATCAATTCGACAATTTCACTACATTTGAAAAATCAAGTTGAGAGCCAAATCCCATAAAACAATTTCACAACATTTAGGAGCAATGCCAAATCCTTGACCTTTTCTGCGGAGCCCAACTTTCAGGAATGTTCATCTCCTTTTCTTTTTTCAGTTGGCGTTCATGATCTTATTGGAACACTTATCGTTGAGCTAGAGAGCTCATTTTTGGCCAGGGAGCTGGTTTTATTGGAACCTAGCTCCTGTCAAAATTTGAAGTTGGTTGCTCAATTTTTGCGGAACCTCAAAATTGAGGGTCAAGAAAGACAAAAACACGTAAACATGTTATTATAAACCATCCGACGTTTACTTATTCGTAAAAATGAACTAGTGAAATAAACACCGTTACTGATAGGCTTTTGCTCAGGATTTGACGGGGCAACGCTTCAATCAATACTGCGGGATCTCGGAAGTACTTTTTGGAACGCCGCACGGTGTGACTCAGAAGTGCGCCACCGTGCGAAAGACGCCGTAGAAAGTGTGGGACCCAAACGGGTGTGCGCAGAACGCCGCAGAAAGTGTGCAGGACCCAAATGGGAGGGCGCCGGACGCCGTAGAAAGTGTGCGGGACCCAAATGGGTGTGCGCAGAACGCCGTAGAAAGTGTGTGGGACCCAAATGAGAGTGCGCCGAACGCCGTAGAAAGTGTGCGGAACCCAAATGAGAGTGCGCCGGACGCCGTAGAAAGTGTGTGGGACGCAAATGGGTGTGCGCAGAATGCCGTAGAAAGTGTGTGGGACCCAAATGGGAGTGCGCAGAACGCCATAGAAAGTGTGCGGGATCCAAATGGGTGTGCGCAGAACGCCCTGGAAAGTCTGTGGGACCCAAATAAGAGTGCGCCGGACGCCGTAGAAAGTGTGCGGGACCCAAATGAGAGAGCTTCGGACGCCGTAGAAAGTGTGTGGGACCCAAACGAGAGTGCGCCGGACTCCGTAGAAAGTGGCGGGACCCAAATGGGTGTGCGCAGAACGCCCTAGAAAGTGTGCGGGACCCAAGTGGGAGTGCGCCGGACGCCGTAGAAAGTGTGCGCGACCCAAATGAGAGTGCGCCGGACGCCGTAGAAAGTGTGCGGGACCCACGTGGAAGTGCACCGGACGCCGTAGAAAGCGTGCGGGACCCAAATGGGTGTGCGCAGAACGCCGTAAAAAGTGTGCGGGACCCAAGTGGGAGTGCGCGGGACGCCGTAGAAAGTGTGCGGGACCCAAATGGGAGTGCGCCGGACGCCTTAGAAAGTGTGCGGGACCCACGTGGAGTGCGCCGGACGCCGTGGAAAGTGTGCGCGACCCAAATGGGTGTGCGCCGGACGCCGTAGAAAGTGTGCGCGATCAAATGGGTGTGCGCAGAACGCCCTAGAAAGTGTGCGGGACCCACGTGGGAGTGCGCCGGACGCCGTATAAAGTGTGCGGGACCCAAATGGGTGTGCGCAGAATGCCGTATTAAGTGTGTGGGACCCAAATGAGAGTGCGCCGGACGCCGTAGAAAGTGAGCGGGACCCAAATGAGAGAGCGTCGGACGCCGTAGAAAGTGTGCGGGACCCAAATGGGTGTGCGCGGAACGCCGTAGAAAGTGTGCGGGACCCGAGTGGGAGTGCGCCGGACGCCATAGAAAGTGTGCGGGATCCAAATGGGTGTGCGCAGAACGCCCTAGAAAGTGTGCGGGACCCAAACGGGTGTGCGCAGAACGCCATAGAAAGTGTGCGGGACCCACGTGGGAGTGCGCCGGACGCCGTATAAAGTGTGCGGGACCCAAACGGGTGTGCGCAGAACGCCATAGAAAGTGTGCGGGATCCAAATGGGTGTGCGCAGAACGCCCTAGAAAGTGTGTGGGACCCAAATGAGAGTGCGCCGGACGCCGTAGAAAGTGTGCGGGACCCAAATGAGAGTGCGCCGGACGCCGTATAAAGTGTGCGGGACCCAAATGGGTGTGCGCAGAATGCCGTAGTAAGTGTGTGGGACCCAAATGAGAGTGCGCCGGACGCCGTAGAAAGTGTGCGGGACCCAAATGAGAGAGCGCCGGACGCCGTAGAAAGTGTGCGGGACCCAAATGGGTGTGCGCAGAACGCCGTAAAAAGTGTGCGGGACCCAAGTGGGAGTGCGCCGGACGCCATAGAAAGTGTGCGGGATCCAAATGGGTGTGCGCAGAACGCCGTAGAAAGTGTGCGGGACCCACGTGGGAGCGCGCCGGACGCCGTATAAAGTGTGCGGGACCCAAATGGGTGTGCGCAGAATGCCGTAGTAAGTGTGTGGGACCCAAATGAGAGTGCGCCGGACGCCGTAGAAAGTGAGCGGGACCCAAATGAGAGAGCGCCGGACGCCGTAGAAAGTGTGCGGGACCCAAATGAGAGTGCGCCGGACGCCGTATAAAGTGGCGGGACCCAAATGGGTGTGCGCAGAATGCCGTAGTAAGTGTGTGGGACCCAAATGAGAGTGCGCCGGACGCCGTAGAAAGTGAGCGGGACCCAAATGAGAGAGCGCCGGACGCCGTAGAAAGTGTGCGGGACCCAAATGGGTGTGCGCAGAACGCCGTAGAATGTGTGCGGGACCCAAGTGGGAGTGCGCCGGACGCCATAGAAAGTGTGCGGGATCCAAATGGGTGTGCGCAGAACGCCCTGGAAAGTCTGTGGAACCCAAATGAGAGTGCGCCGTACGCGGTAGAAAGTGTGCGGGATTCAAATGAGAGTGCGCCGGACGCCGTAGAAAGTGTGCGCGACCCTAGTGGGAGTGCGCCGGACGCCGTAGAAAGTGTGCGGGACCCAAATGGGTGTGCGCAGAACGCCGTAGAAAGTGTGCGGGACCCACGTGGGAGTGCGCCGGACGCCGTGGAAAGTGTGCGCGACCCTAGTGGGAGTGCGCCGGACGCCGTAGAAAGTGTGCGCGATCAAAATGGGTGTGCGCAGAACGCCGTAGAAAGTGTGCGGGACCCACGTGGGAGTGCGCCGGACGCCGTATAAAGTGTGCGGGACCCAAATGGGTGTGCGCAGAATGCCGTATTAAGTGTGTGGGACCCAAATGAGAGTGCGCCGGACGCCGTGGAAAGTGTGCGCGACCCTAGTGGGAGTGCGCCGGACGCCGTAGAAAGTGTGCGCGACCCAAATGGGTGTGCGCAGAACGCCGTAGAAAGTGTGCGGGACCCACGTGGGAGTGCGCCGGACGCCGTATAAAGTGTGCGGGACCCAAATGGGTGTGCGCAGAATGCCGTATTAAGTGTGTGGGACCCAAATGAGAGTGCGCCGGACGCCGTAGAAAGTGAGCGGGACCCAAATGAGAGAGCGCCGGACGCTGTAGAAAGTGTGCGGGACCCAAACGGGTGTGCGCAGAACGCCGTAGAAAGTGTGCGGGACCCAGGTGGGAGTGCGCCGGACGCCGTATAAAGTGTGCGGGACCCAAATGGGTGTGCGCAGAATGCCGTAGTAAGTGTGTGGGACCCAAATGAGAGTGCGCCGGACGCCGTAGAAAGTGTGCGGCACCCAAATGAGAGTGCGCCGGACGCCGTAGAAAGTGTGCGGTGACAAAGTGAAAGTGCGCAAGACGCCGTAGAAAGTGTGCGGGACCCAAATAGAAGCACGCCCATGCCGATCATTTTTTCCGCAGGGCTACCGTAACCATTCTTGAGCAAAACATGACAACGAACGATAACACACGCTCATAACATGCCGGGTATAAAAGGGCAGAGGAGCGGTTTGCACTCATTCACATACCGTTCTCTTCGAGAAGCCGCCGGGAAGTGGCTGAGGAGGTCGAAATTCTGCAAACACGTTTGTTGGCTATTACGATGTGCTCATATCCAAGCTGACACTCAGAAGTTTTTGAAGGAGGGTTACGGTAGCCCTGCGGAAAAATGACCGGCGTGAGCGTGCTTGTGACCCAAATGGGTGTACGCAGAACGCCGTAGAAAGTGTGTGGGACCCAAATGAGAGTGCGTTGGACACCGTAGGAAGTGCCGGACTCAAATGGGTGTGCGCAGAACGCCGTAGAAAGTGTGCAGGACATCAGTGGGAGTGTGCAAGATGTAACAGAATGTGCGCAGGACACTAGTGGGAGTGCGCAGGATGACATAGAAAGTGTGCAGGACATCAGTGGGAGCGTGCAGGACTATAGTGGGAGTGTGCAGCACCTCATAGAAAGCGTGTATGACATCAGTGGAAGGGCGTAGGCCATCAGTTGGAGTGCGCAGGACGTCACAGAAGGGGGGGGGCAGGACATCAGTGGGTTTACTTTCACCTAACACCACCAGGCATAAATCATGTTAGAAAGGAAACCTTTCGGAAAATAAATGAGATTCCTGAAAGTTTAGGTTCCTGGCAAAGTAAAGATTTGGCATGGCCATAGAAATATACTCAGTTAAAAAGGGAAGATAAAGAAAAATGAAAAAAGGTTTTGAAATATTCCTGAGAACGATTTGGCGTAGAATAATTTGTTTTTCGGGAAATGAAGTGAAATAGTTGAAAGTACAGTACCGAGCATATTTTTTGCGGCGTTTTGCGGCGTTTTTTGAGTTCACAAAGCGCCGCATCGCCATAACTCACTTCAAAGTTGACTAAATGAGTTTTTTCAGATAGTTTTCGTGTTCCTCTCAGTAAGGCGAATGTAATGGTATGTGTTGAACGCTCTTTTAACTCTGGCATTTTGTTGAAAAATGTGTATTTCCTTCTAAAATTCACATCGACCACAGGTCAAAAAATGACAGATTTCTGCTATCATGACCGTCTGATCAGTTCATTATGAGGGGTTTAGAGATGCAAATATGCAAATTTCGATAAACTTTCGAAGTTGAATCTATCTCTTTGGAACACTATCGTATAGGACTAAATGGAAGCAATCCAGAAGTGACTTCAGAATTGAAATTGGACCACTTTGAAGCAAGTTATGGCGTTGCGGCGCTTTGTGAGCGCAAAAACCGCCGCAAAACGCTTTCTTTGCAAAAAATTTGCTCGGTACTGTATGATTTGGCAGTCGAGTTTGAACCAACTATTGATAAGAGTTGTGCAAAACGAGAGATCACCTTGTCTGTGCTTATCCGGAGAACATATCAAAGCAAAATCACGCGTGTTATGGAACAAACACTTCATTTTACTTCACTTAATACGTGAAGATCGCGGCAATCCAGCTCCCAAACGAGCTTTTACTGCTTGCATTATCACGCGTGATTTTGCTTTGATATGTTCTACGGGTAAGCTCATACAATGCGATCTCTCGTTTTGCACAACTCTTATCAATAGTTGGTTCAAACTCGACTGCCAAATCATACTTTCAACTATTTCACTTCATTTCCCGAAAAACAAATTATTCTACGCCAAATCGTTCTCAGGAATATTTCAAAACCTTTTTTCATTTTTCCTTATCTTCCCTTTTGAACTGAGTATATTTCTATGGCCATGCCAAATCTTTACTTTGCCAGGAACCTAAACTTTCAGGAGTATAACGTTTAACAACGCTACATCACTTGTAGACACAGTAAAACCGGCGTATACACTATCATCTCGCACTTCGTGGCGCGGAAAAAAAAGGAGACAACGGATGAAGGCGGTCGAAAATAAAAAAAAATTGAAAATCTAAAAAAAGATTCGGAATCTACATAAAATTCTCTATAATATAGGTTTTTGATGTCCGCATAACTCTCTACCTCCGCAGAGTCATTCCCTTCTAAACCCGAATCCCGTTGTGTCCTGCGATGTGGCCAGATGTGGATTTTCGGAAAAGGAGATAACTATTTTTTTCGCTTGAAACTCCGTTTTAGGAGCTATTTTGGCATTATAATTAATTGTTGGGGACCGTAGGATAACAAAAAAGTTAGAGTTTCCTCGATCGCGACGTAATGGGGGTTTTCTTAAGCCCTTAAGTTCCCTAAGAAAGCCCTGCGCAGACGCGCTCTGATGAGCGCGCAGCCAACGCAATTTTTCACCTTGAAGGGAAGTAAAAAACCTTTTTTCTTCCATTTCCATCATATTTTCTCGATTTTTTTGCCTTTTCATTATTTTCTTGTATTAGGGTGTTCTCCATAATTCATCCACTTTGTTTTGCTTGCAAATTAATTGTTTTTAACGCATTTATTGTGTTTTCAAATGATTTTTTTAAATAATAACTACAATTTTCTCTACAACTCCAATAGAGCTACCCCGGAACTCCTCAGTAAGGAAGGTAGCTCTATTTTTATGTAAAATGCTGCCATCCCGGAATCTCATCTTTAATAGTGTTTCCTTCTTTTGTGCGAAAGAGATCTCTTCTTACCACTTTATTGGTGAGCTTTCGTCGTTAACGACTTTTTTCAAACCTACAAGTATATCCTACAATCTATTACAATACTATATAAATCTTACGTATTGTAAAAACACATCAGTGAACGATCCTTTCTCTTAGCGAGGGACCTACTGCGGCCTTACGGTTGTTTCTGTAAAGGGACAGTAACTCAAGACACAGTGAGAGTACAGAACATTATGGCCTAACCGCTCGCTACTCCCTACGCAACTAACAATTACTGCTTTAGCGGTGGTCTTGATAAGGTGAGGATAAGGCAATCGTAATCGCAACGCTACGCGATGAGTTTCAAACTCTCCGCCATCTCATCACGGTTATTGATCTCAGGGGCCAGCCGCTTGATCGCAAGTGCCTCATACAATTTCCTTTCCAGCGAAGCCTCCAGAAATCGGTGCAACACAGTGGCTCGTATTGTAGGGGGTTCTTCCTCGACATGATGTTCAGTGCGATGTCTCGAGAAACCACTTCTTGTATAGGAGGCGGGGTTTCGTAGAGCTCGTTGATGCTCGTCCATCCATCCAGTATACCATGGTAGGATATACTTGTAGGTTTGAAAAAGTCGTAAACGACGAAAGCTCACCAATAAAGTGGTCAGAAGAGATCTCATTCGCACCAAAGAAGGGAACACTATTAAAGATGAGAAAAGAAGGGATCACTATTAAAGATGAGATGAGAACTATTAAAGATGGCAGATTTTCTTATCATTACAGTAACCGCAATTTCTTCTTCCACACTTATCTTCATAGGTTTTCGAGCTTGTCAGTAGGTTTTTCAGGTTGGGTGGCGGTCGGAATACGAGCCTCGCGGGCAGATTAGCTTCTTTCACAATCCGATTCACCTTCTAAGGCCCCGGTCAGAGTTGGTGCTATTTGCATCTGTATCCCCCCTCGCACCCCCCCCCCAACACCCCCCCGCACCCCCCAACACCCACCCGGTCGATACGTATGTTTAAAATGATGGAGTGAGGTTGAGAAAATCACTCGGTGCATCCAACTAGATATGACGATGATTACGTGGCCAACAGGATTGCACCTGTTGTGAGAATTAGTGAAGGAGATTCTGGAGAAGTAAGGGAGGTAGCAGTAAGGTTAGCTTTCTAGTGATACGCAATGTTTTATCATAGGCCCGCCCACCCGGTGATTTCCTCATCCTCCGTCATCCACGTATTGCATGGATATCGACCGCGTCGGATACACCGAGTGATTTTCTCAAACTCACTCCATCATTTTAAACATACGTATCGACCGGGGGGGGGGGGGCGGGGGGAATACACCGAGAGATTTTCTCAGCTTCACCTCACCATGTTGTTTATACGTATCGACCGCGTGGGTCTTGGGGGGTGTTGGGGGGTGCGGGGGGGATACACCGAGTGATTTTTGCATCCCATTTCCAATGCATTCTGTGTGTATCGACCGGGCTGGAGACGTCGGCTCATCCAACTATGACCGGGGCCTTAGCAATTGCTTCATTGATATACGGTAAGACAAGTGGCACACCTCCGGGACTGAAAAAGGGACGCCACGATGTTGGAGTCGATGTCGTATATCCGTTATCAGTCAGGATTCTTGTCATTTCAGCCTCTACCTCTGGTATCTCTCGGGAGCATATCCTATTTTTCGTCGCTACAAGGTTCTTTACCACGTTCGCTCTCATATAGAGCGGGTGTGCACTTTTCGAGTGAAGAATGATGTTTCTCGACGCAGCCTTCTAATACCAAACCAAATGTTTGATGCCGCCACTTATCCTAACGTTTATGTTGAGGAATGGAAGCATACCGTTTGCGTCTGGGAGCTCCATCGTGAAGTGAATATTTGTGTCGCAATCGTTAAGGCTGGAGAGTGCGACCTGTAGTTCACGGGCTGTAGAAGTAATGACAAATACATCATCTATGTATCGTTTGTAGAATAAGATGGTGTTTGTCAAGGATCGTCACTCTATTCTGTCCAGATATACAATGGCCAGTAATGGGGCAATCCGCAGACCCATGGCTAATCCTCGCTTCTGCCAGTAGAATTCTCCGTCGAACACAAATATGTTACATCTCAGATTTCCTGGTGGTGTCGATTGAAAAGCTCAAATAGTGCCGCGACAGCGGAGAAAACCCAAACAGGCAGCAGCGACCGTTTAGGGGTTGAGCAGAGTGCCAACAGGGCGCGGCGCGGCATGATGATGGAGAGCCGTATTGATAGATCGCACCGATCTATCAATATGGCTCTCCATCATTACGCCACGCCGCGCCTTCTTGGCACTCTGCTCAACCCCTTATCCATACGTGTTCCATCACACTGTTTTGCCAGTGGAGGTGTTTTACGAGTTTTATCATGTATCAACGTACCAACTTCATGCGTATTAAGCTTGATAAACGATGTGGATAAGCGGTCGCTGCTGCCTGTTTAGGAGGCCCCGCAACAGCGTCGTCGTTATTGACGTTTGTATAAAGAGAGACGACATCGAAACTTGCAAAGCAAGCACTATCAGGAACTGCACACCTATCCAGAGCTGCTACAAACTCCTGCGTATTCATAATGTGCGCTGACACGTGATGAAGGAGCGGGGACAGAATTTTGACAAGGAACCAGCTGATTCGGTCCGAAGGTCCCCCACACGAAGATATTATTGGCCTTGTCTTTATGTCGTTCGCTGCGATGTGCCGCAAATCAACATCTTCGTGGAGTTTATGCGTCCTTACCAACGCATAGTAGGTTGGGATGATCGGTGCTGTCGATACGAAGCGATCCACTGTTTTTTTCCATGATTTTGCTGAGCTCTTGTCTTGTGGAAGTCCTGGTTGATTCACAGGCTATTTCGAATTCTCGCATACAAGACGCTCCGTAGGTGTTCTCATCGGAAAGGCACTGTAGCCCTATATTTCTGTCCATTGCTTGTTCCATCACATCAAAGTCGCCTCCCTTATCACTCACACTGTAACGTAGTTCTCTTCGTAGTGAAAACAACTTTCTGAGTCCACGTCTTTCCGGCTGAGTGAGATTCGAACCAAAACTAGTCGCCGTGCTATTACTGTAGCAACTGACCAGGTTGAGCTGGAGCGAGGCAAGCATAGACTCTAACGAGGGTGTCGGTTTCGGTGTCATTATAGAGGCTCGCGGGAACGGAATCGAAGCGGTGAATGACGACATCCTGTCCAAAACAGTCGGCTGCATGTTCACACGCCATCGGGTCTGATGGACAAACTTGTAGAAGCCACACAACACCGAGCTTATGACGTCTTGATCCACAGCTACGGACACTGAGAAAGATGGTCCTAGGTTGAGCAAAGCTTCAATTTCGTTATCAACCTTATCTGTGCCAATTATTGTACATCTTCTCGGTGGTACTGCGAGAGGCACAATGAAGTGTTGGTTTTCAGGGACGTAGTGAGATTGCAAGTATTCGAGCTTTCCCTGAAGTTTCCTTCTTCCACGATCACGAATACGATGACAAAGTGCTTGATTTGTGTCAGAAATCTCTCGCCATATCATTTGGTTAATTTGTCCTCTGAGTATTTCTTTTTGTGTTTGGTATGAATGCACTGCCGTCTTCTTTGTTTTCGGTCAGCAAGACAAGCGTCAAGCAGCGCGCGCTTCAATGATGAAAGACTACCGGGAACCGCGCTGTTTCGGGTGTATGGAATGTTCGACAGCGAGGTTTCTATGAACTTAGGTAGAAGTGTTCGCGCTTTACACTGGAGTAAAAACCTTATAGACTCATCGTACACAACGGAAGACTGGTGGCATGCAATATACTTGATAAGGACAGCAAAAGTATTCCGGCAAATGCTATGTAGTCGTTGCTGGATTTTTAGATAATTAAAATGCTGCAATCCCGTAGTCTCATCTTTAATAGTGTTCCCTTCTTTGGTGCGAATGAGATCTCTTCTGACCACTTTATTGGTGAGCTTTCGTCGTTAACGACTTTTTCAAACCTACAAGTATATCCTACCATGGTATACTGGATGGATGGACGAGCATCAACGAGCTCTACGAAACCCCGCCTCCTATACAAGAAGTGGTTTCTCGAGGCATCGCACTGAACATCATGCCGAGGAAGAACCTCCTACTATACGAGCCACTGTGTAGCACCGATTTCTGAAGGCCCCGCTGGAAAGGAAATTGTATGAGGCACTTGCGATCAAGCGGCTGGCCCCTGAGATCAATAACCGTGATGAGATGGCGGAAAGTTTGAAACTTATCGCGTAGCGCTGCGATTACGATTACCTTATCCTCACCTTATCAAGACCACCGCTAAAGCAGTAATTGTTAGTTGCGTAGGGAGTAGCGAGCGGTGAGGCCATAATGTTCTGTACTCTCACTGTGTCTTGAGTTACTGTCCCTTTACAGAAACAACCGTAAGGCCGCAGTAGGTCCCTCGCAAAGAGAAAGGATCGTTCACTGGTGTGTTTTTGCAATACGTAAGATTTATATAAAATTGTAATAGATTGTAGGATATACTTGTAGGTTTGAAAAAGTCGTTAACGACGAAAGCTCACCAATAAAGTGGTAAGAAGAGATCTCATTCGCACAAAAGAAGGAAACTCTATTTTTATGTTGAAAGAGACTAACTACTTATAGTCCACGCCAATGGAGAAAAGCGCCTATGCATGACCCTTTCGTGTCCACACGTCAGCCGCGACCGATCTAGATCCTGAAAATCATTACAACAATTTTCGCTTTTCTTTCAAATTTGACACTAGGTAAAACTTCAAAAAAAAATTTGTTCCCAGGGACCCCTCGGGGGGTCGTAAAATTTTGGGGTTTTTTTGGAAAAAATTAAAATTTGGGGGGGTCGTAGCCGCGACGAAAATTGCCACAACGGCCTGCTCAACCCTGTCGAGAGGTGGGAAGAGGTCTTAAGCAGCTGCGACGAATACATAATTGATTAATTTATTGTTATAGTTATTGTTTTTTGTTCAAATAGAGCTTTGTAAAAACTTTGTAAAAAACCGAACGAGCATATTCCCCAACCCAATACTTGTAGAAGGGGGCCCTCCCTGAGGAGAATACACAATTGCAAAACCACTTTTTGATTCAGACATCGAGTCTGCCCTCCATATTTGTGAAGCGTTACCCTGAACGGAGTTATAAACGCTCCTCCTCTAAAGATTTCAGAAATGTTGCGAACACTAATTTCAACAACTTACCAAAGTCCTCCGTAAGTTGTTGAAATCGTGATCGTAAGTTGCGCAGCCTCATGCGCTAATGTGTTCGCAACATTTTCGGAACTGTTCTGTAACTCTCTAAGGGGTCGTTTATACTACCGCCGCCGAGCGGCGCGGCACAGTGCATTTCTGTAATATTGATCACGCGGCACGGCACGATCGATATTGTAGGACTGCACTTCGCCGCGCCACTCGGCGGCAGAAGTGTAAACGACCCCTAAAATGTTGACTCCAAGTATAAGTGTCGCGCCGCGATCAACTGATCGCGATGCGAACCCCCCGCCGCAGCCATTAGGTCGCGGGGTTCGCGTTGCGACGACGGGCGATAGGGGCGCGGGGCTACGCCCGCGTGTTAGTTGCTTGCATATGCACCTATGTATTGGGAGCGGTTGAAACCGTTCATAAGAGAATAAAAGTGTTGTAACCTGACTGAACCACCACCTAATTGTAAGGTGAGCACAGTGAGCACTTAATGCAGAAATAACTGCGGTTTTTGAAAAAAAAAACGATTTTTTCTTCTCTGTTCCGGTCATTTTGGCAGGGCGTAATATAACATTTGGTTTCTCCTACTAACCCAGACTCTTTATTGATTCCCGTAAAACTTTTTATTTTTAGAAGTTTGCATTTGATTAAATAGTGCAATAGCAATAAGGAATATTTATATCTGTCTATACTCGTTTACAATCGCCTAATCTACCTCTAATGAAAGAACATTCGGCTCCAATTAGCACTAGATGATGATACCCACAAGGAATCACGGGATTCCTTCATGAGAGCAACTTCAGCAAATTTTTTTCACAAACTTTAATTCACAAAATGTCTTCTTTGTACGACAAATTTGAGACGCCAATTTCGCTAGTTGAAAAGTTCAAACAAACCACTAATCAGCAATATTTATTTCGCAAAGTATTGATTTTGTTTTCAAAAACTGAAAAAAAACTTAGAATTGGTTGTTTGATAAAGTAATAAATAATCAGTGATATAAACAGGTTTAAATAGGGAATTGCATGTATTACTCAGCTATATATGAAGTCAGTGCTTCAAAAAGAAGAAATTTCACGAATTGGTGTTATTTCATTTAGGCAGATTGGGCGATTCAATTGGGCACAAGTATCGACAGATATAATCATTCTCTACTGCTACCACACACTTTATTCAAATGCGAATTTCTAAAAAGAACAAGTTTTACGGGCCAAGATAAGGAGCTTTGTTTAAAGGGAGAAATCGAGTTCTATATCACGCCTTGTCAAAATAACTGAATAGGGAGGAATTTTTTTTTCGAAAAACCGCAGTTATTCTTCTAGCATCAACTTTGTAAAAATTAACCCTTCTCATTTAGTCACCAAAAGGTGTTGTAAACTGTGACTTGGAACATTATTGCTTCATCGTACATACTATACTTTGGTCCGAATCGAATAATATTCGAATAAATATTCGAACTTTCGAATATTCGAATGTTCGAATATTCGATTTATTCGGAAAATCAAAATATTCGTTTTTTCGAATATTCGATTTATTCGGAGAATCAAAATATTCGTTTTTTCGAATATTTGGTTCATTCGGAAAAGCAAAGTATTCGTTTTTTTGAATATTCGATTTATTCGGAAAAGCAAAATATTCGTTTTTTCGAATATTCGAATTATTGGGAAAACAAGATATTTGCTTTTTCGAATATTCGGTTTATTCGAGCAACCAAAATATTCGTTTTTTCGAATATTCGATTTATTCGTAAAATCAAAATATTCGTTTTTTCGGATATTTGGTTTATTCGGAAAATCAAAATATTCGTTTTTTCAAATATTAGGCCGAACTTTGTTGGTAATATTCGAATATTCGCAAGAGCGTATACTGCCATTTCGCCACGAATCGTGGCTGCCGGTTGCATACCCTACGAACCGTCGAGAACACTCCATCCTCATTCAATTTTTGTGAAATCCCAAGGTGAGTTGTAAAGAGCTGGAGGTGACATAATTAACGAGATTTGCTCGAATCTTACCAAGTAAGATCGAAATAAGAAGAGTCGACCTCGCGAAGGGAAACAGAACAAATCGATTTTGTGAACCTCGACCTTTCTTTGTACAGTCGGTCGAATGTTGCGCTCAATGTCCCATCCTCATTAAGCTGCCCGCTAGGCTATAAATCTTGATCTTGAGGTTATTTGAAGTGCTCAACACAAATCTGAGGTCCGTTTATTGAGTTTCGGCAGATCGCGGTAGATAACGGTGGGTGCACGGTAGTTCGGCGAAGTCTCAAATCCGACCTAAAATTTCTACGTGGGAATTATTCAGGGTGCTGAATACGAATTTTACCGCTTTTCGAAATGGTATGGTAGGTTCTGCTCCTAAATGGCAATGTACCTACCGCAACCTGCAGTAAACCTCAGAGTTTCGACAAACGGACCCCAGATTCGTTTTCAACTCCCTAAAAAACCGCTACGGACAAGTTTTTAGCCAAATCCGAAACTTTTCTTCCAAACACCTCAGAAATTGCCTAATAGGTACCGTTACCCTACCGCGAAACTCCAGAAACTCTTATTTCTGGAACCAGCAGCTCGGGAGGCGATTTTGCGCATTTTTACTATGGATGCCAAAAAGATACTGACAATGCTTTGCATAGTTCCCTTGTCAGACCGTCCCCCCGGATCATGAGTAGGTCAATGTTTGTTGTTGAGTTGAGCGTTGTCGATTTACCCCTATATACAATCTCTCACCATGTTAGATGGACGCTAACGGGCACTACGGCGTATGGGCCCACACCTGGTCGCAGGTTTGATCCCGCCGGAAGCCCACATTTTCGCAGAGTATGAGCCATGAGAGTATGATCTCAGACAACTGTGGAGTCCGATTCGGCCGCGATAGGCGTTCTAATCTAATACTCTCTTGAAAGGCTCTTGAGCAGCAGCACGAGCTGGTTCGAGAAGCACGTGGTCTATTTAAAGGGGCTACGTGGCGCAGAGAGGCGAAACTTTTGCCGCACCGCCGTTTCCCACGCAACAGCACGTCCTCCTATGATAATCCCGAGACGGTTGGAGGAAGGATTTAACCTGTTCTCAATAGGGACGGGGTTCCACCTCTCCATGGAGACGTGGTCCCATCCCTTCGATAGGAGCGGCTTTCCCCCAACAAGGAGGGGTTCGCAGCAAAGATGGATCCCCACCGCGCTCCGCGACAAGGGCAGCCTCGCCGCGGTCGACAACGAAGGAGCTTCCTTCGCTGAGAACCGTGACGAAGACCCCCTCAGCGGTTGGATATCCTCCAGAAAGTGACTCGGAGTCACCTTCCAAGAGCGGCCTTGAAAGGCCGCCTGCGCTGTCTATGGCCCAGTGCATACTTCGTCGTGGGTGCGACGGCGTCGCCGCGACAGAAAGTGCTCAACGACGTGATTGGTGATCGGCTGGTCGCCTGCAAATGGAGATGACGCAAAAATGCGTCCACGACCAAATACACACCATTTTCTTGACAGTGTGTTTTTTTCATCTCCTTTCAATAATAGGGTCTAATCTTTTATAATCCAATACAGGCTCATTTGTAATTGATTGACACGGAACTGCAATCCATGTTCGTCCTCTCCCTTTTGAACTGATTACTTAATATGTGAGGTGATTTTGTTCAATTTCAGATTTGACTAAAACTTCACCTTTGGAGACCTTTAAGGCAGTGATCATTGATGAGATACTTCTTTCGAAATCCCAAAACCATGTAAGGTGGCTGAGTGACGTTTTATACACCGCAAAGATCGCGATTCATAAATATCGCTCAACAAATCTGAAACTTGGGTTGACCGCCCAAATAAACCCTGGCAAAAGTCCCGAGCGGAAAATTTTCAATAGAATTTCAAAAAGTGGAATAGCGCCAGTCTCTGTGAATTTCGATGCCATTTTTCCATTTTCGTAATATTTGTTCTAAAATAGTGTCTCTTCCTATGATTATCAATGTGAACATAATTTCGGACAAGGAATAGTGAGTGCGTTTCAATCAAAAAATCATGAAAAAAGAAAATGTGAAATGATAGAAATAATGAAAAAATTCATTTCATGACAGTATTCGGGGAAATGAAAACCTTCGATTGGCCGATCGTCGTCGGCCGACCTAGAACACATGAAAAACGAATTCGAGGCCACCTACCCACCAAACTTTGTTGAAACAGACATATTATTGCCTTCCAGGACGGATGTCTGGCGTTTACGTCGCGTGCACGACGACACGACACACCATCCAGATGGCGCTAAACAGCGCGCACATTGTGGAAAAGTGTAGATTGGCCGCGACGCAGGCACGACACCGTCGCGTGTAGCAGCTCCCACTAGATCGATCGTGCGCGACGGCTGTCAGTGTTAGGCACGATCGATCACTGCGCTGGGCGCGACGGGTTGTAGCAGCTCCTGCACCGCGACCCCGTGGCCGCGACGCAAGTATGCACTAGGCCCATGAGATGGGTCCCCTTATATACGCGCTGTGCGGCTGATGGGCGCCTGATCAATTGTGGAGCGATCGATCAACGTGTCCAAGCAAAGGCATAGTGGCCCATTTGTCGTCCAAATGGCATCGTAGTCGAATCGAAAGCGGGTCTCGGCCCAGTGGAACGCCTATCGTCTACTGCATACTTCTCGCGACGCGCCGCCGTGACAGTGCATATCAGCAAAATCGAATTTCGGTCGATATAGATGAAAAACATTATGTCGCGTCGCTCGTCGTGGAAAATATGTATGCACTAGGCCTCTGTGTTGCGGCACGTGCTTTTCACTTCGACGACGATTAGGCCACGTGACGCTAGAAAAGTTCGGGCTGTTACGTCGTCCGTAGAGCTTTGTATTCGAATCGAAAGCCTTTTGTGGCCGAATCGGACACCCCAATTTTCTGAGGTAGTGTCGTCCTTCACGTCCTCTGCATCCTAGTGTGATCCTTCGCAGGAAAGTAACTGAATTTTGGATTCATGATCAGCGACTCGAAGAACGGAAGGACTTCCCCTCTGAACACTGGGGCCTCCTAAACAGGCAGCAGCGACCGTTTATATCATCGTTTTTAGCACTAAATACGCAGCAAGTTCGCAAGTTGAATCTTGTTGAAACTCGTAGAGCATTCCCACGGGCAAACAATGAGAGGGAACACGTATGGATAAACAGTCGCTGCTGCCTGTTTAGGTTTTCTCCTAAACACTTCCCTTCTTAGTTATTTTGGAATGTTAGACCGACTTTGAGATCCGCTTAACGATTTTCGGTGGTTCATTTCGCTCAAAAAACTATATTGTTGTTGAAGGAATCTTCTGTTGTGGAATTGGTCATTGGAATAATAGTCGGTAGTAAATGTAACAATTTATAGAACTTGTGAAGCTACATATAGACAGATTCAAGTCTGTTACTTAATTTTTGGTAGCTCAGATTCAAATAGGCGAAGACTATTCGATTATTCGAAAAATATTCGATTCTCCGAATGAATATTCGAACATTCATTCGATCCGGCTGAAGAAAACACTTTTCAAATCAATCTCCATGTGCGACTCTCCATAAACCTCGGCATGATAACAATATACAAGTTCTTTATGGCTAACGTTCCGGAGTAACCTCCTTCTTCAGAGCCTGAAAAGATCAAATAAGAAATGTGTTTACCCGGCCAAACGTCACCTAATCCGAAATTCGGAATACTATTTTCTGTCACGAAGGAAGGAGAGCAAACCAGAGAAAGTACCTCACCTAACCAAGAAATCGCTAGCGATCAGAACAGCTTGGAACGTCGATGGAAGGGACCGCTGTAGACCACCACTTGAGATGTTAGAAGGCGTATTTGCGGCTCATGCGATTGTATGAAAAATGCCTCCAAGGAAGTAACCGGAAGGGAGAAGGCCTGTATATAACCCGGGAGCTCAGGCCATACGTAAGACTCGCCTTCTAACATCTCAAGTGGTGGTCTACAGCGGTCCCTTCCATCGACGTTCCAAGCTGTTCTGATCGCTAGCGAGTTCTTGGTTAGGTGAGGTACTTTCTCTGGTTTGCTCTCCTTCCTTCGTGACAGAAAATAGTATTCCGAATTTCGGTAGGGTTTAGGCGACGTTTGGCCGGGTAAACACATTTCTTATTTGATCTTTTCAGGCTCTGAAGAAGGAGGTTACTCCGAAACGTTAGCCATAAAGAGCTTGTATCAACCTCGTGTCGAGTACAACATCATCAGACAACTTTTCAGATCATTCCTTCATTCGACGTTTTTGTTAAGGTAATATTCGAAAAGTTCATTCATTCAAAATTTCCCATAACGCAATATTCGAATTAATCATTCATTCGAGAATTTCGGAAAACACAATATTCGAAAAATTCATTCATTCGAAAATCCTGAAAAATCCATATTCGAAAAATTCATTCATTTGGAAATCTTGAAAAACGCAATATTCGAAAAATCCATTCATTCGGAAATTTCGAATAACACATATTCGAAAAATTCATTCATTCGGAAATTTTGAAAAACACCATATTCGGATTATTCATTCATTCGAAAATTCCGAAAATTCAATATTCGAATTATTCATTCATTCGAAAAAAAAACCTCGAATACCAAAGTATAGTACATACATTCTTCATTCAGATGCTAACCATTTGTGCCCATTTGAATTCACACAGTCACAGGAGAGCACAAGTTTGCTTAAAAGTGTGATTTCTACGGTAATACGCAGTATTTCGTGGCAGTGAATGAACAACTTCGATCTTATACTAATTCCGTTGTACCATCACTTGAAAGCATCGTAAGTTCGCCACGAAGAGAAGGCCGTAGAAAACTACTCGGAACCTTTTTGCAAGCTTGAAATATCGCCCGAAAACTTCTTTGTAAAACCAAAATAGCCCTAAGGTACAAGAAATGTGTGGTAGTAACTCTAATCTTCATGCCAAATCTTGTTTGATAAGGATATTCAGATTCTCTATCTAATACAAAACAATATCATTAGCTAATAACTATATTATATGTATAGTATAATATCATCAGTTAAAAAACCAAGACATAATTTCCCAATAGAGCTCTTGCTGTTATTCTTTTGAAAGTTGTTAGACAGTCGCACGGATTATCGATCCAGATGGGCTAGATTATCAACCCCGAATCCATTTTTTGGTGGCCATAACACTCTGGAAGCGCATTTTTAGAGTCTCAAGCGGCATTGGTGATCTCAGCTATCCCCAATCTAGGGATTGTCTCCAAAAATTGTTCAAACTTTAATTTTTCTGTTAATCAAATGCCACAAAGCCGTCAAAACCTGACTTCTGAACATGCTGTTATACATTTTTTTACTCGTGCTTGCTTCCTCGTCTCGAAATTAGCGCAAACCATTACAGGTTTCTAACAGGAAATTTGCTCAGCAGTGGAAAAAAAGATTTGAGAAAGTATGTGTAACGCACGAGCAAAGTGAAATGTGGAAAACGATGAAACTGATCAATAAAGGAAGAGGTTGCAATAGCCTTTCAGTGAGTTGTTCCTGCAAAAATTTGTCACGCTTCCGACGTCTCCCAGGTTGCCTGCCGAATAGCGCTATTTGTAACTAACAATAACTGAACTGCAAGTTTCTCCACGCTCGTAAGGCCCATCAAAACATGATTTTAGCATTTTAACCTGCTAGTAACATTATCGAAAACTTCAGAGTCCCTACAAACATAGGGTTGTTGGGATAGAGACAGCCGTCCGATACGTGAAGGCTGTTTAGGATTCTCAAATGCAAAAAGGTGAGGGCTCCCTCCAAATCTCTGATTTCGAAAATAAACAATTTCCTAATCTTATTTTCTAATGCATAAAAAATTTGCTTCAATTCCAAATTTTGAAAAAATATTTTTTTTGAAAAGGCTAGTGCTTTGCAGCCATACCTTGTTTCAAACTGAATTTCAGAAATACCACTTCTCCTCTCAACGCTTAATTGTCTCCAAAGATAGACATCTATCAAACGTTACATATTTTGGGAACCCCGCTAAACTCTGCGTCGAATAGTGTTTCTAGGCTGGAAGGATATTCTCCCCTATGCCTCAGTAGATCTCAAGTCACCAAATGCCCGTTTTTTGTTCGTAACTTTTTAACCGCTCAAGATGGATGTGTGGCGAAGGTTGTTTTCGAGATCTCCTTGAATTTCTGCAACGGAGTGTATATTGGGTTCAAATCTATTTGCTCCATTAGTCAGCCAGATCTATACAGCCCAGCTCCGTATTTAATGTCCATATCGAGGTGGGATTCCTGTCCGCAGTTGCGGACAGCCTCTTTTGCACACCACAGCTTTGTGATGGTAATAATTCTTCGCAGTCGCAGAAGAGGCGGGGAAAAGGGGAAGGAGCTAGGCGGCGCGCATTTAGACGCTAACCGTGTTTCATCCAATCACCCCCTTGGTTCCTTCCTCGACTCTTCTACTGCTGGGAATTATTACGACCACCCCCCCCCGCAGAGATAATGGTGCTGGGACGAAGATTAATCGTGCCAATACCTCGTGGTCCCAACATGCTTTTGTTTGGACTACGTGTTGCAACCGCGGTTGTCTGCAACTGCGGACCTAAATTTCATTCCGATATAGACAGTAGCTATACCAAATACCTGCGTATTCGTTTTCATCATGGAAGCGAAAGCATTCCATGGAGATGAGGAAGGGTGGAGCTCTGCTCCACACTCCTGGGCTGCTTATGGAGCAAAGAAAGGTGGAACCCAATAACAAGTTTAAGCCGGTTGGTATGAGAAGCGGAGCGGACTGTCGTATCGGAATCTCGTTATCAACAATTACATTTCGCCATGACCGACCCCTCTGCTGGTGACTACGCCCGGCTGGGAATTTCAAGGAAAGGTTTCACCGAAAATTGAAATTGGGAAGAATAATCAAATACCAGTAATGCAAAAAGTATTAAATTTAACTTTGCTCTAGCCAGTGAATTTACGTTCTCAGGCGGATGACCACTATACTTAGTATCCGAATCACTCCATTTCGGATATCCGACCGGATATCCGAGATTCGGATAATCCGATATCCGAAAATTTAAAAACACGCATTATCTGAATCGAACCAATACCCGGGAAATTTAAAATCGGCATTATCTGAATCGAACCATTATCCGAAGGGTCGAAAATTCGGATAAAATCGGATAAAAACGCATAAAATTTGCGTAAAATCGGATAAAATCGGATCAAAACAGGATAAAACCAGATAAAACCGGATAAAATCGGTTCATTTTAGGTTGAATGTAGTAAACCGGTCCATTTTTTATATCAACTATTTGACTCACTTTTGTTTCCTCATTCGTGTGATTTATGTATATGTCCATTTCTCGTAGCTACTATTCTACTCATTTTGTGTGTGTGTGTGTGTGTGTGTGTGTGTGTGTGTGTGTGTGGGTGTGTGTGTGTGTGTGTGTGTGTGTGTGTGTGTGTGTGTGTGTGTGTGTGTGTGTGTGTGTGTGTGTGTCTGTATGTGTGTATGTGTGTGTATGTGTGTATGTATGTGTGTGTGTATGTGTGTGTATGTATGTGTGTGTGTGTGTGTTGTCTGAGATTTGTTCCGATAATATCCGAAATTTATCCGAAATTATCCGACGGATATCCGTATCCGAATCATTGGAAAAATGGCATTATCTGAATCGATCCAATATCCGAAAATTTGAAAAAACGCATTATCTGAATCGAACCAATATCCGGTAAATTTAAAATGGCATTATCCGAATCGATCCATTATCCGAGGAATTACCTTCGGATAACAAGTATAATGACCACCCCGAGCCTCACCGAACAGGAATCGGAGCCATCTGACAATTTGGCTTATTCTCTCAAACTTCGGGCCACTGCTGCTGCTGTTCGGGCGAGCTGGATTAGCTCGAACAACAAAATCAGTGCAACGGCAATGGCCCTAACAGCAACAGAAGCCGATTTGCAGAATGGGAGAGCGAGTCGAACTGTCACACCGCTCGGGGATGAGAATCGCCTGATTTGCTCCCTCAATCGCATTTTCGCGATTTGTTACGATTTTCGGCCAAAAATTCGTAATTCGTAAATCGTAAAAAAATTGCCAAAAACGCCCGTAACTCGTAAACGTAATTCGCAATTACGCACCGCCCTGCTCCCTACTGAATACCACCGGCATCAGCTTTACCCTGTCAACAATAGTTCAAAAATTCTCCAAAATGCAAAAGAAACACATGTAAATTCTCTTATTTATAGGCACATTTAAGCAATAACAGTAAAAACATGATCAATAGAAGACTGGCATGAGTTGACGAATCGATAGTGTTTCGAAAGGAATCATCGAGTTGTTGTTTGACAACAGAGCATTTGGAGCATTCAATCGGTATAGAATGGGTACTTCGGAGCGAACATCTTTTCACCGTATTGCGCGGATTCCTTCTCGTCGGATATATCTACAGGACCAAAGTATGATTCCCTGAAAACAACAAGTTTTTTTAGAAGTTTTTCACTCCTCTAACAACAATTTATATGCTGTACTGTGACAGTTTTGTCGGAATATTCGCAACAATTACTAATGTGAATCTCTATCGCCAGCACAATTTTTATGTAGCTTCAATCTCAAAAAGTTCTCTGTCCCGTAGTCGGAGAAATAACACCTGTATAGGTATGGTTGCCCCGGATATTTTAGTCTAAAGGGGACGGGCTGCAGCGATTGTTCGACCCCGCTGACTGGCCATGCCATAAACATCTCAGACAACAGGTGCGGACTGACCGCTGGCAATCAAGGCCTCTCCGGGCGGTCCGCCGGCAAGTTGCGGGCGGATCGCTGCTCATCGTGGCCTCGGCGGGCGGATCGCTGGCTATCAAAGCCTTTGCGGGCGGATCGCTGCGTTTTGGCGGGCGGATAGCGGCGCCTGGGAAACTTGATCACGCTAGCGGGCGGATCGCCGGCAAGCTCTAAAGCGGCGATCCGCCCGCAACCTGCCAACGATCCGCCCGCAAGGGCTTTGATAGCCAGCGATCCGCCCGCTGAGCTATGAGATGCGGCGATCCGCCCGCAACTTGCCGGCGATCCGCCCGCCAGGGCTTTGATAGCCAGCGATCCGCCCGCTCAAATTTTACACGGTGAAACTGGTCAATCAATGATGAGTGGATTGGAGTTCATTTATTGATCCACTGCCACGCCATAAAGTCCCATCCGCCATCTCTACTTAAGTGTCATAGTTGTTTCACTTCTATATGTCGCTTTTTCCTCGATGTTGCTTAATTGTTGAGTGATCTTATAATGCTTACCTCGTATTTAGCTCATTAGACTACGTGTTCTTTAATTTTCCCAGTTTATCGCGAGTATCCTAATTCTGGGAAGCAGTTGTCTTTGAGGAAAACATATGGTGTATGCTAGAAATGGAGAGAAAAACGCTTCGCTCAAAGATGGCGGAATGACATCTACGCCGCGGCTATTCAGAGATATGATAGAAACCATACAATATCGTTAAATTCTTGACACATATGGTGCTATGTACTCATCCACGTTTTACAAGAGAAAGCTTAGGTCGCATCAACGGAAACGACTTGTGTTGTCAGTATTTCTTGGGCAACTAGGGTGGTGGTCGTAATGTATTCCGATTACGAAAAAGGACGGGCAGACGGGGATGATCGGAGCGCATGAGTGGACGAACGGGGAGAAGCGAAGCGAAGCGCGTGAATGGAAGAGTCACGGAGTTTTCCCCGCCTCTCCTGCGCTTGGAATAATTTATGGTCATCCACTGACGGCTCACTTGGCCTGTTTTCAGTTTGTCGCTTTGAAATTATTCGAAAAATTATTCGAATATATTCGAGTCGATTTCATTCGAAACTATTCAAAATTCGGACCTCGAAAAAAGAGGGCCATTCGAATATATTCAAAAATCGGACGTTAAAAAAAGGAGTCATTCGAATCTATTCGATATTCTGTCTTTTCTTCGAGGGCACAACTATAGTAAACTGGTGTCAACCTTGTTTTTAGAGGAAGCGAGCCTCCTTCGAGGGAAGTAGATATATGACGCATTTTTCAGGCGCAGGAGTCAGATGGCAGCGGCGTCCCCGGTTCAGTTACTAAAGTTTGCGGTGCTTGAGTCCTATCTGGAGGTCCCTCTCACCCGGTGAAGGCCCCAATAGAGGTTGAAAGGAGTCGTCGCGCCGCGTGTCGGGGTGCCGGCCGCATCGTGTGTCGCTGTGTCGGCCGCGTCGTATGTCGGCGTGCAGGCGGTGTCCCGGTTTAGCGTGAAGGCTAGCTGTGTGGGCGCAGTGTTGAATTCGAGTGATGAGGTTCCCCAATTTGGATACGTGACTGCCCACATTTTTGAGGGTTTTCTATGGGATGGGAGGATACGAAAGGTAAGAATTCGAAAACCTGAATACGCCCGAAAGTCCGAGTTTCAAAGAAGTCGAATTACGACATTTGAAATGTACGGTCAGCATGGATCCTAGTGAGACGTTCTGTTCCCTAGTAAACGTTGGCGCAAGCTCGGTGCCATATGCTAATACATATGTAGGTGCACCAAGTTTGTTCCAACCTTCAGTCAGGAACGCATGGTTAATTGAATTTCATTATTTCGAGACTCACAATGCAGATTTTTTTGGAACTTAGGCAATGTAGGGAGCCCTTACTAACTTTGTGAAAGTGCCGAGCGAGCCAAATTATCCGCTCTAGCACGATGTGATTTTACTTCATTTGCCAAAAGATGAAAATGCGACTACATAGTTGTAGCTAGCAACACGTTTTGGCGCGATTCAGTTAGTTGGCCGTATTCATGAAACAAAGTGAGCCTCCCGGAAAGGTCCAAAGTTCGCCCAACGCATACACTGGCTGCTTGTAGGAACCCTTCCGAGAGGCTCCCCTAGTTTCATGGATATGGCCACAGAACTTTTAAAGACAGTGTCCACGATAAAAATCATGTTTGATTTTTTGGTAGAGATCGGCAGCTGCGGGGCCTAGCGAAACCCTAGCGTTGACAAAACTAAGAAAAATGAGCTCGTAACGGTCCTCTACGGCCCCAAAGTTGGACACCCGTCAGCTCGTCACCCAGATGCACTTTCCACGCCCACTGACGTGAATTGATGAATGCTCGAGATTGTGAGATGAGCGATAGTTTCCGATCAATAGCCCCGTTCTTCCCTTTAATATCAACTTCTCTCTTTACTCAGGTCAGCTCGCATACATCGGCTGCAAAAGACGGAAGTTACAAGCCTCGGACAACTCGTCCACCATGTTTCCTCAGCTCAATTTCTGAGGGACCATAACTCCGTTCCTTAAAGGTCTTGTACGATTCCAAGAACATCATTGGAATCAGCATGGGACCGTCTTCAAGATGGGCGGAAAAGCAGAATAACGATTCTAATCGTGAACACTGCCTTTAAGGGTGATTGTGAACTGGCGCCCTGAAAGGATGGTCGCGTGAATGATTCCACAATATCCAACCCGCGCCCCATATTGGAGCACAATCGAACCGCAAAGTACACTACTAGCGCAGCTGATGAGCTTCAAATCTCTACTGCCCTAATCGGAGTTAACTTTGGGTCCGCAGCTGCAAACAACCGTAGTTGCAGCGAGCAGATCGGATATACTAGAGCTGGGTCTACGGGGTCACGGCACTATCATTTAGGTCCCAGCAAGATTGTTTGTAAGCTGCGTGCTGCAACAGACCTTATCTGCAAATGCGGAGTGCTATTTTACTCCTGTGCGGCCACTGAAGGGGCGGGCTGGACGTAAATCTTTTGAGAGACTGGGGCATTGCATTCAATTTTTGAAGAGCTTGACCCACTGCCGTGTCTGGTGTTCGAAGAGGCCTATCGTACACCGGTAGGTCAATCTGTCGTGAACCAACTTCTAAGAAAAATTGTAAAGTTTTCAAACATTAAAGGGTAGAATATGAGACACGGGACGGAGTAAACGAATTGATTCATTATTATGTGGGTATAAGGCAGTAGGTGAGCAGTACTGAGGTGTGCAGAAGTACGGCCGGCACGGGTCGCCCACACACCTTGCGTTCCTTATTGTGACTTCTCAGAAGATTTTAAACACCTTGCGCGCCACTACGCCGCAAGCTCGCTGATTGCTTCAACGAGCTTGCTACTTTGGCGCGCAAGCTTCATAGGTGGTGGCGCGCAAGCTTGTTGGGTAGTAGCGTGTGCTTTGCTAGATAGTGGCGCGCAACCTGTAATATACTGATGACCACACATACAGTGCGAATTAGATGTACGTCATCAGTTCTCACGAACAAGGAAGGTATTACAAGTGCAGGGCCCAACGGGTGAGAATGTTTTGCCCAACATTCGTCCATACTCCGATCAGGGATTGTCAGGGGCGCTGACACAAGTGGGATATCCGTTCTTAACTTTATTTAGAAGGAATTTCCGATGGTTTCAAGTACCTAAAAGGTATTATGCCTACAATAACCTATCGTTCCAATGTTATGCCTCTCTGAGATCAAGGACTAGAGGTGAGATACACAGGCTTGTTTGTAATGATACACTTGAACAGTCTCAGATATAGTATTACATTTTCCCGTTCTATCTTCCACTAGTTATGATTTCCTTGTTAGTGAGAGATGACGTCGAGCATCTGTTTCATACCGAATGTGTGATCGTCGCTATAATATAGACAGCGCATATCTACCCAGTAGGCCCTTGTGGGCGCAAGCGAGGCTGTCAGGCGTATTGCACCCTCTTTCTCTTGCTTCTCCTCCTCTGTTCCTGCTCCTTCCCTGTTATTCACTTACATTTTATTTATTTTGAGTCTTATTCCACGACAATTCTTGCGCAGTTTTCTTAATGCATGCATACATAGGTTAGAATTCGTAACCCTTTTTCCTGCTCATTGTTTGTTGACTTCGTTCAAACAGCGGCGTATACACATTTTCAATATGAAGGGAATATGGGTGAGCAGTGCTGACGAGCAGCAAAAGCAAAATCAGGACTTATAAAAACGCGGGTGGTTTTTGTGTTTATGGTTCTACGGTTTTCATAGCGAAGATACGTGGTATTCTAGAGGTGGGTGGAAAATATCGCTTTTTTTCGACTTCTTAACAACGGTATTATGAAGGCGAGTACAAATGAACCTCAGATTCGTGATCAGCACAGCAAATCGCCATCCTGGGGAATTTTAGGTCAAATCTGGAACATTTGTCTACAAAGCTTTCAGAGCCTCTTAATTGGTAGAAGTAAGCGCTTACCTCCACATAATGCCGAAAATGAATAAAAATCTTTCTAATTATTTTCAGAAAAAAAACTAGTTTTTTTTCGTGCTGTTATCGTGTAAGTGAAGTTTGTGCGTAATAAAGTCATTTTCTCACATACTTTTAACATGAGCAATTTCAATATAACGCTTAGAAGCCAGGAACAAAAACCGTGTTACATAGTGTAATCGACCGCAGAGTTGAAATTTTCTTCTGAATTCTCAAGAGAAAACATCGGAAACGTTAAAAAGCGGTGGGTCCCCCCCCTCCACACAAACACAGACATTGTCAATATATACCTAAAGTGTTTACCACAGATACATGGATTTTTTCTTCAAAATTCAGGAAAGAAATTAAACTTTGCCGTCGATTATGGTGCAACCTACAGTATGCAAAATGGGAAAGGCAACCGCACAACCGTTTTTTTCGCCGCCAATTATGGTGCAACCTGCAGTATGCAAAGTGGAAGAACTCGACCGCACAACCCCCTTTTTGATGCCGTGGACCGTTCGCATCCTCTATTTCGGGGCCGAATTTTCTGTTTCTTCGCGCGCCTGTGCAAAGCGAGGAGAGATACAACGAGAATGTATGGGGAAGGTAGACGCTGCATACTCACGCAGACGTAAGCGAAAAACGGAAATAAATTTTACCCAGAACTATAGGATGAATGGGCACATTAAAGAATACTAGGTGCCAAAACATTTGTGCTCTGCTCAAACAGTTTTTTTTCTTGTTTCTTTGGTTTTTTTTTCTCGGTAGAGTGTATTACTGGTTATCTATATATGACTTTAGTCACCTCCCATGAAAGCATGAAATATGTCGCCGCTAACGATACGTGGGATCCCTCTGAGGGCTAGATGACACGAGTTGATTGTTGCGAAGCCGATTGTTGCGAAAATATTGATGGTTTATAGGAGACAGATAAAGGTGTATAATCAAGCCGTTTTTGAGCCACACACTGAATTTAAATGCGAATCAATGCTATGAGTACCACACCTTGCCAAAAAAAGTCTGAGGAACGCGAAAAAAGCTTGAAAAAATCAATAACTTTTCAACACGAATTTCGAGAAACTTCAATTAAAGGTGCGTGGATGCCGATCAGGGTCAGTAAAAACATAGATCCAACGTGGCTTACTTGGGAGAGAATCACCAACATAACAAAATGCGCTGTGGGTATGGAAAATCAGGGGAAAGTATTCAGATTATGAACTAGAGATCTTTTCTACGTCAAGGAAGACATATGAATCATTTAATTACTGCATGTAGTACCCCAGAAAAATGAGTATATGCATGCATTGATCAATTGGAGAAGTTATCGGAAAATTTTGGCTGAGGATGTGTTAGTCGATCGATTCAGAGGCAAGAATGCACATGTAGGGCTCTTCGCTTCCAAGGTCGCTGCGCGCAACCTTTTCCGCCAGAAAGTAGCTGCGCGCAAGCTTCTCTAACTGCAGAAATTCCGCGAAGCTGCGCGCAAGCTTCAGCCTCGTGGCGCGCAAGACGGTTCATGAAAACGACCGCGCGCGCAAAAAGCATTCAGAAAAAGTCGTGGCGCGCAGCTTGTTTACGCTGCTTTTGGTGGCGTGCAAGCTGTTTCAAATTTTCTGAGTTGGCGCAAACTCGGTGCACGCAAGTTATGTATAACATAGGCACATCGGCTTTGCACCAAGAAACAACAAGGAAAGCAAAATATCAAAGCGATCTGTTGTCGACTATACGCCGGTTGGGGTCTAGGGTGCAGCACAAACTTCAGGGCTTCATTTTCTTGGGCAGTAAAAAGTTTTTGACCGGATTTTTTGGCCCAGGTTTTCCTCAACATGTATAGGTAGTCAACTCTTAGGGTTGATTAACACTGCGTCATAGGCGCTTAAAGGCGCAGTCCAAGCTCAGGGGCCAAATCCAAGATTTCTATATAATTATGAAGTAGACCCACCCCGTATAACACCTGCCAAGTGAGAGCTCCCGATTCCACAGAATAAGCGAGATATAGGAGGAAGCCAATTTGGGGCGCCCACACCAGGAAGCCACTTTGGCACGCCCCTTTACGATCTTTCGAGCTGAACAGTGGCGAGATGAGTGATGATTTCCGATCAATAGCCGCGTTCTTCCCTACATTCTCAGGTCGGCTCGCATCCATAGGTTGCAAATGACGGAAGTTACAAGCCTCGGACAACTCGTCCACCATGCTTCCGCAGCTCAATTTTCGAGGGGCCACAACTCCGTTCTCAGGGGGCCTTGTACGACTAGAGAGACATCATTGGAATCAGCGTGAGACCATTTTCAAGATAAGAAGGGAAACAGAAAATCGATTTTGAGGTTGAACTGTGCCTTAAAGGCACAGTACACCCTCAGATATGAATTTTGAGATTTTCATGTAATTTTGTAGAAGACCCCTCCTGTATAACAAGTGCCAAATGCGAGATCTCAATTCCTCCAAATAAGCGAGATATAAGCGACCACCACAGGCCCGACCCCCTTCGCTCACTACCACAGGCCCGACCCCCTTCAGATTTTCGAACTCGATAGCGGCTCTATGGATGGATGAATTCCAACAAGTCGTTGTTCTTCAGTCCATTGCCGGGCTGTCTCCTTATACTGGCTCGCTCTCGGGCGACGATTGCGAATGAACAGAAATACAGGCCCGAGACAACTCGTCCACCAATTTTTCGCCCTAAGTATCTAGGCATCTTTAAGGAGCCATAACTTTGTTCAGAGGGGGTCTTGGACGATTTCAGAGAAACCACTGTGATCAGCGCGCGACTCCCTCCAAGATAAGCATGGAATCTGAAAATTAATTTTTTGGGTGTCCTGTGCCTTTAAGGAATTGGTCCCCGACCCGAGGGATCAAAAGGAGAAGGGGTTCAAATTACGGGTACATCGCTGACAACTGGCGGTTGGATCGATGATAACTGCCGGGCGGGTCGCTGGTTACTGGCGGGCGGATCGCTGGCTACTGGCGGGCGGATCGCTGGCTACTGGCGGGTGGATCGCTGGCTACTGCCGGGCAGATCGCTGGCTACCGGCGGGCGGATCGCTGGCTACTGGCGGGCGGATCGCTGGCTACTGGCGGGCGGATGGCGGGGGGGATGTCGATCCGCCCGCCAAAAGCCAGCGATCCGCCCGCACCTGCTGTCTGAGATGACTAGCCGCAAATGAGACCACCCCCTTCTACATAGACTAGATTTAGCAAAAAAATGATTCGGATTCGTTCTTCGCACATCACAATAATCGTTGAAACTTAAAGGCAGTGTCCACGATAGAAGTCGTTTTTCTGTTTTTCCGCCTATCTTGATAACGGTGAAATGCTGATTTCAATGATGTCCCTGGAATCGTACAAGACCCCATGGAAACGGAGTTATGGCCCCTCAAAACTGGGCTAGGGAAGCATTGTGGACGAGTTGTCCGAGGCCTCTAACTCACGTTTCTTGCAGCCGAAGACTGCGAGCTGACCTGAGTAAAGAGAGACGTTGAGAATGAAGGGAAGAACGGGGCTTTTGATAGGAAACCATCGCTCATTTAACCACAAACTCAGGGGAACTGTTATAGGACGTGGGCGGAGCGGCCCAATGGGTGGACTGGCTCACGAGATTTTCACCCATTTACCGGCCGTTTTTCGCCGCGTTTCCGTTCTTAATCTTCTTAGAAGGACCCAAAGCTTATGTTTTAGCCAAAAAAACGGGAAACTTTTTCTTCGTGAACACTGCCTTTAAAGGCAGCATACACGCTCGCAATACACTGCGTATAGCAAAGATAGGACACCCCCTGAAATTGTCGGTCTCGTGTTTATTGAGCAAGATGCACCATTTTCGTCAGTAGTAATGTGATCGTAATGTAAAATAACCCGCTTGTACCTCTTTAGGGTTAGATCGAATGGCTGTGCACTTTTCTAGAATAAATTTATGTTTTATCAAAAAGGTAGCACACCCCCAGGTGAATCAGATTTCTCGTCCCATAAAATTGTGTGATCACAAATCCAAAGGCCGATAGACCCTCCTCGCACCTTAACTGCAACAAATACTCGATTTGGTATACTTTCGACTAAACTGACCAGCCTTTGCAAGTCGATCTTGCTCCATTTCTCGGTTATTGCTTGCTGGAGCACAGAAATAGAGAAAAATCGCCGGCCATTGGCTCAGACCCGACGAACGAAAATACCCCAGAGATTTTTCATTTTGTTGCAATCAGAAATGTAGACTAGCCACTCTGGACAAGATAGTTATTTCCGAGCCGGCCTCAGACCTGCTCAAGTGAACTTTCTCGTTGTCTTGCTAGAAACCGCAACTTTGTCGCCCGAAAACGTGGGGAAATAAAAATAAAAGTTACTCTGATACCCTCTGGTACTCAATGGAGATCATCCTACTGCTGGCGAACGCAAGCTGTAGACTTCCTTGACGGGCGAATGCTCTGACACATTATGGGAGATCTGTGACCGCAGTTCCAATGACCAAAGTGGGCATCTACTCCGACTATTTGTGTATAGGCAATAGTTTCTGACGGAAATGAGTTTTTTCTCAGTAGTTCTGATGGTCGGAAATGCTACTAAAGCGATTCGAGGGTAGGTGCTGTCCAATTTATCCTTTAGAACTCCAAACGTAGATCTTCCGTAATCCGTCAGAGCATTTGTCCGTCAAGGACGTCTACAGCTTGCGTTCGCCAGCAGTCCGATTATCTCCAGTGAGTACCAGAGGTTATCAGAGTAACTTCTGCTTTCATTTCTCCACGTTTTCGGGTGACAAAGTTGCAGTTTCTAGCAAGACAACGAGAAAGTTCACGTGAGCAGGTCTTAGGTCGGCTTCTTTGATCGGAAATAACTATCTTGTCCAGAGTGGCTAGTCTACATTTCTAGTTCCAACAAAATGAAAAACCTCTGGAATTTTTTCGTTCGTCAGGTCTGAGCCAATGGCCGGCGACATCTATCGATATCTGCGCTCTAACCGACAATAATCGAGAAATGGAGAAAGATCGACTTGCAAAGGCTGGTCAGTTTAGTCGAAAGTATACCAAAACGAGTATTTGTTGCAGTAAAGGTGCTAGGAGGGTCTGTCGGCCCTTAGATTTGTGATCACACTATTTTAGCGAATGAGAAATTCGATTTAAATCAGGAGTGTCCTATCTTCTTGATATGCGATTTAAACATGAATTTATTCTAGAAAAATGCAAAAACATTCGATCTAACCCAAAAGAGGTGCACGGGGGTTATTATACATTCTGATCATAGTAGTATTGGCGAAAAAGGTCTATGTTACTCAACAGACACGAGACCGACAAATTCAGGGGTGTCCTATCTTTATGATACGCAGTGTAGTAGTTGAGATAACAACGTTAATTAATTCAGACGATCAATATTAAAACGCCTACGTCTTTGGAAGCGTCAAAAAACGAACCAAAGCGACCGCTTTGGAGCAATAACTTTGTATGAGAAGGCGGGGTTCCACAGGCAAGGTGGGCGAAGCTCCAAACCTCGCACCTCAAAATTACTCGGACAAGGTCATTTTGGCTCGTTTTCAAGACTTCGAATGGGGTAAACATTCAGCATCCGGCCATTCCAGTGAAGTAGCGTCGATAGTCCAATCATATTCGCGCTAGTGTGCCTTTGCGAGCGCATTGTTAGTTCTCGACCAAATTATAAACAACCCGTTGTCACTTCATTTCCATGAAATTTTTCGGGGTTTTCTAGTCAAATCTCAACACTAGCGACTCTGAGCCTTTGATTCAGATCATAAAATCGATAGCGTTTTTGAGCGTGTATTCTGCCTTTGGGCAAGCTTAGCGAACCATTTGTGGTTGGGTTTCAGAGGCGAATATGCTTATTACGTCTCGAACAGAACGTTGGAAAAATCCGCAAAGGTTCATTCCGGGGTTCCAAAACGAAAATGGGCTTCCGTGAAATCAGCGAGAATCTGTTTTAAAGGCAGTGCTCACGCTAAAAAAGTTGCAGATTTTTTCGCATAGAACTAACGGTGTATTGGATGGTGAGCCGTTCACGAAGAAAGAACGCGAAAAAACCCACTAGAAGTGCCCAAGCCCCCCAAAGTCCGGAGACTCCACCTTTTTCCGGAGACTTCGCCCCGAACACTATTCCTTTCTGAAGAAGCTTCAGCCCGTAAACAGCCGGTCAGCAAAAGAAATGGCTTCGATAAGTCGGTCGATAGGATATGATCACGTTATCACATGGAAAGACTTCATTCCTTCGCACCGATCAATCCTCATATTCTCAAAAAAGGGCGTCACACAAGAGATCCTGCTTTGGCGGAAAAAATGCTTTCTCGTCTCTTTCCGCAGATCTGTCTGACGCTGCTGTCACAGTAAGCCCTTGACCTATCATAATCTGTAAGAAACTGAATACCCATAATTTATCGTGAACCCTGCCTCTAGGAAACATAGTAGAGCTTCGGAGATCGCCACCTACCTGTAGTATGGGCTGGGCATAGAGGGGTAGAGTTCGGAAAGGATCGAACTGGGCATACGAACTCGCTTTCGTGCTGACAACAGTGCGTCTACCTCGTCACTCATTTGCTCACCGCACACAGTTTGACCGGATTCATCCGTGATGGTTACCTGAAAGATGAAGGAAGCGAATTCGTGTAACGAATTCGGAGCTGCGCAATTTTGAATTCCATTACCTATCAGCATACACCCAATCCACTTAAATGTTCGGCGGAATACTTTCTAGGTCTTCCGCTAAACCCGGTGTAGAGAATGAACTACATTTGCGGCGGTCTGTGCGGTGCTCGCGACACCACTGATCAGCGGGGTTTCTATCGCGAGCTGCAATCTATCGCCTCGCCTCCGTCCATTCACTAGACTGATACTCACGAATAGAGCATATGTGTTCAAGAAAATCGGAGCAGTATCTAACGCGGAGCGTTAAAATCAAGAGAAAATTGTATGACAATCTTGTCTGAGAAGAAGGTGCAGCACGAACTTTGTATTCCATTGGAAACGTAAGGTTTAATATCCATCACAAATGAATCCTGAGCAAGAAAAGACGGAGAAAAAACACGGAAACGATTGACAGAAATCGGTCAGACACCTATATCCCCGTTTCGTAGACAAATTTACTCTGTTCCTTCGCGCGCCTGTGCGGAGTGGGTTGAGAGACAGCGTGAGAGTGTGCGGGAGAAAGAGACACAGCATGCGCGCGCAGCCGCACACGATAGACGGAAATAAATTTTACTCTGAAACAGAGGATACCTGTACACAACTATCATTGGTGGGCGAATCACGTTTCGGTGGCGAATCCCGCAGACTGCTTTTTCCATTCCTAGTTTTCGAGTGATTCAACAATTCAACCAGCTGAGGTATAGATCCGACGACCACTGGACAGGACACCACCAACGCTTGATCAACCTGCAAGAATGCTGCAGCTTCTAAAAGAGGATTTCCAAATCAGTCAGCACCCACCTCTAGGTCGATGGTGTATGTGATAGAGATAATTTTGCATTTCCCCAATCGAGGAGGAAGTGAGGGAACGACGATTTCCTCCACTAACCAATCTGTGGTAGTATTCGCCGCCATCTGAATGCTTTTACGATTTTGAAATATATGGAATTAAGAAATTCTACGCCAAATTAGACTTAGTTCATGCATACTTTCCTCGATGATTCCTCGACACAGCGCTCATTATTCATAACAATTTAAAACCGATACTAGACACGAGTTCGCGGAAACAATGCTCTAGTTCTTTCACTCGAGCGAACTTCCAAGTTTTTTCTTGAATACTGATTCAATTCACTCGTCGCAGAGCGCAAAAAACCTTGAAGGAAATAAGGGCTTACCTCCGGTTTCTCAATTTTCATAACTACCCGCGTGGTAGACCTCACTTGTTCATGACCAGCAAAAGTTTTCGCTCTGAAAGGAAGATTTTGGGTGACAAGGGGAAACCGAAGAAAACAGAAAAGCATTTGTAGATGCAGAATCCACGATGAGTTTCGTTATAAGTATGAGACAATTCAATAAGTGGCCGACTGTCACCCAGATTACACATGTGGCGCGATAAAAGACGTGCAACTTTACAGGATCTAATGTGTGTTCAGCTACAAGGCAAAATCCGAACTCACAAACAGTAAACCCATGTACTTCCTCCGACTGGGCCATGCACGCCAATTATGAATACGTGTTTTAACTCTCTACTGTGCAGGATGGTACAGAGTTTGGGAAAGATGATTCGCAGAGAATTTAAAGGCACAGTACACCCTCAGATATGAATTTTGAGATTTTCATGTAATTGTGTAGAAGACCGCTCCTGTATAACAGGTACCAAATGCGAGATCTCAATTCCTCCAAATGAGCGAGATATAAGCGACCACCTCAGGCCCGACCCCCTTCGCTCACCAACACAGGCCCGACCCCCTAACAGAATTTCGAACTCGATAGCGGCTCGATAATTGGATGAATTCCAACAAGTCGTCGTTCTTCAGTCCACTGCCGGGCTGCATCCTTATCCTGGCTCGCTCTCGCCCAACGATTGCGAATGAAGAGAAATAAAGACCTGAGACAACTCGTCCACCAATTTTTCACCCTCAGAATCTAGGCATCTTTGAAGAGCCATAACTCTGTTCATAGGGGGTCCTGTACGATGTCAGAGATACCACTGTGATCAGCGTGTGACTCTCTCCAAGCTAAGCATGAAATCTGAAAATTAATTTCTTGGGTGTCCTGTGCCTTTAATGACGGGACTATGATTTAGTAAATGAGACTGTCACAGAGGTACGAACGACCCCGCCATGGTGAAGCGAGCGACGCATTAGGCCATTTAAACTGGAAAAGCACGCCCGCGCGTGACAGTCAGCACCCACCTCTAAGTCACATTTTGAACTTCTGGCCAAGCAGTCGAGTGTTGTCTCAGTTAAAGGAACGTAAAGGAACGTTTTGCACTTATAATGAGTATTTCTTGAACGTATACAATTGTTGCTCTGGCCAACAGAAACGCCATTTTTAGAGATTTTTCTGTTTTCTGTCGAACTGGATTTTCTGTTTTCTGTATCCAATACTTTTCCGCACACCGCTAACCGCGATGCAGGTTCTGGTGCCTTCAGTCACTCTAGAACGACTCATACGAAGGAGAAGCTGCATACCGGCAAAAATTTCGGCAACCAATAGCTTTCAATATTTTGAACATGTGCGCCATTTACATATAAATTTAAGAACCGATTAGTTTTCACTCGAATTTCAAAAATTCAAAAAAACTTAGCATAAGAAATCAGCATTTATCTTGAGCCCAGAATCAGAATTCGGCAATGACGTGAGTTTTATCACCCAATCTTGCGGTACTTAGCCGTTACCCACCCAGCCGCTATGGCCCCCGTCAAACCGCCTGAGGCCCCAATTTGTGCTCGGGGCACTGGTCGCATCGCGTGCGCTGCGTACATTTTTGAGCTTCACGCCCAGCCCATAAAATTCAGAGGGGCTCGCCGCCCGGGCCTTTCAGATTCAGCGGTTCGTATCAAAAGCGGCTTGTTGCTTTGGTATTGAAGGCACAGTCCAACCTCAGAAACACTTTTCTAATTTTCTATCTTGAAAACGGCCCCACGCTGATTCCAATGATGTTCTGGAATCGCACACGAACCCCTGAGAACGAAGTTATAGCCCCTCGAAAATTGAGCTGCGGAAGCATGGTGGACGAGTTGTCTGAGACTTGCAATTTTCGTCATTTGCAGCAGATGTATGCGAACCGACCTGAACAAAGAGAGAGGTTGAGAACGAAGAGAAGAACGGGGCTATTGATCGGAAACCGTCGCTCATCTCGCCACTGTTGAGCTCGAAAAATCCTAAAAGGGGCATGCCAAAGTGGCTTCCCGAGGTGGGCGCCCCAGGGTGGCTTGTTCCTATATCCCGCTTATTCGGAGGAATTGAGAGCTCGCATTTGGCAAGTGCTATAAGGGAAGGGTAGACTTCACAACTATGTGGAAATCTCAGATTTCGTCCCTGAGCTTGGACTGTGCCTTTAAGCAGCTGCTCGCCCGCGACGGTCACTTCCCGGGCCCCGATAGGCACTACAGCACGCGAAAAAACTTTGAATTCTGGGCTCTTGCGGCTTTTCTCTGAGTAGATACAAAAGATATGTAAGGTTCTGATTGAAGTAGCCATGAGAGTTTCCAAAAGGGATGTGCGTAAATGAAATCTCAAATTTCGTTAAAGGCAGTGTTCACGATAATTTTCACTTCCGATATCTCCACGGTTTACGTAAGGTTTGGTGCCTTATATAGCAAGGCATGCTTAAAAAGGACACGAAAGACGCGTTTTTGAGCCAAAATAGGCCCTCCCTTGTTTACGTTGATTTCTGAGAGTGGAGGAATTGACCGCTAGAAGGCTGATACCTATCAGTGCAATGAAGCGATCAGCTCACTTATCAGCACTTCCTTGATTTGATGCTTCCTGTAATCTGAGTCTTCATTTGTTCATTCCGAGGGGGCGGATCTGGGGCACCAGGCGTGTCTGGGGCGCCAAAACGCTTGTTTGCAGCCGATATTTTGCCGCTCATAGCTCGTTTTCTACCGTTCTTTCGATCGACACTGGGAGCCTAGGATCCTTCTCGCCTACCATTGCACTGTGGAAAGTCAACGAGGATGATCATCGTGAACGCTGCCTTTAATCGTGAAACGTAGTTACGCTGAAACTAACGTAAATCGTAGACCGTAAACAACAAATAATATAATCACCACTAAAAAATTTGCTATTATCATGGTGAAACATCTTTTAAAAACTTGAATGCATACTTTCAATAAGTAATGAAGAATTTCAAAGGTGTTTGTTGCTTTCGGAGCTGCAAATCTGGCTAGGAGTGAGCATAGAAGGATGAAAAACAAATTTGCAGCCATCATTGTCTAGTGCAGACTAGACACACATGCAGCTCTACGTGTGCTTGTCCTTAGGTGATATCAGATGTCCACGCGCAGGTCGATGGGATGCGAACCCAAAAACCTCTTCACGTCACCAACCGCAGCTAGGCATTTTTGCCACAGAACACCTGCTTGGTACACCGAAAAACGCGCCTTCTTTCCTAAAACTACCTGCTGTCCACCGCTTTACGTACCACACATTAAAGGCAGCGTCCGCGCAGAAAACCGCACTTGGTTTTTTCATATCAATCCAATGTTTGAACCCAGTGGAGATAGTTGGCAAAGCTTGAGACCTCAAAGCTGGGTACTCGTAATGCTACAGGCTTTCGAAAACCGCTCCGTGGTCTGAAAAGGCGTTTTCCCGGTCGATCATCTAGCACAAGGAGCAGAAGCGCCACAACAGGCCCCGGCAAATCCCAATGTCCATAATCTTTATTTCGAGAAATTCTCGCGTTCAAACGTGTGTATCGCAAGCTTCTTATTTTAATAGGATTCCTGACACTAAAAAGGCCAAAAGAAATAATCAATTTAAGAAGTTACAGGGGCTAAACACTTTCAGACGTCCAGCATTTCCGACAATTGTGTATTACACAAGACACACCGGACAGACGTTGAAAAAAGGAAGGTGAATGCTTCGGAATTTTCAAACGAATTTCTCTCCAGAATTTGAGTGTTTTGGGTGGTCTTTTCGCGATATATCACAACCTGGTGAGGTTACCTGCTCAAAATAGTGAAAAACTTGAACACGATTTTTTGCGCGTACACTGCCTTTAAGTTGCGTTGAGTATTTGAAAGCCGACCACATTCAGTGGTCCAGTCTTACCAGTAGTTCTCTGTTTTCCCTCGTCACTCATTCCATAACTCCTTCTCAGGAATTAAAAAATCCGCTAGTCTGATATAGTTGTTCGCGAAACCGCTGGGCAACAAAGACACACATCTTCAACAACGCTAACGCCATTGTAACGTTATGAGTAAGCCATACGACCGTATTCGAGCGACTCTAAATCGCCAAATTCGGAAACTCCGCCCACTTGCTGGCGAAACCTCAACACCGATTATATGTGACACTCGCAGCTATGCCTCGCGACCGCTGCGGGGTGTAACTCGTCCGAAAATGCGAGCGAAAAGAAACTTCGGAGAAAGTCTATTGTATTGGTGTGAAGAATCACAGCTTCAGAAAAGAATCGAATCCCGATTTGTGTTGCTTATAGTTAGCGGTGATGTGAAGTGTGCGCGGTGGGTGGACGAGTTGTCCGCCACCCCGATAAGGCGGAAGTCAATCAACTCTAACCTTTAGAACACAAAGAAAGCTCTCTCTATAAGACGGGGCCCAATGGAGGTCTTTGCTCTCTTAAATGCGACGCTACACGAGTTGGCAACACGCGAATTTGTGCGAAAATGACAATAATTGAGCGTCATAAACACTCTTTGAAGAACTTGTTGCTGAATCAGAGCGACTTGCTCGGTTTTTTCGACGCTGATCTAGTTCTGGGATCAATACAGTAGTTGTTTTTCGTGTAAAACTCGAAAACGAAGTTCATCATCAAAAGCACAGTACACCCTCAGGAATGAATGTTGTGATTTTCATTTGATTTTGTAGTAGACCCCTCCTGCATAACACGAGCCATGTGCGAGATCTCAGTTCCTCCAAATGTGCGACATATAAGCGACCACCACGAGCCCGACCTCCTTCATTCACCACAGCGGACCACATCCCCTTTCTTAATTTTCAAACTTATTAGCGGCTAGATCAATGGATGATTTCCAACCGCATCTTCGTTCTTCACATCATTGCCTGTCCATCTCCTCATTATCTTTCGCTCTTGTGCAGCGACCGCGAATGAAGAAAAGTGAGGGCCTGAGATAACTCGTAAACCAAAATTTCGCCCTCAAAATGCAGACATCTTCAAGGAGCCATATCTACGTTCGTAGGGGGAATTGAGCGATTTTAGGGATACCATTGTGATCAGCTTGCGATGTTCTCCAACATGAGCATAAAAACTGAGAAATAATTTATTGGATGTCCGTGCCTTTAGGAGGAGCGCCCGTTGGATTGCATAGCGTCGCAGACAGCAGCTAGTGAGACGCGCGCAGTGCGCCACGAGGGTCTAGTATCTAGCCCCTCCAACCCCGATTATGCGTCCAGCGTTATGATAATAGGATCTTCTCGAATGTTGTTTTCCTGGTCTTGCTGTAGCTAGACACCGATTGACCCCATCTTCTGACTGAACATATTAGTAGACGCAAAGTGAGGATAGAGCAGGTCGTTCGGGAATACCTCGCATTTAACTTGCATGTATTTTCAGCAACGAAAAATTACGATTCACGCTCCGGTAGCCTAAATCGTAGATCGTACTTACGAGGCCAAAAAACACCGTAAAACGTAAACCGTACTTACGCACACCCCCAACTTATATTGTGCTGAGTGATTTCGTAGACCCGCCAGGCAGACCTCGATATGCAGGCGAGTTCGCAGCACCTTGGGTCACGAAACGTTTCCCGTAATGCCATTACTGACCAGTACTGGAAATCGCCCGGCATTTGTCATGCAACTGTTTTCTCCACCTCTAAACGTTTAGAAACAGTTGAGTTGATCTTTTACAATGGTTTTGATTGACCCACAAAACTACAAGTTTACTGTAGGTTACGGTAAGTAACATGTCATTCAGGGGGCGAAACCCACCTCAGTATTTTGAAAACCGACGAACGGACGTTTATTCCAAATAACCCTCAAAGAATGATTTTGAGACACATCTATCGTAGAAATCCGGAAATCTCGAAAGTGGCCTTTTTCCCTCGAAATTTTCCCCGGTTGGGAATTTTCGAACGAAATCAGCCGATAACTTTGGAAAATCGACTAATAAACCACAGATTCGTGATCAGCGCCCCCCCAAAAAAAATCCTGGAAGAAATTTGAGTCAAATCTGGAACATTTTTTAAAACGCTTCCAGAGCCCTCTAATCGGTATAAATAAACGACCAACCGAGAACCCGTACTCTATTCGGTATAAATGAACGCCCAACGGAAAATACGTACCAGTCCAAAACGCTTTCAGTCTGGACAAAGTATGAAGAAGGTGCCTTCACCCAAACTTTGCTCAGGGGGTTAGTTTCGGGGACTGAACACATTTATGAGGTCCGTTTCCGGATTTTCCGAAGACAAATGCGCTTTTTGGAAGGTACAAGAAGTACAAAAAACGACCATTTTAAAGGCAGCATACACGCTCGTAAACGAAATTGAGATAACTACGGAATTAGAATGATATTGCACCGAACACGAAGCCCACCCATATTGAAGCGTGAAAAACGACCAACAATGACGCTACACGAGTGAGAAATTGGCCCCGCCCCTGTATTTGCGTCCTTCTCCAAAATATGTAGGGGTGCTGGGCCATTCCCAAAGTCGTCGATGTGTAGGGTTTACCTATTTTACCTATTCCACCACCCACAAACGTCGCCGACGGTGGGAATGGTCCAGCACCCCTGTTTCGGAAGAGAACGTAAATACAGGGGGCGGGCAGATACAGGGGCGGGTCCAACTTCTCAGTCTTGAAGCGTCATAGTGGGTCGTTTTTCACGCTCCAAAATGCGTGGGCGTTGTGTTCTGCGCCATACCATTCTAATTCCGTAGTTATATCAATTAGGTTTACGAGCGTGTATGCTGCCTTTAAGCTTGTAACTTCTTGGATCCTGCAGCTCGGGACGGGATACTGCGCAGTTTTACTATTGAGTCACAAGAGATACCAACGATACTATAAAGTCGTTTTGGCAGATGCGTTTACCACTCTAAACACTTTCCATGTAAGCACAGCGGCAACTTGTATTCTCGACATCGCTCGATCAGCTGGGAAACAGTGTGAAACAGTGCGAAGACGACGAAGAGAGGAAAATCGTAGGGTAGTGGGGGAGCGGTGAGAATCTATGGTCGCTGCGCTGATCGGCCACAGTATCCCATTGGTAGTGAAAGTGTCATTTCGAACTTTTCTAGCTTGAAATGAAACCCTAGGAAGCGCGTTACCACTAGGTAGCCCTCCTGACCACCATTCTAAATTCTGTAAAAAAAGGATCTCCCAAGCAAAAGTGGTTTGGTTCGCGTTATAAACGTTTCAAAAAAAAAAGGGAACAGTAGGAAAGTGGAGTGAGGAGAGTCTACAAAAAATGAACGATATTCTCTAAATGCTATTTTCCTTGTCGACACTTCTAAACAGCGGAAACAAACCTTTATAATATTTTTACGAGGAAGCACTTATGGCTTCATAAAAGACTTTGATCATGCGAGTGCCGATAAAATATATATGCATGTACCTAATAGTTATCATTAAAAGAGAAAATGATGTCAAATTGTTTCTGGAAACCATTGAACTCTTACTCGTAAAATACCACAACCGCTTGTTTCATCTGTTTAAAGTGTCGACAAGGAAAATAGTTTTAGAGAATATTGTTCGTTTTTTGTAGACTCTCCTCAATTCACTTTCCTTTTGTTACTTGTTGCTGAAACGCAACACGAACCGAAGCACTTTTGCTCGGGAGACCCCTTTCTTGTAGGAGTGTTAATTTTTTCTTGATATCACGCAGTTATATCCTGTGCAATTATTTCGAACATGGACCTCTTCATCTTCCCACTACATCCTCAGGCGATTATCGCCCCCGAGCCGCCTGACAGTTCAGCTCGTTTTTCCAATCTGCAAGTCGGCTCCTGTTGCTGTCCGGGCCACTGCTGTTGCTTTCCGGGCCACTGCTGTTGCTGTCCGGGCTATTTCGGTTGGCCCGAACAGCAACAGCAGTAGCCCGGAGATTGGGAGAACGAGGCGAACTGCCAGGCGGCTCCGATTCCTATTCGGTGCGGCTCGGGGCCGAGAATCGCCTGAGTCAGTCCTCTTTCTGTGGTCACAGAAATCAATGACCCCACCAGTTATAAAACTATACATGTGTAAAAATGGAATGAGATTGCATCATTCCTTTGTGACCTGAGTTTTCAATGATAATTCTGTGCAAAGCAGGTTCGAGTTCTGCCTAACATCTGAGTTTTGCGTTCAACTCGGCGACCTTGTGATAATGATTACAACATATTACGCCTCGGTCATAGTTGGTCCATCAGACGTAGCTAGCCCGGACGATAATCATGAAAGACTGTCGACCTACAGCCGGCTACAGACTCTGCCCGCAGTTGTTCGCCTTCGGATGAAACTAACTTAAAACCTGCGCAGTTATAAACTACCATTCATTCCTACTGGGCATTTTCATATCAATGAAACAAAGCGGGTTTCCATGCCCATTATTTCAAAACCACCGCCTTCTTCTTTAACAGAACAGCCGCTTCGATTCTAGGAATGAGATGTGAAAAAGCTCTGTTGAGATGCGAACGGAGATTATAATTCTAACAATTTGTTTTTGAACGTAGATGCTGTTAAGCGAGTACCATTTATTGCAGAAAAAATCAGTAGGCTGGTGAAGAATAATGAGGCAACACTCAATTGGGGTTGTGTGGATAGCCTCGGCGCGTTACGAAATTGAAAAGCAGCCTGGCAACATGACTTACAAAACCTACATGGAGTCCAAGACTAATGCTCACTCTCAGGGGTGTCCTGCACGATTTCCCTGATGACCGAAAAGGGGACCTGAACTCCTCCCTACCCTCCGGGGGTTCCACGGCGTCCCGATGACGTCATCAAAAACCCCATCAACTCTTCACGACGTCCCGATGACGTCATCAGAATCCCTACTAACTTCTCACAGGTTCCTAATGACGTCATCTGAAGCCCTATTAACTTTTCGCGACGTCCCGATGAGGTTATGAGAAGCCCTATCACCTTTTCGCGACGTCACGATCAAGTCGTCAGAAGCCCTATCACCTTTTTTCACGTTCACGCCTACGGCGCACACCATGGAAATTTCTTGAGCTTTCGGGCTCATAACTTTGTTATTTGTGAACCGATTTGGCTCAAAATTTGCCAGCCGGTGTCTTTTGGACCCCTTCACTTCTATCCAGTACTACTATATAAAAATCTAGTTGATCACAAGGCGTAAGCAAAACAAAACTTCTCCAGCCGCTTCGCGGCTTGAGCGATATGTTTTCAAATTTGTGGAAAGTCAACTTCGAATAAATTTACTTGAAAAGAATGATAGTGACGTAAGAAGCGTCCTCGCGCGATTCTGACCAAATTCCACGAGCGGTACTGTACGCAATCGCAGACACTGTATCTCAATCAAAATCACTCACCTATACACTGCGTTCTGAATGAACTTCAAGCATACTGGTTTCGACCGTGAGCTGTTGTTGCTGACCCTGAATATATATGCTTTTCATAAAGGAGGACCACCCAAAGACGTTGAGCGCCTACCGATAGGAGACGGTGACCTTTTCGCCAGGTGTGAAGCCGGTCTTCTGTAGTTTCAGCTCCCCTGTTATGCTGCTGGTCGCCCGACAACACCAGGCGACTGTGTGGTTAGACTCGCTCGTCGATGCCGGCTCGTTGAGCTAAAAAATCTATAGTCAATCGGTCAGCGATGAGTTTTTTTTTCTTGAAAGGGAAAGGTGTTGCGAAACGGTCTAAGGAAAGAGTTTTCAATCTAAATTTTTGTTTGCTTTACCTAATGTGAATGTAGATTTGACACATATTATTGCAAAAATAAGCGAAAAGTGAAAAAAAGGAGTGCGCTGATTTAGAAAACAGAATGGCAGGCGTCTAAGAGCAAGTTCGGTATGAGAGACGGTGCGCGCAGTGGAAAGCCGCCTCGTCTACGTCGTCGGCGAAACGCTGCGCGCAACTCATGTAGCCAGCCCAATCGCTCCTAAGTGCCTCCCATTCTGTGTACTCGGTCAAGAAATCGAAAATAGCAGGAAACATTTGAAAAGGGTGTCTGTTGTGGTCGATCAGCAGATAATACTGGTGCTACGCTTTCAAATGACTACAGGACTACGCATAGTCCGGCTGCAAATGATGGCGAATAGAAGACACGCAGAAGCTGGGTAGCTGTTTCCTTTACGTAATCGTGACGGCGCGAGTTTCCCCGCTCGACTGCGCTGCGTAGGGAAACGGAATTTACATGGCTCCTTTGCGTGCGTGTGCCGAACGTGGACTAGAGGGAGAAAGAGAGCGCACGGGAGACGAAGGGAGCAGCATGTCGCGCTCAATAATGAGCATTTCGTTTTCACACAGATTATAGCTTGTAATCAGTGTAAGGTTCTTGGAAACGAAAAGTCTGTCATATTATTCTCTGTATGGATTCTTTGCTACAGTTGGACTCTATTACATGGTGAACCAACAAGGATCAGGTGACTGGAAACGGAAGGCTTCAGAAAAAAATTCTCAACGATTTTCCTCATCTTCTGTTCGATGCCTTTCGTACACAAGGGTGCTGTTTTAAAGCATGTCTAAGGCCGCACAATGACTTATAAATAATAATTTAAAAGATAGCTTCTGCGCTTTGGACGAATAAAAACGCTGAGAAGCGTTCTTTTGACCTCTTGTCATAACACTGGTCAAAATGGCCCATCTGCAAAGATGAAGAGGTATTTGGAGCCAGCTAGCAAAGCTCTTTCCTTTGGAATGACAGAAGGACTGCTCTTTAAAGGCTGTGTTCACGATGATTTTTGTTCCCGACTTTTCCACTTAAAACTGTGCGTTGGCTACCAAGTGTTACCAAAACTACGAAGAAACGGCGAGTAACGCATTAAAACGTAGGTATTTTAGTGGCATTATTCTATAACATGGACTAGTGGTCCGGTTGGATGAACATGTTCATGGTGGTTGTCACCGGTAAAAAATGGGGCTAACCAAAAATGGAAGAATATTCTGGGCAAAACAGTATTAGTTAGGGTCCGAAGGAAAGAACGGAGCAAATCAAAATAGAGAATTGTAAAAGACGGGTCCACAAACGCTTTCATTGTCACAACAAACAGTTCCACTGAGAGTAAGGAAGCGGGGGGAGAGTAAAGGATTTTTCGCCCTTCTGGTGCGTTTTTCTCGCTTTCTTCGTCATTTCAGTTCTATACGGGGGTCAAACAATCGATTTAGCGATTAATCTCAAAATCGAAGATTATCGTGAACACTGCCTTTAACAAGGTTTGAAGGAAAAATAGGCATAACACAGTGGAGATGACACACCGGAGTAATGCCGTTTCGAGTTACATTTACGCGTGTTTCATGTTTTCATCTGAGAGTTCTGATAACTTTCTCATTTCTTCTGTGGTCAGGCAATTTCTCTCTTTTAAGCAAAGCACAAAATCAAGGTGTTAACACATTAATTGAGCAGGGCGCATTTTTTGACAGAAATTGAAAATCAGCGAAAGAATTTTTTTATAAGCGTAAAGACTCTCTGAATTCCTTCCGATGATCACTCTCATAGATGTCTTTTGAGCAGGAAAAGCTAGCAAGGTTGAATAAGTGAAATAGGAGTCGTACGCGAGAATCCGAATTTATGTCCTCTATTCCTATGACAGTGAACGCCTTTCGGGTGACGATGTCGAAATCCCATGGACGTTCGCAAATCGCCTGTAATTCAATGAATCAGTATGTGAGTACCCAAAACTTTAAACATAGCATCCTTACGTGAACGTGGAATAACTTACCCTGCAAGTGTAGCGAATGTGACCAAATTCGCCTTCAAATGATGTGGGCAATGATTTCGGCAATGTGTAGGAGAAGGGCACCTCGTGGACTCCAGCCGGCAGCACTCGCTCCTGTTTGATGGATTGCTTTTTCTCTTGATTTCCCTTTGACATTTTCCTCGCCATTACCGGAAATTTGAACCGCCTCAGTAATCTCAGCGCGATTTGGGGAGAACGCTACTGTCCTCCCACGTTCCAAGGCTGTACCGCAAGAGATGGACAGGCTTGTCAAGTTTCAAAAATAATACCGGTGAATTCAAGCATTGAGGTTGATACAACTTTCATTTTTGGGAAATTGAAACATTTCATGGGTTCATCTCCTCAGCAAGCCTGCTACTTGCTACAAAGCCTTCACTCACTGACTATCGAAACCTGCGGCTAGTTCAGTGATGTTCCTAAAGGGAAATCGCCGAAACGTACCACTAATGCCTATCAATTACGCACGATAATGACACTCGAATGTTAATAGAGCATAGCTCAGACCGATGGACTAATTGAGAAGCATTCTCCCCATCTAAGTATATCAGTACGATCTATGTAGCTGCACTACATATATCACGTTAAAAAACAACAAAGAAGCAATGGAAAACCTTTTCTTTTCCGCTCTTGATGACCGCGAATTTGTGCGTGTACGCAGTGTTGAACTGCTCGAGAAAGTACGGCTCAGAATGAGAGACGTGTTTCCTAGATTTCCCTAAATGATGAAGTTGCTGAGCGAACAACAGTGACGAATCGAGCACTCCAAAACGGAAAACTACCCACTTTCAGAAGAAAAGAACAATAGTCGGAAGCGGAGTCAATGAAAAACCTCACCGGAATGCTTTGTCCAGTAGGTTCGCGCTCTGCCTTTCAACTCGAGCAAAATTTCGTTCACTTTCTTCGGCTCGCGAACTTCAATGATAACCTAAAAATGATAGACAGTGATATGAGTCATACTCGGAATAACCTTTAATCTTCATGAAATTACTGAAGAGACCTTTTTAATGCATACGACACCTACAACGTGTACAGCGAGGTTCCTAGAGGGAAATCGCATTTACGTACCACTGACGCCTATCACATTCTATTGGAAGAAGTAAGAAATATGTGGAAATCCAAGAACATAGAGCTCGCGTAAAAATGTTAGTCTGATGAATGGACGGGGCTGCGACGGTGTTAGATCACCCCGCGCTAATCGAAATCCCACACCCCTGCACGGCCAGCTGCCTGGTCCTTGCGTCAGACTAAATCGAAAACGGAAACCATACAGGGTGCGCTTTAAATATGGTGACAAGGTCACAAACCTCATCCCGTCGAAATATGTGTATCGCCAATCACATTGTATAGCCTGTTCGTTTCATGAAACCTCTCTCCACAGAAGCACAAAGTTTCGGCGCGCAAAATGGTTTTTGAAGCAAATGGTGAACCTGAAGGGCCCCTGATTTTTCACAGTAGAGCTCGTCCTTGAGTCGGCTTCAATAATTCTTGCTCGTTTACCCATGTGACCGTGAAGAACTGCTCCAATGGGGTTATTTTGAAGCAGAGGGTGCGTGCTTGCAAACTTGCCATAGCTGAAGTCCTTGGACCATCTGCTGGAAGAAAGTGAGGGCCAATTGCCGAAATTAATTTTCGGCCCAGGTCACTGTTCAAAGGTAGTTGACTTCGTGCCACTTTTTTCGTTTACCTGACGACGTAAAGGCGTCAAAGATGGAGCATAAGTGCAGAAAACCTAAACGGGCAGCAGCGACCGTTTATCCATACGTGTTTGGATGTGTTCTACCAGTTTCATCATGTATCCACGTCCAAACTTTGTGCGTATTCAGCACGCGTTGGGCTAACTGCAGTTCATTTGCCCGACAGCCTTCATTTAACGGCTGTGCAGAGTTGCGACAACAGGCAGCAAGCCGCCGAGCTAGATGCCTGAGGCGTGCTCTAAACCTGACGCGACGTAGGGCGCGAAGGCTTCGCGAAATCGCAGCGCCGATGTCGCTAGCTTCGTTTTTTTTTTACCAATACTTTCGCCCTCGTTCATTCAACATCATATTTAGCTTAGACTCTGAGAGTTGTTACCAAGAAATAGCCGCGGAATAACCCATCAGGCTCCGCAGCGCCTCCTGGTGGGCTACTTCGCGGCTATTTCTCGACGACTTTTCACGAAACGGACAAGAAGTAGCCGAGATATAATCGAGTAGCTTTTACTGCTTTGATATGCTTCAAAAGTCAGAAAATGCCTGCAAACATTTTCCAAAAAATGATACGCTCAGAGAGCTGTAAGGTGAACTTGGAACTTGCGTTCAGTAAATAGAAAATGTCTTGAAATATAGATTTCGAGGTACCGAAGTTAGCAGACGGTTTGCCGAAGTCGCATAAATCACAGCTGTCACACGTCAGAACAAAAAAATAGTAAAAATAAAATCGATAAACCAAAATTAGAATAAAACGGCGAAAGGCCACAAGATCGAACTTATGGAAAAATCTCAATCGACGGTAGCATTCCACGCCTACGATGGAACTGTTTAAAGCCCCTTTCATAGTTTGCTGGCCGACTCGTTGTCAATTTCGATAAGTCAATACAGATAAGATGGATAGGACAGAGTAGATAGATATTCCACATTTGATAACGCGTCGTCCGACGTCAGTCGAGCAACTGTGAAAAGGCTTAAGACCATTTCAAAGGTTTAGGCTCCGCGGAAAAGGTCAAAGATTTGGCTTTGCTAAAATGTAGTTAAATTCCTCTAATTGGTAAATGTTATGAAATTGTTGCAAATGGATTTGGCAGTCAACAAAGTCATGAAATGTGGTGAAATTCCTCCTATTAGATTTGGAAATCAATTAAATCTTTCAAAAGTTGTGAAATTCTTGCAAATGGATTTGGCGGTGAACAGACATAGAATGTTGTGAAATTCGTCTTGTTAGATTTGGCGATCGACGAAATCTATGAGATGTTGTGAAAAAGTTGCAAATGAATTGGCAACCGCACTATAAATAATCAAAGTCAAATCACGCGCCAGGAGGATTGACGCGTCCTCTGATCAGGGTCAAACCCACGCCGGTTACTGGAGCCGTCGGAGCGAACAGGAGCTTCTCCGACAGTTCCAGTACCCATAAACTATTTTTTTCGATATTCAACGGGCGAACAGTCGCAAACTAATACAAAAATGAGAACCGGTGCTAGGGTCGTTGTGGAGTTTGCTTATGATTTGCTAGATTTATCGCTCTATGGCTTAAACCCGACGCGGAATCCTTTCGGGCACGTGGTTTGACTTTGGTTATTTATAGTGCGGTTGCCAATTCATTTGCAACATTTTCACAACATCTCTTAGATTTCGTCGATCGCCAAATCTAAGAATTTCACAACTTTTGAAAGTTGTAATTGAATGCCAAATCTAATAGGAGGAATTTCACCACATTTCATGACTTTGTTGACTGCCAAATCCATTTGCGACAATTTCATAACGTTTACCAATTAGAGGAATTTAACTACATTTTCAGCAAAGCCAAATCTTTAACCTTTGCCGCGGAGCCAAAACCTTTGAAAATTTCACAGCTTTTCCCAAGCGTTTCCCTTTCACGGCAGACTCTCCAGGCGTATTGCTTCACTTAGCTATTTTTCTATTCCCAACGAAATGAGCATCTGATTCTTCCCATCCTAATCGCTCACCACCTTTCCATTGTTTCATCACTGACTGCACTCCTCAATTGAGACATGTACAGTATTAGATCTATAGTAATCCCTAGAACTATCTATTCGCACTTTGAGGCGAAATTCCTCTTTCTTTCACTTTCTGAGGCTTGTTCGCTCTATTTTGGTAACTATGTAAAGGCAGCGTTCGCGATAAAAACCGTGTTCTAGTGTCCGATGTTTCTGAGTAGATCTACGAAGTCTAGGAAGTAAAGGGTAAAAAGGAAAAGTCCCTACAAAACCCTCGAACACCAAAAAAAACTGCTTAAAGAAACCTCTGAAACATTTAGGTACGTGTAGTCCGTGGTACTACTTACAAAGCGTTAAACCCAGCCTCGGAAAAGGTTGTACGCTTTAAAATTCTTAGGTTAGTGAAAGTTTTCAGTTTCTTGTAACGGAAACTTTTTAAAAATAAGATGCGCCAATGCACATGCTTGGATGTCAGTACCTTTTGCGATAAAGAATGTTGAAAAATTCGGCAACTGTCCCTCCGGAGAAACCAACGAAGGACAACTGCTTTATGACGTGGGCGCGGCGATCCAGTGGGCCGGCTGGTCCACGAAATTTTACCCCACTTCCTGGCCGCGTTTCATCTTACTCTCCTAAAAGGGACTCACTGCTTACGTTTTTGCCAAAAAAAAACGGACAGCTTTGTTTTTGTGAACACTGCCTTCAAACGCCCTCATCAGGGAGGCAACAAAAATTTGAATTCCGGTATTGGCAAATCCGGAAAATGGCCGACTAACACCAATCGACAACTGCGGCACACCCTGAGGCACTCAGCCGAACGGTGAGCGCACCATATCAGTGCCCAAACCTAAGGCCGCGGTCATAGTTGGATGAGCCGACGTATCCAGCCCGGTCGATACACACAGAAAGCATTGGAAATGGGATGCAAAATCACACGGTGTATCCCTCCAACACCCCCCAGCACCTCCCAACACCCACCCGGTCGATACGTATGATTGAAATGATGGAGTGAGGTCGAGAAAATCACTCGGTGTATCCCTCCAACACCCCCCAACACCCGCCCGGTCGATACGTATGATTGAAATGATGGAGTGAGGTTGAGAAAATCACTCGGTGTATCCGACGCGGTCGATATCCATGCAATACGTGGATGACGGCGGATGAGAAAATCACCGGGTGGGCGGGCCGATGATAAAACATTGCGTATCACTAGAAAGCTGACCTTACTGCTACCTCCGTTACTTCACCTTACTCTCCTTCACTATTTCTCTGAACATGTGCAATCCTGTCGGCCACGTAATCATCGTCATATCTAGTTGGATACATCGAGTGATCTTGTCAACCTCACTCCATCATTCTAATCATACGTATCGACCGGGTGGGTGTTGGGGGGAGTCGGGGGAGTCGGTGGGTTGCAGATGCAAATAGCACCAACTCTGACCGGGGCCTAACTCAGACAGAGCTGTGCCGGATAAAGTGCGTTCGCGGCCTTATGATGCATCCCAGACCTGCATCATAATGGTGTGTTGCCCAGACGACAACCATTGTGATGTTTTGGCCTGTCCACACTAACGAACTATTTTGGCCAGACAAGCATCATATGGTACGCTCAACATCCCTCTGACTACCTGAACCCCTGGTCATCATACAACACTCATCCCAACTTCTTGTCTGGTGCATAAATGCGGTAGTGTACGCTGGTTCGCCTAACTGTCTTGATCCCCCTACCAGGAACATTTTCGTTGCTGAAACATATATTTGAAATGAGAATACTAATGAAAACCAGTGATAAAAGGAAAAATCGTGGATATTTTTGTAAATAAACACTCTTGACATTTCTCGCACCCCCAGTCTCCAATCTTTCTTGAGCCGCTGGAATAGCTGGCAATTAAGGTGCTAGAGTTAACCTGGTGTTTGTTCTGTGCTTACACACTCTACTCATTAATAATGCGCAAATACCAAGAAATAGATCCGATGAAGATAGGTGGCTTTTTGGATATCAAAATTGGAGTAAAAGAGTGGAAACTGACCAACAAACTGACCCCTAGTCGCATACAATGCGTGTCGAATATGCATTCAACTCAAGGACAAGGCGGTTTCGAGCACAGTCAGGGAACGCGCTGCTAAGGGAGCAGAAAACCTAAACAGGCAGCAGCGACCGTTTATCCATGTGTTCCACCAGTTTCATCATGTATCCACGTCCCAATTTTATGCGTATTCAGCACTCGTTGGGCCAACTGTATTTCATTTGCCTGACAGTCTTCACTTAAGGGCTGTGCAGAGTCGGGACGGCCGGCAGCACGCCGCCGAGCGAGAGGTCTGGGGCGTGCTCTAAACCTGACGCGGCGTTAGGGGCGAAGGCTTCGCGGAATTGCAGCGCCGACTTCGCTTGCGTCGTCTTTTCACAAATATGTCCGCCCTCATTCATTGAACATCACATTTCGCTCTGAGTAGCTTCTACTGCTTTGATATGCTCCAAGAGTTCAGGAAATGACTGGAAAAATCTTCTAAAAAATAATACGGTCAGAGCTGTAAAGTAAACTTGGAACTTGCGTTCAGTAAAAAGATTACGCCTTGAAATATAGATTTCGAGGTACCGAAATTAGCAGACGGTTTGCGGTAGTCGCATAAATCACAACTGTTACATGTTGGAACAAAACACTAGTAAAACTGAAAACAGAAAAACCAAAGTCGGAACAAAACAGCAAAAGTCTTCAGAAAATCGAATTCATGGAGAAATCTAGATTGACGGCAGCATTCCACGCCGGCGATGGAAATGGTTAAGATTATTTTCCTACGCCGCTCGCTTACGGTATCGCTCAGGGAGACGCTGTTGGCGCAGCGGCAAAAACGCTGCGAGGTATACGCGCCGCTGTCGCACAACACGATGCCGACCTCGTCCGCTGCTTATCGCCACCCATCCTCCATCATTTCCCTGCCGCAGCGAGCCTCGCCGCGGTGCTACTCTGCATAGCACTTTATGGTTTGGCAGAGAAAAAAGCTGTACTAACTGCCGAACACGTCATGACCTGTCCACTGGCAATAAACGTGATGAAACACATATGGATAAACGGTCGCTGCTGCCTGCTTATGAGGCCCCCTAGGGGAGCACTTGCTCCTATTGTGTTTCAAATTACAGCACGTGCCCCAACAATTTAAACGTTCAATGCACGTATAATACACATTCAACTCGATGAAAAACACGTTTTTCCGAAAGAAGGAAACCATACGACCTTTTGTTGAGGCAGGACTTGAATGTTGGCAGCGTCTCCGGTGCAATTACCGAAGTTTGGTGTTCTTGGCCCGCCCAGCCGCTGGAGGCTACGTCCAACGGCTGGCGGCTCTTGATGGTGCTTGGCGAGCCCATCGCCTCGCGTTTCGATGTGCTGCTACGATAGCGCCGGACCACCTTACAGCACGTGCTCCTGCAACTCAGAATCGAAGCACGTGCTTCTGCGACGATACCTCACAGCACGTGTTGCTGTTTGGAGCTCTTGCCCCTGCAGTTCAGCCTCTCGGTAGCTGTGGTCGCTCGAGTTGAATGCATATTCGACACGCATTGAATGCGGCAATTTTCTGAGCCAAAGGTGCAATTGAAACTCACTCCTACATTTCGTGCAAGAAGGGCGAAAATCGATAATATTGATTGGCCGATCGGAAAGAACGATCAATTCTTGACTGTAAGGTGATGATTCCTTTAAAGGCAGGGTTCTCGATAAAATCCGTTGTTGTGATATCCCAATGGAATGGTAGATCTGGCCATCACAAAAGTGAAAATGAGTAAAAAATGGGAAAAAACGCTCAGGAACTAGTTATTGCTTGGTGTCCTCCCGCCCCCAATCATCGAGATTTCCGTAAAATCCTGTTTTGCGGTCTTCTATTTTCTTTCTAAAATAATTGCTGAGCACTTTTAGAGACTAGTGGCGACTTTAATAGCAAAATAAAAGGCGGGTAAGGTGCATTCAAGAAAATCTCGTCAACTGGGGAGCTGGCCGACCTCAGTACTTAGCCGTCCTGGCTACTATTTGGGCGGTTTTCCTGCAATTTCTCACTTTTTCACTTCTTTTTACTTTTGTAATCCAGGCCTGCATTTTCAGGAAGAGAGCTCAATTTTTTTTCATCGCGAGCCCTGCCTTTAACTGAGGGATCCACCCCAACTAAAATAATCACACATAAGCGCGTTCTGTTCAATATTAGGAAAAAGCAAAAATTTGGATCGAAAGAGGGCCTAAAATTGAAAATGGTGAGTTCTACTAACTATTTTGGAAATTCCCGTGGTCGATTAGCCTAGGCAAAAAATGTGGAGCCACTTCGTCCACGTTTTTCGAAAAATAAATGAAAGTGGCGGGACTGTGGCGGAGACCCCAAAAAAATTGTCGGTTGAAAGATCATATTTTTTCGACGTAGGGGTCGTCCTGGATAAAAACACGCCCGCTTACCCAACTTCTTACGGCGGATTCAATGATGCACTACTTATATCTGTAGCTACAGGGTGAAAGGGTGATCTCTCTGAATGGCTAGCGCGCGGCAAGTAATCAGAGCCGAATCTAGATGCGCGCTTCGCGCGTACCACTTTGAAAAAAAAAGTACTTGAAGAAAAACAGTAAAAAATGACAGGCTTGGGACGTTTCCGCAAATATAAGAACAATCCTGACCTTTCATGTGCTCCTACACCCTCCACTTCTTGAGCCGTAGCAACAGATTGCAATAGTGTACATTTGCAAGCATTTCATAGGGTTTTTGGTCCGTGCTTATACACACTACACACCGGTCACGCGCAAATATTAAAAATAAGGTCCATGAAGGTAGGTGACGTCTCGGACACCGAAATTGGAGTAAATTAATGGAAATGAGCTGTGCACACAAGACACGCTCGACTAACACAACCTAAATCTACTGGCATGGACATCTAACACTGAATGAAAGTTTTCATTTTGTGCTGAATCGGCATCTGATATTTATTTTCTTAATGAGAAGAAGGGCTCACCAAGTTAGGTAGTAAACGACAGCAATAACAACAGCGACAAATCGTAGGGAATCAAGGAGCTCAATTAGACGAACGATTACCACCCACTGCCACAATTCGTGCGACAAGCGCGAAAATCGATACTACTAATTCTTAATAATCGATCATAAATATCGATTTATGATTGTGAGGTAGTAGTTTCTGTAGCTGAGGGACCCACAACCAACAGAAGTCGTGATCACGACCGCGTTCCGTGCAATAGGAAAAATCGATAAAATCAATCGATAGTGAGCTTAGAAGTAAAAATGGTGAGTTCTTACGGCACTCTTTCGGAATAGACGACCCACTTGGGTAAAAAAGGTTTTTGCATGCAGCTCCATGATCATTTTGTCACGTTTTTGCTTCTAAACATGTAGAAGCATAGAAACATGTAAAATCTATAGAACATGTAAAATTTGTGCAAAGAAAATATGTGAAACACCTCGAAAATCCAGACGATTATAAATTGCCACCGGCACAAAATTCTCACGGTAAACAAAGTTGATGATAACCAATTGATAAAGGGTAAGGTATAAAAGAAATTAAGAGCGGTGTGTTTTCATTCACACACCGTCATTCTCCGGAGGTGAGCGGCTGAAGCTGAACACACTAGGAATTAGGGAAACAGCCTCACCGGTGATAAAGATAACACGATACTGGGGTCTACTCATGGAAAACTCTGGCAAGAAAAACTACTTCACCTCCGTGAGAATTTTGTGCCGGTGGCAAATTATAATCCTGCCGAAAATGCGATTCTTTAGGTGGGTCGTCTATTCCGAAAGAGTACCGTTCTTACAATTATATTTGGCATTCCCGTGGCGAAATACCCCTACTGACCGAATTTCAGGTCATTTGGTCCACGTTTTTCAAAAAAATGAAAGTGGCGTGGCGGTGGCGGAGACCCCAAAAAAGTTGTTGGTTGGGAGGTCATATGTTTTCAACGCGGGGGTCCATCGGGATAAAAACAGGCTTACTTACGTAACTTCTTACGGCGGTTTCAATGGTGTACAGCTTGTTTCTCTAGCTGCAGTTTGAAGGGGTGATCTCTCTGAGCGGGTTGAGCGCGGTAAGGAATAAAAGCCACATCTAGGTGTCCCGTCGTCGCAAAAACAATGTGAGGTACCCGTGTCGCACGACACGATGGATGCCGAGCTCGTCCGACGCTTGTCGTCCCCTATTCTCCATCATTTCTCTGCCGCGGTGCTACTTCGCAGAGCGCTTTAGGGTTTGGGCAGAAAAAAAAAAGCTGTACTCACTGCCGAAAACGCCGTGACCTGTCCACTGGCAACAAACGTGATGAAAGTACAAAATTTGATGGACAATGTTCTTCCGCATTTGATTACGAAGTAGGCTGCCTGGATATCTTCAGGGAATGCAACAAATAACGAAAATGTGGGTGTGCTGAAATTGACAAGGCTAACGTATGGAACTCAGCAATTTGCCCTCACCTTGTTTTGGTAGAGCTCAGGAATATCTGATTCAGTTACAAGCAAATTAAAGACTCTAAACATGTTACCTGCGATGTGTAACTTAAATGTGTTATTTTATCGCACATGTAACTTACCTACGCGGCAGGCGTCCCCAAGGAAAATATACGACGCACTCCCAAGGCAGGACTTGGGTGTGTGCACCGTCGTCGGTTCTACACACCAAGGATGAGTTGTCCCGCTTTTGCAGTTTGAAACGTCGCGCCACTCAACGCGAATGAAGTGGTCCCGAGTCGAATCCATAGCTATTCTTGGAAGCATTCTATGCACTTATAATCATTCCCGCTTTTCATGTTTTTTAATGCAAGCCTTACTATTGAATGAAAATTTTGAAAGGATCCCACAAAAAACCATTCTTGCGAGGACCAGATCTACAATATTCAAAAAAGAGGATTAGAACCATGCACCAAGACCATTGACATTTTTTCTAAGGTTACGCTTGACATCCTATACCAATGTAGTGGATGACCGACCAATGACTGCGCATTTTAGTCCCCTCAGCTATACTCGAGTGGACATAGCTTCATAAGGGCGCAGTTTGGAAGCCCAAAACAGCTGCCTGCTTCATCGATAGTAGGAAAAAGAAACGAAAATTATTTCCTGCACACACGCAACTTGTCTCGATAAGGTTGCCCCTCGTCAGTGTGAATAGGTTGTATACATAGGATAATAGGCATGCACTCTCGGATGCTGAGTGGTATTTTGGAATGTTCGAAGGGAGTGTTTACGAATATTCATGGCTGCCGATTTCGCACTACTGGCAACAAAGGCCTCGTAGGCACAGAAAACCGCAGACTACCGTTCTCTTGTTTTTTGGGCAAACACTAAGCTTCTTGCAGCTAATAAAATTGGTGAAAGGGCCCTTCAAGAATCCCCACTTGTTGAAAAACCCTATCTTGAAGCAGAATACAAGGGAGTTTGATAAATTCTCGTCCAGTGACTGAAGGGAAAGCGATCATTTGCAGCCATCCGTGCGGCATTGGCGACACAGCGGGTCAACGGGTTTTGGTCGAGAATGACAATCGACCGCCACGATCCCTTCCATTTACAAGACAAGAAATTCTGAGGCGACCATATGTAATTACATAGATGTCGACAGCATGAGAGTAAAAACAGTGTTGAATGCTGCATTTCTGATTGAAACACGCGTCGGATGCAGCGGAAAGCGAATTCATCCCGTTTTATGGCAAGTAATTTCTTTACGATCACAGCGAAAATTATGTTTTAATTACGTCAGCTGTTCACAGACCTTCCCAGAGATTTCCTGACCCGCGAAGTAGGCGTCTTCCGGATTGTTCAGCACGATGTCGAAGCGATCGAGTTTGCCCATCGCAGCCGGGTCCTAATCGAAAATGATGAGCTATGAGGGGCTCATGCAATACGGCGGTTATGATTCTCCTGTGGAGTATTCCTGAACGACAAAAAAAAACGTTGGGCAAGCGTTGGATTTTCAATATACACAAACAGCGACGCTAAGAGACATCTTTGATGAGCAAAAGATAAACATCAGGAGTCCAAGCACGCACAGTAGTGCCCAAGAGTCTTCGGACATAGGTATTAGCTGCCAGCGAAAATTGTTTAGCTCAGCTCGAGCTTACCGAAACTTGATGGAGCTCTAGCATGTTATATGCAGGTAAGGCATCACAAACCAAAGCTGACACATACTCAACGCTAGATTGTGAATTAACACTTAGGTTAGTACGGAAAATAATAAGTATTTCGCGGTATTACGACAGATTCAACACAATTCCTCAAAACTTTATTACAAAAATCTAACTCTATTCCAGCTGTTGACCATGGAAGGCCTTTGAAAAACCACTGTGTGTCATTACAAGGAAAGTTCTTGTCGGAAAATTTTGAAAAAAAACGAATTGAAACGGAATTCAACAGACTTGGCACCTGCTACTATGAATGTCACTCTCCGAGATGTGAATGAAATCAAAAAACTCAAGAAAAGCGGAAATCATAGACTATGTGAGCATTGTTGGTGTCTACACAGTGCATGTCTAGCAAAGGCTCTCCGGCGAATTTAAAAGAGAAAAATTATCGAGAAATTGGCGTTTTCCGTCTGATCTTTTCGTGACTTTTCTTTCAGTACCACTTGTTCTCTCGCAATGACATACAGCTGTTTTTGAATCCATACGACTGCCAATAGTTGTAATGGATTTGGGATTTTTATGACATTTAGATAAATATGCCAAATCTGAAACAGTTATGCGAGATCGCTATTATTTTCCATATATCGAGCAAACCAAGCATTCAAAATTCCACTATGAGTATGTGTCAGGTATGTAAGATTTGTGATGCCAAGTAAAATATCGAATTTTTATCAAGTTCCGTCATGCCACATTCCTACAATCCGTGTCAACGGAAAAGGCGGTGGTGCGTACAGTACCGAGCATATTTTTTGCAAAAACGGCGTTTTGCGGCGTTTTTTGAGTTCACAAAGCGCCGCACCGCCATAACTCACTTCAAAGTTGACTAAATGAGTTTTTCAGATAGTTTTCGTGTTCCTCTCAGAAAGGAGAATGTGATGGTATGTGTTGAAAGCTCATTTAACCCTAGCATTTTGTTGAAAAATGTGTATTTCCTTCTAAAATTCACATCGACCACAGGTCAAAAAATGACAGATTTCTGCTATCATGACCGTCTGATCAGTTCATTATGAGGGGTTTAGAGGTGCAAATATGCAAATTTCAATACACTTTCGGAGTTGAATCTATCCTTTTGGAACACTATCGTATAGGACTAAATGGAAGCAATCCAGAAATGACTTCAGAATTGAAAATGCACCACTTTGAAGCAAGTTATGGCGTTGCGGCGCTTTGTGAGCGCAAAAAACGCCGCAAAACGCTTTCTTTGCAAAAAATTTGCTCGGTATTGTACTTTCACTAAGCATATTGTAGCCAAGGCTGGCTGGGTTTCAAAAGTAGCCGATAACTTTGTTACTGGGTTACTTTCTCTTGTTTTTTTCTCTTCCTTTGATTTTCTCGTGTTATTCCTGCGTGCATGTATAGAGAAGACTTTATATGTATGGGCACTGTGAGTTTGGTGAAAAACATGACAATTTTAAACAGTTTCGGTGTTGGTTCTCCTAAATTGCGACAAAATTCAAGTTTGCCGTCGAGTATGGCCGCGCAGAGGCGCAGAGTATCCTGCGTATTTGACGGCGAAATTTTTTTTAAACTCAATTTTGGAGAAAAACATCGGAAAAGTTGAAAAAACAAGTTTTCCTGTCACACACACTCAGTTCACCTGAATTATTTACCACAGATATACACAAGAATAACGCGAGCAATGAGAGAAACAGAAAAATCATAACCCAGGAAAAATCATCAGCTGTTCATTATCGATTCTTGGAACCGAGCCCGCCATGGCTACAGCGGTATGCTTAGTAAAGATACAGTTGACCGCAATGTTAAAAGGACATGGTGCGATTGCGGACTCGCACTAAAACTACGGGCGGTCGTCTTGCGGCGCCAGACAGTGATACGAATGGGCGGATCAGAGGGAAGGACTAAGCAGAGCTATTGGTTACCGAAGTGGCACCGACCAATAGTGCCTAGCCCTTCCCTCCAATCTGCCAGATTTCGTCATCGATCGGCGCCAACCGTCGTCTCTCGGCTCACGAGAATATCAGCTGTGGCGCCGATCGATGACGAGATCTGGCAAAGTGCCAGATTCTACCGTAGTTTTAGTGCGAGTCCGCAACCACACCATGTCCTTTTAACATTGCGGTCAACTGTACGCAACCACCTCTTTTTTCCGTTGCCATTGACTGTAGAAAAAACTTTTTTTTTCGAAACCATGTGCCCGGTACTGCCCATATCACAACTGCCCTAGGAAGATTTTCAAGATATGGAAAGACCAGTTCTCAATGTATGGCAGAAGCAATATTGGTAAGATCTTCATTCATGACTAATGGAGCGGAAGTGGATGTAAAACACTCGCCCTCCAGATGAACATTTTCCCTGCACACGCCAATGGGCAATAAATGCCAATGAAACTACCGGAGCACGGAAGTTGATATTAAGTAACGACAAGGTTTGATTGAGAAGTTGGGAAACCCCTGAAACCAAATTACAATAATAACCAGATCCAACATCTTGGAGAAAGTCGGAGAGTGTTGCGCTCTTACCTTAGGATTCATCAAAAATACATTTTTATCAAAAACAAAACTCGGCTACATAGATATGTAAGGAGGCCCCCCTCATGGCTGTCTCCTCTGATACGTTCAACTACGGACAAGAGGACACCAACAATGACCGTATCACTATCCGCCAAGCAGCTCCGACGAGAGTGATTTCAAGGAGATGGTTGGCAGGAAGAATTCCGATTGAGTACAACCCTTGTGAGACCAGTTCTAATAGTAATCCACAATTAGACGTGTAACATCTTTTCAACCGATGGGACCTTGATACATCAGTTTCTGTCGCGCTTCGAGTGCGTTACATATTTTGTAGGTAACACACCCATATATTAAAGGTCGAAAAAGAAAATCAAATTAAGAGTGGATAAAATTTACCCTACAGGTTTTCATTGTTCATCATGTGCATACATGCTGTAAGAGGAAACTAAGAATATGGGGAGAGTATTCGAAACAACCAGAAATAAGCGGTTATTTTTCGTAGTTTAAATACGCGAATAGACCGAATTCCTGAGGAACCGAAGTAATGTGGCGATAACTAAATAGTTCAAAAAGCAAATCATGGAAAATCTCTATTGGTACGAGTACATATGTATTTAGGCCAAATATAAAATTTGAAGTATGTCGCTCAGTGATTTCAGTTTTCGATACACTCAAAGACTGTGGTCACGATAAAATTCATACCTGTGTTCATCGCGGAAAACGTTAGCACGTTCAGCCACCATAAGAGCGCTACCGACAAAAAACTCGCAAAAAGCGCTGATGAAGTTGAACAACCGCCGACAAAGCAAGCCGACGAATTCGAGCAAGTGTCTTTATGAATGTCGGTATGCCTTTAACGACAGGGAGAAGGTGAGAGTACTAAGTAAAAGGGCACAATTCAAGGTGTAACAAGAAGTTTACATTACACAAAGATCTCAGGTAACATCAAAAATGAAGACAAACAACGAAATAGGTGAGAAAGTTAGTTGAAATCTGTTTTGTTGAGTCGTGGGTCAAAAATGTGTAGAGAAGATACTCAGCCGAGTATCTCAAAAACGGGATTCGTTCAGAGCATCTACATTGCGAAGTGGTGCGGTGAATGCTACAATGTAACAGAGCACCATGTAGAGCTTGGGCAAGGCGATATGTACGTAAATCTATATGCTTGAAGGCACAGTCCACTTTAGGAATTGCTTTCCGTTTCTCACACTTGTCTTGAATAAAATTTTGCTTTGATCACAATGGTGTTACCAGAATCGCTCAGGATCCACTAGGAACAAAGTTATGACTCCTCAACGTTTGCAATTTTGAATGGCGAGAAATCCGTGGACGAGTCTTTCGGGCCTTCGCAGGAATCGCATAAGAGTATGCCATAGTAGAAAGTTGGATCGATATCATAACGTATAGAGTAACATAGATTTTGATTGAAATCAACAGCGCGTCTCGTCTCTGTTGAAGGCAGTGTTCACGATGTTTTTCGTCCCCGAGTTTTTCACATAAAATATAAAGCGTTGGCATCCAAGGGTTACCAAAATTACCAAGAGACGTCGAGAAACGCATTAAAACGTCGTATTTCAGCGACATATTCTATAACATGGACTAGCTGTCCATGATCATGGTGGTTGTCACCTGTAAAAAATGGGACTAATCAAAAATGGAAAAATATTTTAGGCAAAACAGTACTAGTTAGGGTCCGAAGGAAAGGACGGAGCAGTAGAGAGTAGAGAACAGCAAGGGGCGGGTCCACAAAAGATTCCATCGTCACAACGAACAGTTCCAGTGAGAGTGAAAAGGTGGGGTGAGAGCAGAGCCAGGCAGACCGTTGTCCAGGCCACTCAGCCACCTTACATGACTTTCTCATATCGAAGGAAGTACCCTCGACGAAGTTACGTTCCCCCCTTGGAGATCAAAATGTTCGAAAATTTTTCTCAACTTTTACGTTCCCCTAAGGTCCTGAAAAAAAGAAAAAAGTTTAACAGTTTTTGTGATCAAAAATTTGAAAAAAATTATATTTCAACCTGAATTTGCAAAAAAATAGTTACTGCACTTCCTATACGACTGACTAGCCTCGGGAGTGTAGTTTTGACTTGCCCTTAGGCAGCGTCCATACGTGGCGAGAGCGGGCGTTCCCGCTATTGTGCGCCTCTCGACGCTCCTCAACGCTGCCTGCAAATTAACACAGGCAAACACCCCTTACCCCGTGTTGATTCGATTGAAAACGTTTGATCGGGTGATCAATCGCTCAAGTCGGCGCAACAGCTGCTGATATCCCACGGTTTTCGACTTCCCTGGTGGGATTATGGAAAACAAAGGCAGTGGTTTTGCGACAGGTTTAATGCTAGCTGCTTTACTGATGGAGTAGTAAGCTTGAAACTTTCTGCTTGCTTTGTGGTGCTGGCGTAAGCGCGCGAGAGCGAGCGGGCGAGGGCGCGCGAGAAGGAGCGCCTATGAGCGGCTAGAGAATCGTGTGCCCACGATGACCATTGATTTTGCGTAATCGCACGCTCTCGCCACGTATGGACGGAGCCTTAAAGGCAGTGTTCACAATTATCATCCTCGTTGACTTACCACAGTAAAATGATAGGGGAGAAGGATCCTAGGCTCCCAGTGCCAAAGGAACCGTAGAAAACGAGCAGTACTGCAAAATAACGGCTGCAAACAAGCGTTTTTGGGCCCCAGACACGCCCCGTGCCCCAGATCCGCCCCTTGAAAGGAACAAATGAAGACTAAGATTATAGGATTGATCAAGTGAAGGAAGTGCTGATAAGCGAGCTGTTTGCTTCGTTGCACTGATAGGTATCATCCTTCTAGCAGTCAATTCCTCCACGCTCAAAAATCAACGTGAACAAGGGAGAGCGGATTTTGGCTCAAAAACGCGTCTTTCGTGTCTTTCTTAAGCATGCCTTGCTATATAGGGCACCAGACCTTCCGTAAACCGTGGAGATATCGGAAGTGAAATTTATCGTGAACACTGCCTTCAAGCAACCACATCTGTATTGACAAAGAGGTAATTAAAATTGTGACACAGATCGCCTTACAATCTCATGATGGCATAACGACGAAGAAAAATGTGGGCCAATTAAAGCAGAATCCAAAAAACGCTGGATACTTGTTCCTTGCTCACATTAGGTTTTGTCCTAATCTTGATCGTGCAGTAAGCTGACGAAAAATCAGGAATTATTTAACAATGACGCAATAGGCGAGCTCGAGCTGATAGGAAGTTTTTGTGGTGGAGGAAATTACGGTGAAGATGTAGAACGTCTCCTAACTTTTAATTGATTCCATCCTGGGAATGGGCAAAACTCTGGCATATGCCGAGCATTATTCGAGGACGTTTTGGACTTTCGATAACAGCTCACTAATCATACGGCTTCACGACAAATGAGTGGAAACCTGGTTAGATGGGGCCACTTGGGATACGCGGGTAGAATGGATTATACACTAACAAATTTCTAGGCATTTTGATGGAGTTTCTGTGAGAACAATGACTGATAGCACTATCAAATAGCAGATACCGGCAGAAGTATACATTTTGACGGATAAGAATTGAGTGGCCACCTCCAACTAGGTTTGCATCGAGACCTCCGGGTGGGTGGAACCCTTTCATGGGTGCGAAAACCTGCGCAACAGTGCCCGCAAAACCACCGCAGGTGGCAAATGCGGCTTGGCATTAGAGCGCGATATTTTTCGGCGGCTCGCCGCCGTGTTAAGTAAATTCCCCTGCTCCAAAGGTGGGGATTTTTACCTCTGGGATGTTAAAATAGCATTTTTGAAAAAAAATTACCATTGACCAGTTTGGGCCGACGGCGCAGTTTTGGACAACGGCAAAACGTGTTAGGCAATTTTCTCGGTGATTTTAAGGTGAAGGGAGGGGTGTTAGGCGTTAGTTTGTTGGGAATTTCAGGGAGAATCTGAATCTTTTTTCAGAATTTTGTAAATCTGAAATTCAGGCCCGATTAATGAATGTAACTCGTCTAAAAATTTGTTTTATGTGCTGAAAATTTGAATCCTGCCTAAAATATGTCTATTATATCGTTATGTAAAGATACTTTTACCACATGTACTGTTGTGGTGCTTTACTATTGTTCTCCTTGACCTTTTTGTTGAAATCACTATATGTGAGACAACCACATCCTTACCCCTCGTTCCACGACCTGTTTTCTTTACAGAAAGAGGAACGCAACTGAAAACATCCCCGACTTTTTAGAATTTCGACCCGAAGTTTTTGCGTCCCCCCAAAAAAAACTTTAATTTTGAAGATTTTTACGTCCCCTTGTTGTCCAGCGGGACAACGCCCCACTGACCCTAGGTGAGAGTAAAGGATCTGGTGCTTGTCTAGTACGTTTTTCTCGATTTCTTCGTCATTTCGATTCTACTCGGAGGCCAAACGATCGATATAGCTAATAATCTCAAGACCAAAGGTTATCGTGAACACTGCCTTTAAGATGGAAAACTTGTCGGTGAGCGTGGTCCATTTTTTCTTTCCTAGGAATAGGGTCGTTGCGTCACTTATTTGAGCGAAATGAGATTTCGCGCTTCGTATGTTTACTACACGCTGCGTTCCGACTATGAAACCGAAATTTACCCCTCAGGTGGGACTGTGTGACTTCAAAGGAGCAGAACACCTTGGGAATGCCATTCGAGATCTTTTGATCAGCTTGAAGAAGGTCCCACGCTGACTCTAATGATACCTTTGCAACCGCAGAAAACCCTCTGGGAATGAAGTTGTGCCTCTCAAAAATGACTAAAATTGAATGGCGTAAGCTTGGTGGACGAGTTGCCAGAGGCCTATAATTTCCATCACTCGCAACCGTCGTATGGTGGGATCTTGAATGAAGAGAGAGACTGAGAATGATGGGAAGAGCCAAGCTATTGATCGAAAACCATAGCTTACTTTGGCAGGTGGAAGATGCTATACAAGGTAGGTCTACTTCGAAACTATGTGGAAATCTCAGATGTCGTCCCTGAGGTTAGACTGCGCCTTCAGGCAGAGCCAATTCATCACGTCGTCCCACTAAGCAGTAAAGTTCTCATTTGAAGGCATTCATGAACTCAGTTAGGCTATCCGAAACTTTTAATGTGGTCAGATATCTGAGGGGGAGGCAACTCGCAAAAACTATACTCTCACTTTTACTATGGACGGTTGAATGGGAAAAGAGTGGAAGCGAACGAAGAAGAAGTTTGTGCCGTTTCTTCAAATCGTCTACTACCGAGGAAGCAAACCACGATTCGAAAGTATAACAAAAGAAAACGCTGGACTTTCTCTTGTAGAGAAAAAGAATTGCACCCAGGAGTGTGTGACAGCGAAGAGCTGGAAAAATCAATTCGTGAGCCGATTTCAACCCTTTTCGAAATTCAATAAAGCGGCCTATCTCGCGAATTACACCCTTAACAGGGTAGTGATAAACTGATGAAATGAGATAGCACCTGGAAATAAAGGTTCAAGGCATGTTTCCGCCAAAATGTTGAACAAATGATATGTGGTCCATAAGAAGCGAGATAGAAGAAGGCAAAACTTAAACGTGCACAGAGAAGATGTCCGAAAATGGGAGCGAAGTCCGCGTGAAAAAAGAGGATTAAAGGCATTGTTCACGATAAAAAGTGTGTTTCAATTTCCACTAGGAATGGGTAGTGGAGGGGCACACTGTAACGCTGACGTCGGAAGAACGCATGAAAACGAGCCAGGAAAAGCTCCAAAAGAGCCCGAAGTTGCCACTTCGAGCGCAAACCCCAAAGCGCAACACACGCCCACCGACGTAAACAAATGAATGCTCGAAATCGTGAGATGACTAATGATTTTCAATCATTAGCCCCGTTCTTCCCTTCATTCTCAGCTTCTCTCTTTACTCAGGTCAGCTCGCATAGATCGGCTGCAAAAGACGGAAGTTACAAGCCTCGGACAACTCGTCCACCACGTTTCCTTAGCTCAATTTTTGAGGGACTATAACTCCGTTACCAGAAGGTCTTGTATGATTTCAGAGACATCATTGGAATCAGCATGGGGCCGTTTTCAAGATTGGCAGGAAAACAGAAAAACGATTTTTATCGTGAACACTGCCTTTAAGGAAACTTCGAAAGTGGGCGACAGTAGAATAAAGAGTAGCAAAAGAAGATTTGCATAGAAAAGTAATGTCTTTGCAGCGTACATTTGAGCAAGTACTCTTCTTATAGGGGAGAAACTTCGCGCTCCAGTTGTGGACAGCCGCTGTTGCAGCACGCAGCACGAATAACCCTTCTCCCAGCACGATTATCGTATTACAGTCGGCATAAATCCTAGTGATACTTTGCGTTCCCCATTAAAGCTTGGCGCAAACTCGGTGCGCCTATGTTATAGCATATGGCACCGAGTGTGCGCCAACCTTCTATGGGGATCGCAAAGTATCACTAGGATCTATGCCGACTGTAGAGTTCGCACAATAATTTTAGTCTGGTGAATGGACGTGGTTGCGACGGTAGATCACCTCGCGCGAATCGAAACCCCATTCTCCAGTGAGGCTTCCAACCCAGCACGGTAGCAGCCGCCTGGTCCATGCGTCAGACTAAATCGAAAACGGAAACCATATGTACCGCGTGCTGCAACTGCGGGGCGGAATTTCAAACGACAGGTACAATACCGCCCGCGACTTTGGGAAAAACGGCGTTTTCGGCGTTTTTTTTTCCGCCGAAAAGCGCCGCTTTGTCATAACTTCGATCAAAGTGGTCCGTTTGGGTTGCTAGAGGCATATTTAGAATCAGCATGGAGAGCTCTTCATTTTGAACTCACACATGTCTTACCCTGCAAACAAGGCATATATGGTTAACAAAATCAATCGAGTGTACGAAAACTCAAGCTAGATGACTAATTAGTGTAAATATTTGACTTCATATCAACCGTACAGATCAAGGACGAGTTATATACAAGTATGTGAGACCAATTTAGTGACGTGGCGAAAGTAAAAATTAATGCTTAACATCCGTTTCTTCACCCCTGTAGACAGAGTCATCGTTCTTCACTCGGGCTCAAAATGCCCGTGGTTGCAACTGCAATCAGTGTAGACTCTTTTAGAACAGAAAATTATGTCTGAAGGCATTTCCCGCTGAGCGCCACCCCTATGATTTTGTTTTCGAAAAACGACCCCAGATCACCAACATCCCGTTCTCGGCTTGAACGGGACCAATCGACCTGAGACTTGGCTTACAACTTTACTTTCTGATTTTCTTTCAAATGGGCGCTGCGACAGCCCAATCCGGAAAACTTGATTTTTTACCTCTTTGGGATGTTGTAAAACAGCGTTTTCTCGCCGGTTCGACGCCCCGGCAGACACAATCATCGTCCTTCCCTCGGGCTCAAAATGCCTGCGATCACACTTGCGCTGAGTCTAGACTTCTTTAAAACAAAAATAACACGTCTGGAGGCTATTCCCGCCTAGCGGCACCCCGGTGATTTTGAATGAAAACGACCCCAAATCCTTTCAACCCGTACCTGGCAACGCCTTATCCATTTCTCGACTGAAACGGGCCTTATTCAAAACTTGATTATTTCGGCTTTGGAGCCCGGCACTGCTGAGCGGTGCGGTCCAACAGGTGGTATCGAGATCAAAATTTCATAGTTCTCTGGCGACTGTTTTCAACTGATCTTTTGTTTCTGAGCACACGTTTAGGTCAACCTTGAGCGTGATGCCAATCTGAAATTGTTCTGATCATCCGATCTCGACGGCTTTTTTTCGTGCCTACGGCCTTTTTTAAGCTGTTGTACCACATCCCAGAGAGGTAAAAAATCAGGTTTTCCGGATTGGGATGTCGCAGTGTTTATTCGAAAAAGGATAAGGAAGTCAAGTTGTAGGCCGAGTCTCAGGTCAATTGGTCCCGTTTGAACCAAGAACATGACGTCGGTGGTCTCGTTGGAAGCACGTTTGAAAGTGGCGAAAAATCTACATACCTGGATTGGGCTGTCGCAGCGCTTATTCAAAAGGGGATCAGAAAGTAAAGTTGTGGGCCGAGTCTCATGTCGATTGGTCCCGTTTAAGCCGAGAACGAGATGTCTGTGATCTGGGGTCCTTTTTCGAAAACAAAATCATCAGGGTGGCGCTCGGCGGGAAATGCCTTCAGACATGTTGTTTCTGCTCTAAAAGACTCTACACTGACTGCAGTTGCAACCACGGGCATTTTGAGCTCGAGCGAAGAACGATGACTGTGTCTACAGGGGTGAAGAAACGGATGTTAAGCATTAATTTTTACTTTCGCCACGTCAATAAATTGGTCTCACATACTTCTATATAACTCGTCCTCGATCTGTACGGTTGATATGAAGTGAAATTTTTACACTAATTAGACATCTAGCTTCAGTTTTCGTACACTCGATTGATTTTGTTAACCCTATATGCCTTGCTTGCAGGGTAAGACATGTGTGAGCTCAAAATGAAGAGCTCTCCAAGCTGATTCTAAATAAGCCCCTAGCAACCCAAACGGACCACTCTGAACAAAGTTATGACAAAGCGGCGCTTTTCGGCGGAAAAAAGCGCCGAAAACGCCGTTTTTCCCAAAGTCGTGGGCGGTATTGTATGTACCAGGTTGTCCAATAAATATTGTCCGAAGATCATGCTCTGCTGCTGGTGGGACACCAAGGGCATGCTGTACTTCGAGCTGCTCCCGCAAGACAGGACGGTCACCGCCTCCATCTACACCGATCAGCTCGAGAAAATAGCCGCCGCCATCCGAGAAAAGCATCTTCGACGGGCCTCGGTCCTCCTGCTGCACGACAACGCGCGCCCCCACGTTGGCGAAGGAGACCCAGCTGAAGTTGTCGACGCTCGGCTGGGAGACGGTTGCCCATCCGCCGTATTCCCCGGACCTCGCCCCCTCCGACTACCACTTGTTCCGCCCGCTGAAGCACCATTTGGCCGGAAGAAAATTCACCAACTACGACAACCTCAAATCCGACATCGCGGACTTCTTCGAGTCGCAGCCCCCGGAGTTCCGGGCGAAGGGCATCGGCGACCTGTCCAATCAATGGGCCACTGTTGTGGATAACTGTGGTGATTATATTGTTGATTAGACTTGCTTTTCAATAAAGTTGAAAAAAAATTAAAAATGATGAAATTTTCGGACAAGAATTATTGGACAACCTGGTAGATTATAATTTCATGTAATAATTTTTTAGACGGTTGGCTGAGCAGTAAGTTTGGAATCACGATCTGGTCCATACCAGATCAGAACTCCCTTGGTGAGGGAAATTTCATGCCGCTACTTCCACTTTCATTTATGAGAAAAACCTCAATGTCAGTGAGGAGTTGTGTTCAATAGAGCAGTAGGAGGAGGTGAAGTGAAATCTCGTGCTATCCTGGAGGCTCAATCGTTCCCTCAGGAGCGGAAATGTTCGGCTTCGTGAGCACGTGAATCGAAATCCTCGTGCTCACAAGCGCCACAATGAGAACAAAGGTCGGAAACGTCCTTCTACGGGGAGAATCGCCATAGAATTTTGAGCAAGCGGGCACGTATGTATGTAGGCCCGCATGCACAAAATGCGCAAAAGGGTAAATTCGAAATAGACTCAAAATTTGAAATACGATATGAGCCTATAATAATTCTATTATTAATTGATCACAATACTAACAGCTCACTTTTCGACAAAAAGTAGAAGTTTAACTTTGGTCTACCACTGCTGCGAAAAACCCTGCACTCTCTCGTTATTTTGTGTGCAACACGTATTCCTGTCATTGTTAATGCTATCATTTCATTCATGAAAAGAGCACTCGTGTGCAATTTTCGGCTCTACAGACCTTAAGATTTTTGGGTGCTACCATAAATTCTCGCTTTTTTTTGAGAAAATACCGCCCCCAGACTTTCAAATTTTTCGCAGGAGTTTCGACTGCGGTTTTTATTATGAACGCAAAAAAGTTTTTCTGAAATGTTATCCAGATCAATACAACAAGGAGAAACTTGTTTTATGAATTCAAGTTGGTTGAAACAGTGTAGGAGAAAAGGATATAAAGGAAATGAATTTCATATACATACATACACTGCTGCTTGTAGGATTCGGTGAGAAGGAACTGACTATGAGGGACGCGTTTTCGGATCTTCAGCGTCCTTTTTCAACATTTTTTTTTCAAACTTTCCGAATCTAGAAAAATATTTGAGATTCTTTTGAGAGAGGCTATAAAATGGCATAATGATTGCTATAGCTTAAAGGCATCGCCCAAGGTCAGGGACGATATCTGAGATTTTCACATAAGTGTAAAGTGGACCCACCCCATATATGCAACACCTGCCACGTGCGAGCTCTTGATTCCTCCGAATAAGCGAGATCTAGGAGAAAGCCACCCTGGGGCGCCCACATCGGGAAGCCACTTTGGCATGAACCCTTTTACGATCTTTCGAGCTCAACAGTGGCGAGATGAGCAATGGTTTCCTATCAATAGCCCCGTTCTTCCCTTTATTCCCAACTTCTCTCTTTACTCAGGTCAGCTCGCATACATCGGTTGCAAATGACGGAAGTTACAACCCACGGACAACTCGTCCGCCATGCTTTCGCTGCTCAATTTTTGTGAAGGTCATAACTCCGTTCCTAGGGGGTTTTGCATGACTCCTTAGACATCATTGAAAGCAACGTGGGACTGTTTTCAAGATAGGCAGAAAAACAGAAAAACGGTTCTGGGATGGCATGCATGAATGCGGCAGCGATGGTCAGGGAGCGCTACGCCGCACGCACGCACCACGATTTGAATTCAAGTTGCGATGCGTGCACGTGACGTTGCGCCTCCCTGCCCTGGCCGCCGCATTCATGCATGCCACTCCTGAGGTTAGACTGTGCCTTTAAAAGCATCGTACGCGCAGAAAACCGTATGCTACATTTTTTTAAAGTTTTTGTGTAGCTTGGCTGAAAAACCTTCTTTTGTAAAGGAATGTCAGTCTGAACACACTGTGAATTTGAATTTCACGTCAAAATCATTTTTTAAGTTTTTCTGCTTGTGGAAATTGTGTCTTACGGTAGACCACCACGCGCGAATCGAAACCCCATTCTCCTGTAAGGCAGCCAATCCCGCACGGCCAGCCGTCTGGTCCATGCGTCGGACTAAAATGAAAATGGAAACCATGTGTACTTCGCTGGCAATAAATAAATAATCGATATTTATGCCTAAAGTGCTGGTGGAGGGTAAGTCTGGGAGAGTTCCGGAAACGGCAAAACTCAATGCTAGTTGCTTGTTATGCTTTTTCAAGGAGTACATTCTGGCAAGTGCATTTATGGCAGCTGATTAAATTATAGAGCGGTACGTAGAATCTGGAGCTGGACTCGAGATCCGAAGTGGAGATAGACACTTGAAAAGGGGATTCAATCGGAAAAGCTTCGATAATTTGTTCTTCTATTTACTCAAGTGGCCAAAGTTGACTTGGTGATTGTAAATTAATAATTCAATTCCTGAATAATCGAATAAATCGACCTAAGCCAGCAGCACTTGTCAAGGTGGCTTCAAAACTCATATTTGATTTACCGGTTAACTTGTAAACAATGCATCAATACAAGGCATTCAAAGGTTACAAAAACTCAGTGATAAGATCTGGTGAGTACATTCATTCAGATATTCAAAATTGTAAGTCATTCGGAGCAATAAATCTGGTTAGCGAGTAATCGAGATTTCGCTTAGTTAGATAATCTCGACGTATCCTCTTGTTCCCAGTCAAATTTACCCTGTTCCCTCGCGCGCTTGTGCGGAGCGAGGATAGAGACAGCGAGAAAGTGTGGGGAGAAGGAGACGCAGCATACGCGGGCCCACGCACGCGATGAACGGTAATAAATTTCACTCGGAAACAGAGGATACAGCGGACATACGCAAATAACCGTCGTTTTGAAAAGCTTTTTTGTGAATTCTGATTAAGGGCTAGTTCTGACTCTTTACCGACTCCTTTTTCCACCTTACTGTTAGTTCTGATCGTTCTCTATCTTTCCCTTTCTCTCTTACCTTTTCTCCCTTTCTCTCTTACCTTTTCCTCAATCAAAAAATACTGGTCTTGATTAACTTTATTTCCGAGTTTTCATAAGAGTAACAAAAATAAAGATTTTTCTGTTTTCTGCTGTTGGGTAATAACGCTTTCACCACACATAATGGTAAAATTCGAAATGCAGCCAAATGTTTACCTCAGAGTGTATTCAGTAACACATATCCTCTATATCGGAGCCAAGATAACCCGGTTCTTTGGCGCGCTTGCGCGGGGCGAGAGAAGAGACAGTGAAACAGTGTAGGGGAGAAGGAGACGCAGAATAAGCACGCAGACGCACGCGATAAACGCAAATAATTTTTGCTCCGAAATAGAAAATTTAAGTAAAGTTGCTAGTAATATGCTGCTTAGTATAGAGGTTTTTGTGTTGAATGTAAAAGTTTGAAACAGTTAAAATTGAAGTGTAAGCTAGTTGGTGTCAATTATGATGAAACACAATTTTCTTTTATTTACGCTCATCCGCTAATTAATAAATTTTGTAGAAGCATCAGTACAACTGTAGCAGTTCAGAGAGGAAGCTCGGCATTAGTAGCAAATCGAAAATTTTCTCAAAAACGCGATTTTCCAAATTTCATTGTCCTAGTCCCAAAAGCAAAGTTTTCGTGGGATAACAGCGATTTCCTGTCTGTTCTACCTTACGGGTTAGGAAAACATAATTTCAACCCAGGAACAGGAAAAAGTGAAAATTTGTTACATAGTGTAATCGTATAGATCCAAGGCAATTCTGATTGCACGACTTCGAAGGCGATTTTTGCTTGTTTGTGAGGCAACAAATCTAAAGAACGCTCTGTCCTCTAAGTTTCTGATTTTTCTCTTCTGGTGTGACCAAGAATGGTGTCGGATGCATGCTATACTTGCTATCCGATAACGTTTCGTATAATGGATCGATTCTGATAACGCCGATGTTAAATTTTCCGGATATTGGTTCGATTCAGATAATGCGCTTTTTCAAATTTTCGGATGATGGATCGATTCAGATAATGCCGTTTTTTCAATGATTAGGATACGGATATCCGGATAATTTCGGATAACTTCGAATATTTTTGGAACAAAGTTGAGGCAAAACGGTGTAAAATAAACCAGGATTTCGAGGCAAGCCTCTGAAAACATCCATAATTGAGCAAACAGTAGTACTTCATTGCATTTGCAGCATGTTCACATACAAACTTCAATCTTCATATATGCATATTAATAAAAATATGAAAACAAATCTTCAATTACTATATCGTCGTTGGGAGGCACAGTATTATCCATACACAGGTTTTTCAGGACAACTAGCAAGTAAAAAGTATGCAAAGCAACTATACAAAAAAACTTCTACACTGAATAACTAGCCACTTGGTCATCTCACTTGACCACGCCCATTTTTCGGCGCCGCAACGACTCTTCCGATTTCGGAATTAGGAGGAAAATCCTGGTTCGATGTAGTAAATAGAAGGCGGTACGGAAAATGGTCGTGGCCCAGTGCAATTTTATCCGATTTTATTCGAAAATTCATCCGACTTGATCCAAAAATTATCCGATTTTATCCAAAATTTCACCCGAATTTATCCGATTTTATGCGAATTTTTGACTCTTCGGATAATGGTTCGATCCAGATAATGCGTTTGTTAGAGCTTTCAAATATCGGTTTCTCCGAATTTCGGATATCCGGTCGGATATCCGAAAAGGAGAGATTCGGATATCCGAAAAGCAGAGATTCGGATACTAATAGTAAGTATAATGCATGCAAGCCGTGAAATATGTACATAGTATGCAGGAGGCATGAGCCTGAATGGAGTTGGCCGGTGTTGGTGGTGGACAGAGGAGTAGGGTTATTAGCCGCATCCATCGCTGCCCAACCCTTTCTTCTTCTCATTTATTAGGCTACATAGACGAGAATCAATATGAGAGCGACTACCGCCAAAAGCTCTGGGCCGGCTAACTGAAAAAGAGAAAAACTCCCGCTAGGCAGTCACATGTTGCCACTTGGTCTTGCTTATTTCTCAAAAACTTGGACTTGCGGATCACTGTCCAGGGAAGCTGAACATTCCCGAATTAGTAGGAGAATATTAACAAGTTAGGTTGATGCAAAAAGGTTTACGCTTTTTCGAAAAAGCATTTTTCATCGCTCGGCTGAGCTGTTTCGGTGAACTAAGATGTAGCGTCGAAAACGTTATTTCTTCTGCGCCATTCGATATGAGCGCTGAAGACGCGCTTGGAGTCATTGATCCAAGTTAATCCATGTACTTGGAGGAATTAGCGTGAAACTCGACTGAGTTTTCCATGGGGGATACTCAAACTCTCACGCATTGCACGTTCAGAATCAGAGAAACGCCATTCCGGTTGAAGGCACCTAAGATCATCAAATATAGAGAAAAACCATACCATGTAAATAATCAAAACAACGCTGGGCTACTCTTCTCATCGAATGTTTAAAATTCACAAAGAGGAGACATAGATGAGAATCAAAAATAAACCGCGAGAAATCATTATTCCTGGAATGCTTTGGACATCGTTTGAGAATATTTGAAGCACGAAATTTAGCGGTCCACAGCCAGAAAAGAATCACACCTAGATTGCCTAACTCATCTGCGCTATCATCCGCCAATGCCGGACAGGAATAGCAATGATGAAGACCTATTTTAATCACTCCGTAGCGCTGGTCCACGCGGTTGTCGTCAACTGTGAAAGCCTCTCTTACCCTTTGCGATGATGTTCTCCTGAGTACTTTATAGCTACATAAATGCTTTCTCGGAGGGTGAAGAATGCGGGCAGCATGAATTACTCTGAGGATGCTTGTGCGTTTCTCACCAAACGCGCGGCTTCTTCGTTTAACCTTTAGAAATGCTCCAGCCCTCGTCGAGCTTTTTGGGTTTTCCTTGGAGGCCTACTTGAAAGGACGGGGAATTGTTTCATGTAACTTCCAGTGAATAATGAATCATGAGGGTGGATATGCGCAAGCAACTGTGAAAACAACGCATCCTTGTTTGTCAATACTCAACGTTAGGAAAACAATTGCCTAGCAAAAAATATTTTTCAATTGATTGAATATATGTAAGTTGTTGACTGCCTTCGCGTAAGCGTGTGATCACATCATCTACCCACTATGAATTTTCTCTTTAGATTGAAGCGCTGAACTGGATCTACACTCAAATTCATCAAAAAGCAATACAAAACTAAATCGGTAGTCAGAACAGCAAGCTGCGAGGGACGGATGGAGAATTTAGAAGTGCTTTTCTGAGTTGTTTTCGAAAGAAGCGCCTCTGTCACAATTGTGCTGTGGCACACAGCCATTCACCTCAATAAATATTGAATGATCGAATTTCGTTTTTTTTCAGTATTTAGAGCTTCTGGGAGACACATAATCTCGCAGAGCTCTATTAAAGACTACATAAAAGAAGATCCTTCCAGGTCTAAAATGTATATACATACCCCAGATTCGCTGGAGTTATAATGTTGCTTATCAAAACAGGGGAACATCTCTAATCTAGAACATGCATTTTAGGGTCCGTTCATAGCTAGTTACGGGCTACGGGCGTCGCAACGCTGTTGAACCTCCGCTGTACTCCATGCGTCCTAGACCATCGTGGGGTTTATTGGTCAGCGGTGGCACTGGCGATGGACTGCAGTCGACTCTAGCGACAGCTGCATGACGCTGATGCAAGCGTCCCCTACAGCTCCGGGACGGAATCAATAATCAGTGGTGAAGATGGGAATCCCTGCGTCCGCTGACGCTCGTAGCTAGCTGTGGACGGAACCTTAGTGATGCAGTAGAACTTGGGGTGTAGGGATTGCAAAACTAGCGTGAGGGTAACAAGCGCAAAATTCACGGGTGCGCCCGAGGAGGCACACTGATATGGGAGGGACCTGAGAGCGCATGGCACGCGCATTATCTACCGAACAAGTCCCGTTTACCCCACGACGCTTTTTCCTAGGATATTCGTGGAATTATTAGCTACCCTCATTCGGTTTCGTCTCTACTGCTGCCCCGATGATGACTATTCTTCCTATTAGTTTCTTTTATCCACGAGAAGGTGTCTACGAGAAGGTGCGCGCACCATGCGCTCAAAGACCCCGCCCACATCGGAGTGCCTCTTTTCCCTCCCCCAAATCTGCGGCAGAGATGAGTGATTTTTTTCTGAATCTAGGAAATTGGAACGACCTTCTCAATTTCGGAAATCGGAACGCTAAAAACCATCTAAAATTTGTTCAGCGTGATTCTTAACCCTCCATTGGGGACTGTGCCTACCAAACACTTAGGCTAATCCTTCTTTATTGAATAATTTTCATGTAAATACAATCAACCCTGGCTTTGTGAATAGTGAAGAAGGGCCTCGAGCTCGAATTTAGCGCCCTAAATAACCCCCTAGGGATTCGGCAAGGAAAAGTGTAAGAAATTCTAATGTCGTGTATATTTCCGATTTCTTCCGCATTTTCAGCTTTTTATGGAGATCGGAAGGCCAAAAACCATCGGAAGTTTGAATTCGGGATTCCGCTCATGCCTGATCTGCGACAGTGATGCCGCTGGCCAAATGCATGTCATGTTTAATGCGAATTCGAACTTACGCTTCATACGTCAGCTGCCTAACCCGCATTGAAACGGCGGGAGAGTCAAGTGATCAAGTTTGAAGTTCCGTACTTTTTTTGAAATCGAGCCCATAACGCGTTCTCTATTTCTATCGAAGAGGCATTTAAAGGCAGCAGACACGCTCAAAAAAGTTGTTGAGATAACTACATTAGTGGGATCTTGAGGGCCCTAGAAGAGCCCTCACGAAGTTGGAAGAGTTGAAAACGAGTTAAAATGACCGTATTTGTGCCGTATTGAGTCACAAAATTATCCTTTCTCCGCCCACCGATACGGGCTCCGCCCTTCGATACAAATGTTCAAGGCTCGATTACGGTCATTTCGGCTCATTTTTTACGCTTCTAAGGTCGTAAGAGTTCCAGAAAGGGCCTTACGAGTACATTAGCGTCGTTATCCCAACAAATTTGTCGCTAGCTCCGCTGTTTCAGCCAATGCGGTAAAACTCGTCCACATCTGGGCCAATATAGAACGAACCGTTATATCTTCATTTCAGTCGATTTTCTTCTGGTTTTTTCGTTATCTCTGAATATTACCAGCTTTAGACCTTCGATTCATTCCATAAAATTGATATCATTTTTGAGCGTGTATGCTGCCTTTAAAGGCAGTGTTCACGATAAGAGTCGTTTTTCTGTTTTTCCGCCTATCTTGAAAACGGTCCCATGCCGATTCCAATGATGTCCCTGGTATAGTACAAGACCCCCTGGAAACGGAGTTATGGCCCCTCGAAATTTAGCAAGGGAAAATTGTGGACGAGTTGTCCGAGGCTTGTAACTCCCGTTTTTTTGCATCCAATGTGTGCGAGCTAACCTGAGTAAAGAGAGACGTTGAGAATGAAGGGAAGAACAGGGCTTTTGATCGGAAACCATCGCTCATTTAACCAAAAATTCAGGGGAACTGTTATAGGACGTGGGCGGAGTGGCCCAATGGGTCGGCTGGCCCACGAGGTTTTCACCCACTTACCGGCCGTTTTTCGTCGCACTTCCGCTCTTAATCTTCTTATAGGGACCCAAAGCTTACGTTTCAGCCAAAAAAGGGAAACCTTTTCTTCTTGAACACTGCCTTTAAGGAAGCGCACGCAAGCGTCTTCCCTATGTGGGATTTTCGTACAGACGGTTATACATTCGTGAAGTTTGTTTAGGCCTCTATGATGAATGGACACAGGAAGAGGGAGATTTCGAGATTTGATAACGCCTTTAGGCTTCTTTTAGAGTTCCATCGCTGATCGCGGCGATCGCATGCTTTGAATGAGAATCGACCCGCGACGCGATCACGATCGATACTCATGATAACAATGCTATCGCATCGCTCGGCGATAGTACTTTGAAATAGGCCTTAGAGACATGAGCGGTAGGGGTGGACCCGGTCGTCTCCAACGTTCCCGAGTGATCATTTCTCTTGGCGTGGTAGGTCTTTTTATTCGCGAACGGAATCAAAAATAGTATGGCAAACGAATAAAACGAGTAAATAGTGAGCAGCTGCACGAGCTACGGAGACAACATCACGCAGCGTACTGAGGTTTTTGGCAGGCGGCTCATTTTGTCCCTTGTGTTCAGTGCAAGTTAAAGACTTACATGGTTCAAGATTCAAATAAAGGAATGGAACCGCGTTCTACTAGTGGGAAAGTTTTGTGAAGCCTTCAATTCAGTCCACAGCTTGCGCTCAAGCCACAGGTACTTTATCAAAAATCCCATGAATAGCATCACTAAGTCTTGTCTGTAAAATCAGGCGGAGCACATTCATACGCACGGAATTTCGTACAATTGCAAATTTTCAGAATGCACCTCCGAGAAGTTTTTTACTCCAAGACATACGAAACTTGCGGTTAGGGGGCGTGTATGCATAATGTGTAACAAATGTTCCACGATGAAATGATTCACAGAGTGTGTAGCACGTGTATCCATGATAAATTTCACTTCTCTTCAGGATGGACGGAGAGTCAGGAAGAAAATATAAACTAATGAACTTCCCCGTAAGGTCCTAAGAGAGCAAACAGCTGTTAACCGCAACACGTTAAGCACAATGGGTCGATCAATTCTACACAGTGTGAAGGCTCAAAAGATCCGGATTTTGTTAGTGCAGAATTGGATGTTCGAAGGGCTCCCTGACCGTACACAGGCCGAACTTGCTCGTTATGACAATACGTGATAGGAATCCGCTTCCGGATCTTGTCTGTTGAGTCTCTTCATATTGCATCAGTTTTCGATGGAGAGCTGGTGAAATGCCTAGAAGCAGGAAAGAGACATCCATTAGGTTCTGTAAGACATAGCACACCTTAAAAAATTACTTATCCTCCAGAAGAAAATTTTATCGGTATGCTCACTCATATCCAACCATTACTTCAAAATATGCCGGTATTTCTTAATTCATCGTATTTTATTCTACGGTTAGTGTAGCCTGCCTTAGCTCTAATTTCCTATTTCTTTTTATTGTTTTTTTTTCGCCCATAGAATCACTTTCTTCTCAATGTTCGACAATTGTTTATTTAAACGTTCTACTGATCGTAATAAATAAATAAATAAATAAATAAATAAATAAATAAAAATAAATAAAAATGAATGAATAAATAAATAAATAAATAAATAAATAAATAAATAAATAAATAAATAAATAATATGAATAAATAAATAAATAAATAAAAGATCTTGGTGGGACATGATAGAAGAGCCTTCAAATCCATGCAGATGTAAGTGAAATCAGCTCTGTTCAACCGAGAAACTAAAACGCAAGATACACGCTCGTAAAGCCTTATTGAGGTGAAAGCGTAAATCGAGCAGTACAGCGGACTAAAATGAACAGGATTCGTCGATTGTGCGAACGTACGCTGGTCGCCAATTGGCCAACATCAAATTTCTCGAGCGGCAGTGGCAAGGATGGCGACGGGCAACATTAATCTTTCCTCCTAACACTTTAGAGCCAGTGTTTGAGATGTAGAAATGACTGATATTTTTGCAGAAATGTATGCTTTGGGCTCTTTGAGTGAATTATCCATTTAAAAAAGACGAAAAACGTTCAAAAATAAGTGAACACCGCGCGGATCAGCATGCTCCAGGTTGGAGCAGTCGTGCATTCGAAGGTATTCTGCCCTGCTTGAAATGAGCGAAAATGGCTATAAATCTTAATTCATAAATGCTTTTGAAGAATACTACGTGAAATTGGGAAACAAACGACAATAGCACAAGGAACTCAATATCGTTTCCGTACAAATCAGCATAAATGAGGAATCGGCAGTAGTGTACATGGTAGATGTCGAGTACGGGGTAATGTGGTCTGAAGTTATTAAGGAATGCCACTGCTCTCTCTCTCTCTCTCTCTCTCTCTCTCTCTCGGCAGCGATAAGCAGTTTTAATAAAGAGTGAGCAGTAAGAGGAACGCCACGTGCATAAAATATGTTTAGAGAGGGTGGTTTCGAGATGTGTACGCGGAGTCGAAACAAGAGGATGAGAATGAAAAAAGGCGAGGAGTATAGAAAGTAGCCAACAGATGAACATGACGATGTATAGGTGATTAACCGGATGGCAAGACTTATCTCGAGTGATAAATCTCGCAACAAACATCACGCGCACCATCCACCACCCCCATCACACAAAAACAACAGGGAAATTCGATAGCGTGCAAGAGAGCGGAGAGAATGAGGCACGAATCGCCTCAAATCCACACTTATTAACTGGGCACCGGCCGGAAACCAGCATGGACATTAAACAGAGGAGCAAAAAGGATGAGCTGGGTGGTGGGAACATGTGTAGGAACAGCGGTGAAAGTCTACTAGAGCGGCGAACCTTTAAACGAGAATTTAGAAGTCAAGGACAGGATAAATCCAAAATGAGAAATTCTATTCTAATATTAATACTAGGCTTAGTGCTACCACACTGGCTGAGTAAGGAACATCTTAACTCCTTCTAATTCGAAGTGACCGTTATGGTCATTTCAAAATCAGAAGAACTCAAAGCTTTATTAAGAGTTTACCCTGAGGCGCGTACTCATTGACTGTCAGAACCGTGCTTCCTTTAGCCCCTCTCATAGTTTGCCGACCGACGTTGGATGACTCGTTATCGAATGTGGAATGTCTATCTGCCCTATGTTGTTCATCTTATCTATATTATGTAGCTCATCACATTTACATTTAATAATGAGTCGTTCCACGTCGATCGGTAAGCTATGAAAAAGGCCGGTCTTGAGTGATCCCAACAATTGGTGCCCTAATCAGCTACTTCCAGGAGATCTGAATATTTCTTAGTTTATCAGAAATCTTCGACTTGAGTGCGATCAGCTGATAGCAATGAGCTAACAATACGCAGTACAATCCCGTGCAAAACGACTGCCACAAGTTGAGCCCAGCGGAGCGGTGCTATAGAGGGTTTCTCTCATATTTATCGCCAACCACCTTTCTACCAATAGTCTCCTACCAAATCTGTACAGTTTAGAAGGTATACGCTTCTAAAAATTTTCAAAGTGTCTCATAAACTAGAGGGGGTGAGCACAGCTCTACAGGGAGCGGGGGACAACCCTTCGAGCACCGTTGGCGAAGTAATAATTTGGCCGTTGCCCTGCCATCGCTCCCCTTAAATCTTGCTGTCACTGCTTTGAAGCACTGAAACCACCCTGTCCACCAAAAAGCGGCCTCCGTTCTAACCCAGAAATACCCCCTTTCTGATACGAACTCATAGTCGAAGCTCTATGAGGTAAGGCGCCTTTTGTTCTATTTGAGCCTCTGATTATGAGAACATAGAACAAAGGAGAGCTGGCGCTCTTGCCGTCGCTTCCTTGAGGGGGGGGGGGGGTTCTGTCATCGTCCCCCCGATCGGAAAACGGGGTCTATTGTCCGGTGCTCGCCCGCTCGCAGTGGGCGAATTTACGAGAAAAAACAAAGGTTGTCCTAGCCAGATTAAAGGCAGTGGTCGCGATCAAATATGCTTGTCGTCTTTTTCTATCTAAACCCTTTTCTGGGTTTCGAGTAGAAGGACCTATAAGAAAAAAGCGCAAAAAAAACACAGGTTTGGGCGAAATTTGAAGCCTGAACTTTCTTGTCTTTTGATGCTGGACGAGCCCACTCCACATAATCGGCATCGATGACCTCTAGTATGAAGAACATCAGCTGGCTTGAAATTGAATTTCCATCAATGAACTTTTGAATTTATATACACATCTAGTCAAAAACATTGACTGGAGTGCTTTCTTTCATTGCTCAAGTGATTTTATTTGGTAAATTTGCATTTATTTCTTCCTCCAAATGTCGATGATTTTTGACCGCTCGTCATGAGACCGCGATCTTTTTGAGCTGCGCTGTGCACGTGTGCGCGAACTGGCATCTTAGGGCCCTAGAAAGTCTAATTCTAGCCCGTTTTTTGCCGCGCTACCTTCATAGTTGTTCAGCTGTTTTCGATCTTAGCTAATTTTTGTAGTTTTCTCGATAACGTTTTTCATCGTGACCACTGCCTTTAGGAAAAAACAACTTTCGTCATGAGCCTGCTATAGCTATTCTGACCTGGTTCCTAAGTGACTCTTCGGATCTGAATAAAGTTGATTTCCACAGCAGTTATTAAAAGGACGTCAAAGAAGCGAAAACGAGTCCACACGCTCCTTTTGACCAAAACCTATGAGCGTTGGTGTCGTCAGCAAGAAGCGAATATCAAGTAATTGCTGTAGAGCCAGCAGCCACCTTTGCCACAAATCGTGGAAATTTTGACCACCAAGACGTCGTGGAAAATTGAGCAAAATCATGAAACAGGTGTTAGCAAGAGTTTCTGTAAATATGACAAAAAACAACTAAAGATTGCACTTAATGTTGTAAGAGGGAGATGTTTACCCAACCGACAACATATAGCAAGAGCACATGCGATCTTAGTTCGGGAGCAAGCACGAAATCCGTGCTGTTTATCATTTATTATGCAACAGAATAGATACTAGCACGGCTGCGTTAACGCAAAATAAATTTTGAAGAAAAACGTCGCTCTAATAGCAGCTGGCAACTATTTAGCTGTTTGAAAGCTGTGAAGGGTGGGATTAGACAGCAGTCAAGTATATAGGCCGGAGCAACGGCTGTGTAAACTAGTGATGAACACGCTACATGGAAACGAGAACACTTCAATCTCTTTTAAATCAGTTTTCGAAACCTAAAAAAGTGAGTACGTCGAGCTCAATGGAGGAAGAGTCGAAATGTATATCACGTTTTTCGTTTTTGGTCATGTAGATCTATAGACAAGTAATATTTTGAGAGTGTACTGAGAATACGCCAGCCATCGTTGTTGTCTCCAGTTGAGTATACTACTCTCTATCCTTCCATATAATATAAATACATCCGGCAAGCTACTGACATGAACTAGCACGGAAACATCGAGAGGCAGTTGACAATGTCTACATCAGGCAATTTTCAGGCTCAATGAGCCGTCGACAGCATTTACCAGAAAGAAGTCCTCTCTTCAGAGATGTTCGCTGGTGAATCGCCGCCGCTCGCATTACACACAATCAGAGGGCTTGTCGGAGAAAGAGGATGCCGCGATGTCGGAAATTCCCAAGAACCGCCCCGCGGAGCCAAAAAGCAGGACGAGATGTTGAATTAAGCTCAGCAGAGAACTCGCAGAAATCCCCACTGATTACTTCCTTTTGCACGGAGAGCCATGGAGGCGACATGACGGAGATCGAGCGAAAACCATGTTCAGCTATAAGTACAGCTCCTATAAGTACTCCCGAAAAATAGTAAATGAACATTGAAAAGTTCCAATGAGCAGAGGAAAGTATGGAAGGGTGTTATGCTACGCTTGTCCAGACCCTTAAAGGCACTGTTCGCGATGAACTTCATCCTCGAATTTTTCATTACAAACGCTTCTAATGGCTCTCAGAAGCAGAACAGCGTCGAAAAAACGGGACGAAAAGCTACCCAGAAGCCGCAAAACGGCTTAGAAAAGTGGGAAAACCCCGCCATTGTGGGCAAGTCCCGCCTCTTCCCGCCCCTCGACGTGAACAAAGGAACACTCGAAATCGTGAGTTGAGCGATGGTTTTCGATCAGAAGCCCCGTTCTTCCCTTCATTCTCAACTTCTCTCTTTACTCAGGTCAGCTCGCTCACATTGGCTGCAAAAGACGGAAGTTACAAGCCTCGGACAACTCGTCCACCATGCTTCCTTAGCTCAACTTCTGAGGTACCATAACTCCATTCCCAGAGGGTCTTGTAAGATTCCAGAAGCATCATTGGAATCAGAATGGGACCGGTTTCAAGATAGGCAAAAAACAGAAAAGCGATTTTTATCGCGAACAGTGCCCTTAAGGGCAGGGTCCGGACAGAATTTCGATTTCGAGATAGACCGCTGAATCGGAGCGTATACTGCACATAGTCCAGAGTAATTTACGAAAACTGTTTTTTTTCAAGTTATTCCAGTCATTTTCTTCAACCACCGTGTCAGAAAAAGTGTCCATCGTCCGTGCTTTAGCCGTCGTCCACGCATTCTTCAAAACGGTCGTGTAAATATTTGTCATTCTGGCCATGGTTATCATGCTATGAATACCGTAATCCCTGCCTTCGAGGCTGTTTTCTCTAGAAGTAAGGACTAAGAGTTTCTAAAGCGTTCAGACGATGTTCAGCTATATCTATATAACCCAAAGTTCGGTAGTGTCAAAATTTGACCGGACCTTGCCTTTAACAGTTCGCTGTGAGTCCGCCTTTCAGAGTCACCTGCGGAAATTAAAAGAAAGAGAGAGAGGAGCAGGAAGAAAAAACTAGTAGTTGTCAGAAGCTATTAGGCCAGGACCATCGTTCTCGCGACCAGCGACCACGACAGTGCATAATCAGGCAAATCGTATTTTGGTCGATATCGATGGCTAGCATTGCGCCGCGTCGCTCGTCGCTCTAAGTATGATCCCGACCTTATTGTGGATGGTTGGGAGGGCAACGTTTCACATATTCTCGGAATTGGACACAAAAGAGGGCAGCGGGATCGGTTGCTTGAAAGTGCGCCCCCCCCCCCCCTAAGTGGGTTAGTCGCCGTTGCCCCCCCCCCTCCTATCACACCAAAATTTCCCGTCGCGTTTTAGGCCGTCATGTGGCATGAAATCCCTGTGAATACAAAAGAGCTTTACCAGTCGCTGCTTTTTTTTGAGGGCCCCCGCCATAGTCGGTTGATCGGCTGTGGCTAGGCAAGTCGATAAGCATCTGCATCATTCGAATCGGGTGCAAAAACATTCACCGGCTCTAGCTGGACTGAGCGCGCCTGCGCGGTACGAGGCCGTCGCGGACGATACGCATGCAATAGATTGCTAATTGAATCCTCCCGTTGTGGCCGGACTAAATAGGCCGCAGTGCGTTCGAGCACACCTGTATACTCGATCGACATCCATCCGACACACTAGGGGCGACGGAGGACGGCGCAGAATCACTAGGGATGGAGAGGACGGCTAAGGCCGGCCTGCGGCGGCCTCTGACGGAAGCCTGAGGCATCATCTAAAAAGCTGAGAGAATATTCCTTCAGAATTGATGGAAAGGAGTGGGCGTGGAGACGATAACGTAGCGGTATGAGAAAATCTAGCGCGAAGAAGGAAATGATATCCGTCACTCGGTCTCTACTCCTCTATTCATCAGAACCTAAGCCATAGGTCCTCATAAAGCATTAATTTGCTGTTACTCTAAAATCTTCCTCTTGGCGTCGCTCAGTAGAGTGATTGAGGAAGTGTTTCTGAAGCCCCGAATGAGTTCGGTGCTGGAAGCACCTAGACTTCGATTGGAGGTTAGTACACTTCCATAGGTTTGCTGCAGCTAATTACAGCCTGAATTTTTTTTTCACATTTGAAGTTTTATTAGAAGGCGAAGTGTTTGAGACCAGGAAGGATAACGAAAAGAATTACATACAATAAATCGTTTGTTGAACTGGAGGACCACTGAGCTAGTTCCAGATAACGATCAGCTGTCAAGCAAAGTCAAATTTACTCAAACAAAAAGAAAAAGTTAACTGCAAGATTGGGAAGCATATGAACGACTTTCAATTAGAGTAGTTAGGGCCAAATCGCTCATTACTGCAACTTCGTAGGTTGGCTTGAAAACGCTTTCAATAACTCATGGCTCACTGTCAGTAAGGAGCCCAATACTCACAAGTTTATGGTTGTTAGGTTAAAGTACCAAATGGTAACATACCTCACACCGTAACAGACCGTCAGTTACGAAGCCTTTAGTGACGGGTTGAAATCTACTATGCTTCTAATCCAGGTGGGTTTTATATTCAAGATTTTGCTCGTTACCTAACTGAGTGAGATTAATCTTATAGAATCTCCCATAAAATCTAAACTCTAAAATTTTCAGCGTTCTTCTAACCTACATGTTCTCAGAATATCTTCAATATGATGGTATCAGATTTCAATGACAATCAAAGTTCTGAAACAAGATGTTTGAAGACATTGCTATCTGGTTGAGTCTTCGTCCTCTAATCAAGATGCGGTGAAGATTTCGATTGCTAACTCTGTTTTTTTTTGGAAAAGGAAGATATTCAGCTGTATCGTGAAATGAGTGTAATTTTGTGCGTAGTATTCTAGAATAAAATCAGCTCCATCAATGATTTCAGATAGAAATACTGCTCTGGGTTTATGACAAGATACGAGACATTGGGAAAGCCGCCAACATGTTCGGGGTTATGAATGACTGGCAGACGCGTCATCTGTCACTGACGAATGGGCGGAGTAAGCCAGCATACTCAGAAGCAGTGCGACTCAGAAGCATATAAAATTATGCAGTGGGAAATGGACAATGAAACAGCCTCAGTGGATGACAACACTCAGAAGTGACTATAGGAGAACTGCGTCCAAGATCTGTTTCGCTCATGTTCCTGTGCACGTTATTGTTGTGTTCATTTTTGATCACGTGTGTCTTCTTCAACGTAATAAACACAAAGGTAAACTTCGTATAAGAAGAAGACGTGAGTGCGCAGGGCGGTTACTCCTGTACACATATTGAAATGGATTGCAAGAAATGAATTTTCTACAAAAAAAAGCTCTTTCCCACAATTCCTCCCAGTGGCCTGAATACGACTGGGAAAAGACCGGTTCATTTGGGATGTGCCCCTCACCAATACACAGCTCCCTCATCTGATGGTGGCGGCTGCTCCTTCAGAAAGAGCTTATTTCGATTTCTGTTTTGCTAGCAGCGAACAATGAGGGACTGATGACTGCGGAAAACATCCGGCAGATGTCGAATTCTTTCTATCTTGTGCAACTCTGAGCCAGATCCCTAGCGTTCAAGAAGGCAGCACAAACCACAGTTGCATCCATTATGAAAAAGATCAAATGTATTGAGAAAAAAATAGTGGTCTTCTTGGTCTCATTCACATTTCCTTTTAGCTCTGGCGGTAATATGGAAACCGGAAAAACGAATAATTTCTCAAGGCCACAGTAACCTGGTGTACCGCGAACCACAGGCGGACCCTAAAGAGGATGTGAGAAAGATTGGAGGGGAGAGCAGCAGAGAATGACATGCACACCTCTAAGTCTGTAATACTCGCTGCGATCCATGCTCCTAAAAAATTTACTTTTTCTTTCGAAGTGAATTCGAAAAGGTTTTTTTTCGCGTCGCGTGTGGAGAGAGGGAGGAGAGGGGATAGGGGCTCCCCTCGATGGTTAGAGAGCCCCTATCCCGGAGGAGAGAGCTGGTTGGTTGGGGCAAAAGATAAAGCTGCGTACGCGCCCATACACACGCACGATAGATTCAAAAAAAGTTCGCTCCGAATCAGAGGTTACGAAACCTATCTTCGCATGCACAGCAAGGAATGTGATTTACGATTTTTTAGAAGCGTCCAATCTCGGGCGGCACACATGAATGCGCCGGGTTGGGGCGGGCGGTTGACGCCTTTGGAAATCGCAGTAGATCACATAATCAACTGTGCCCTAGCAGTGTTTCTGCAGCTCCAGCCTCGTAGCTGAAGTGGCTGAGGCACAAACGATGGCAACAAAAACGCTGCTAAGGCACGACTAAAATCGCCCTAAATCACTGAATCAGGCATTGATTCAGCGATTTAGGGCGATTTTCATAGATGCCTACTGCCCCACATAGAGCCAGAAACTTTCACTCTACGTTGCTGCGCAAGCAGTGTTGGATGGCTATGCGCGTTAGAGATTCGGAGGAAAGGTTTTCGTCTCTTCAAGTTTTTCATAGGCGGACTCGATAGAAGCAGAGTACTGTGCTTATCTGGGCCAAATTCCGGTCCGCAATTGCGTCTCGACACGCATTGCGGCCGCACGCTCCCGAGTCAAAAGAGCTTCCAGCGCCGCAGCCACCGATCTGCTGACTCTAGGTGGGTTTTGGAAACTGGAAACTAAGAAATGTTGGAGAAAATTGTATGAAAAAAACCTTATCGAGTCGGCTTTGGCGCTGGAAACTCGCTCGACTCGAGCGCGTGCGGCTGCAAAGCGTGTCGAGACGCAATTGCGGACCGGAATTCGGCCCAGATAAGCACAGTATATGAACCCAAAATGGCATGAATGTATACTTATAATAGATTATTTCGTCGTGTTGCAAAAAAAAGTTGATTTAATAATACACTGAATGGCAGATGATTCAATGAAACCAAATGAGGTGATGTGTAGCAGTAAATGAGTAGCAGGGTTTGCAACTGCGAGATTAGATCGGGCCATCGCAGTTTTCCTCGGCACCTTGCGATAACTCCGAGCATCCGAAATCCATGCAATATTTTACACCCTCGTCCCACGGGATGTTGATCGAATCCACAGCGCAAGAGCAGTTCGGCTGGCACACGTGACGCGCGCGGCGAAAGGCCGCTGCGCGCACGTCGTCGTTGGAGCGCGTTAACCGAGCGCCAACTATTTTTCCTGTCAGAGGCCCCATGGTTGTGCCAGCCGAACTGCTCCTCCACTGTGGATTCGATCAACATCCCTAATCCCACTTTCAAAGCGATTGATGACTCAGCTTTGCTTTTACAGCAAAGTGGCGTCGCAGAATGTTCTCTATTATAATCCATCTCAAGCATGCAGTCAGGTACCTTGGCTTTCATTGTTGTTCTAACTAACAATAAGCCAGGAAGTCATTGTTTCTAGAAATAGTGGATTGGGAAGCACTTCCGATAGACAGCGGCTCGAGAGAAATGGAGTCTTTGGACGACTGCAAGTGCTCCTAATCGCCGCCGACGTCGTCATCGCAGGCATCATGGGCTCGGACAGCGATTTCGCTCTCTTCGGCGCCCCGTTCCAATCCCTCGGGGACACCAATCACGAGACCTAACCAGTCGAAGAAGGCAATCAACACTCACCAACAGTGTAAACGGAGTCAAACAAAGGACCAAAGGGTTTAAGTACACACACAATTTACTGCTTTTCTCAGAATTACGTCAGCTTGCAAAACAGCCTGGTCAACGCTGGGAAACTTATTTTGCCAAGCTAAGAGGGCAGAAACACGGGCACGAACATCTACTTGAAAATCGGTGTGAGCTTGCAGGGCAACTTTAAAGCCTCTTTCACACTCGCCCGACCGACGTCGGACGACTCGTTATCGAATGTGTAATATCTATCTACCCTACCCTACCTATCTTATCTCTCTTAACTTATCAAATTTGATAACGAGTCGTCCGACGTCGGCCGGCAAACTATGAAAGGGGCTTAAGGAGTCGTTTATACTTTCGCCGTCGAGCGGCGCGGCGAAATGCAATCCTACAATATCGATCGTGCCGCATGATCAATATTACAGAAATGCACTTCACCGCGTTGCTCGGCGGCGGAAGTATATACGACCCCTGAGAGAATCCCCCGCGATCGTTCACGGATAGATGCCGAGACGATTCGAGCATGGGGCTATCGGTTTCTGGAAGGAACCAAGATGATACCAGCATTAGACTATGGCGGAACGATCGCGAGATTCCGCCAGTCTCAAACCGAGGGCGTACCAAGTTCGTTCCTCGATGCTCCCGCCATGCTCTATCGCGGAACCGCGAGGAATCGAGCCCGTGGCTGTCGCGGAACGATTTACGAGTTCAATTCTGAGGGCGTATCGCGTCTATACACTGATGCATTCGGGGTGTTACATCGCGGAACCGTAATGAACCGAGCCCGGAACCATCGCTGGACGATCGCGAGATTATGCCAGCCTCCACCCCTGATCGTATCACTGTCGATGCTCCTATCATCCATACACTCTCGATGTTTTGCCCGAACGAGTGTTGCCTATCAGGGCTGGGAATCATGGACGCCCGGCAGGTTTTGGTTTGTTTTGGCTTGGTTAGCTGCCCCGGCTGGGACCAAACCGAACCTAACCACCACCTGAGGGCTGGGATCCATGAACGAAAACCATGGGCTACGGTTGGGTTGGCCTCCAAAGAATGCGTGCTATTTTAGCCGCAGACCAAACTGTAGCCCACGGTGTGTCGTTCATGAATTACAGCCCAGAGGTGTTGTTACATGGGACCCAACCGTAGCCCGGTCCTGACCAAACCCGGCGATGCTGAATCGATGGTTTGCGAACGTTTCCCACCAAACCCTGCTGGGACCCCTGGTTAAGCGTTCATGAATACCAGCCCAGATCAGCACGAAGCTATAAGCCATTTGCCCGTACCGTACTTCCGGCATGTGGATCGAATCCACACCGCGGGTGAGGCTAAGAAGCAGTTCGGCTGTCACACGCGACACGCGCGACGGAAAGACGCTGCGCGCGTGTCGTCCTTGGGGCTCCTTAACCGAGGGCCCTCGAAAAAAAAGTAGTTGTTGTCTTACCATTTTCTTTATCATTCTTTGCACTTTGCTCATGTTTTTTTGTTCAGAATGTACTTTTCTAGCCTCAGTGCTTCTCATACCATAGCCTCAGTTGAATTCGCACCTTTTATATAAATTTTTTATAAGAGTTATTTTTGTTTGCTTTTTGAAGCGGAAAGGGAGATGACGATATTGATTCCGACGCCGACCCTGCGTCTGACACAACAACAACATGAACAAAATGCAAAAAATCATGAAGGGGAACGACTGAAATGGAACAACATTTACTTTTTTTGAGGGCCCTCGGTTAACGCGCCCCAAGAACGACGAGCGCGCTGCGTTTTTCCGTCGCGCCCGTCGCGTGTGCCAGCCGAAGTGCTCCTTAACCACACCCGCGGTGTGGATTCGATTCACAGGCCGGTATTTCCTGCTTCTTCAGAAATCTGCACATCACGAGAGCGCGGGACCAGAAGGAAACTGTCACGGTACCATCGCGGATCGCGAATGCACCACCGCTCTAGCGCGATAAACTTGGAAACGATTGCTGTACCATCACGGTAAGAGCACCAGAATGTCAACGGATGGTTTGACTGAGTAACTATCGCGGAACGTACGCGGGTCGCGGGACGGGAGAAGACGAACATGGCGTCATCGCGGATTGTGGGAGCATCGCGTTACTAGCGCGAAAGACTCTCTCAGAGAACCACATGGCCTATGCCAGCAGAAACCATTAAGGATATGGTCCAATGATAATTTTCTTCATAAAAGATTGTTTCCACTCTGCCCGCGGGATTCGAACAGCCCATCAACACCTAGACTAACAGAGTCGCGGAAAAGCTCGCACAGATTTTCCGCGACTGAGTCACCAGTGACTCTTCAGAATCTTCAAATTGCATCTCATGGCCATATGATGTGAGTGTGGAGAAGAAGAATACCATCGCAGCTATCTCCAGCTGTTTGGGTGAACCGAGGTGTAGATAGTGCCGGGAAAGCTTTTTCAGACCGACTTCAGATTGAATCGGCCCTAGCTTGATTCCAAGAGCAACAATCGCACGTTTTTTTCGATGTGGTACCCCAGATGTGATTTCGATGATCGGCGGTGAAACTTTTTTTCGTATTTTGAGCACAAACATTTCCCCTGTTTTCCGAGAACACGAAACATATTTGCCTTATGAGGGGTTTCAACATTTTGAGGGGTTTTATGAATATTTGAACACGCTATATTTCGGCAAGCACTCTCAACTCGAGCGCCCGCCGAGCTCTGCCCGTTTGTGTTTCGCGGACAGAATTTCGTGAATCGAAATCTACCTTCTCTGACACACTACTGTTCAAGGCTTAGAACCCGGTCTAGGCACACGAGAATCACAAAAAAACTTGGGTAGGAGGGTTGTAAACTAACCAGGAATAGTTTTTTAACTTGAGTTTGTTGCAAAAATTAATGCCGGAGGAGCGTTAGCGAATTTACCAGGAAACACCAATTTACAACGGACTGAAATTCCCTAGTTAGTAAGCGTATTTTTTTAAATACAATTTAAATGAAACGTCATTTATTAAGTTTTTGCGAATAAAATAAACGTTGTGTGGATGTTAAGACCTGCAATGGAGATCTGAGCAATATTACAGAAAAACTTTATCTCAGTTATACAGTGCGCCACATAAATACAGTGCGTTCGGAAATGATAGGGACACCCCTGAAAACCACAGTCTTTATGTTTAAATTTGGTGCGGCGATCAGTAATGCTCATAAATGAATTCAGCAAGGTAAATAACCTCTGTTCACTTGTTTCCATAACAATAGCATAATATTGTAATATTTTATTTTAAATTGTCATATTATTCGCCGTTCGGAAATGATAGGGACACTATTAAAAAACAAAAATTATCGAACAAGGAATGAACAAAACATACACATACATGAAATCTAATATGATATCGCACCTCCAGAGTTGGAAATTAATTCAAAAATTCTATTCGGCATAGAAGTGATCAAATCGGATATCACATTTTTATCCAAATTTCTCCAGGCTTCGAGTACAGCGGCCTTTAGCTCGTCTACGGTCCCATACAGCTTGTTGTTCGCGTAAATCTGGCGCACAGTTATGCCCCAGATATTCTCTATCGGGTTGCAGTCAGGACTACACGCGGGCCATTCCATCACGCGAACTCGGTTTTGTTGAAGCCACGCCTTTGTGGATCTGGAGACATGGACCGAAGCGTTATCTTGCTGGAAAATGTAGCGTTGACGCCTGTTTCCAGTGAAGAACGGCAGAAGATGCGCACGCTATGTTTCTTGATACTCCTCCGAATACATCCGACACGAAGTGAAGGCGATTTCCAAAACACCTTCGCTGCAGAATGCTCCCCAACACATCAGCGAACCGCCTCCGAAATTTCTTCGACTAAATACCATCGGATCCTTGCAAAAATCTCTCCAGTAGCATCGAGCACCGTCAGGTCCATCAAGGTTAAACTTCTTTTCGTCGGAGAAAATTACCTGGAACATGTCGCCTTTATCTTTTTGAATTTTATCGGGTTTTTAGAGAATCCCTTACCTTTGACCAGTCTGTTGCCATGTTGTTCCTTGCAAACCGTAGTCGAGCTACTTTGTGGGCTTCTGAGAGTGATGGAGCCTTCTTCATCACATGGCGGACGATGTTTTCGTCTGCGTTTACGACGCTCCAGACAGTAGTCTTCGATACATTGAGCGACAAGTGAGCCCTCGCTTGGTTGAGAGACAGACTACTGTTTGAGCAGAGTCGGCTTATCCTCCGTGCATCCCTGCCGCTGACCTTTCTTGGGCGTCCAGGACTCTTCGCCAAGCCGTAGGAGTCTGGATCTCGTATGAACTGGCTGATGCAGTTGGGGGAACGTCCGAGCTGGGAGGCAATTCGACGTTGGCTCAGCCCGGCAGCGTTGAGGGCACGTATTTGGGCTTGTTCGGAAACAGTAAGCGATGTACCACGGCCCATGATTGGAATAAAGATGTTGGGTGCCCTCGTGTTGCGTTCATGTAGTGAACTTGTAACGGGAAATTTTGATCGAAGTGAAAAATTCCATTTTTTGCTAGGTGTCCCTATCATTTCCGATCGATGAAATTTTCTAAATGTAAAGGCAAAATCTTATGAAATTAGGCACGGTTTCAAGGAAGTTGCGAACAGAAGTTTTTTATCACCCTGAATTCATTGATGAACAGTATTCATCACCATTCCCAGAAATTTTTTGAAAATCTCATTTTTTAGAGGTGTCCCTATCATTTCCGAACGCACTGTATACAAACACCCCATGAATGGGCTGAAGAGATATTGGATCGAGGTTTCAGATATTGAAAAGAGTCTCTAGGTTTTCTACTACACCGAAAACGATAGAAAACTCCGTGTGAGCACGAGTTGTCAAATTCGCTTTCAATAATAGAAAAAAATTGATTTTTGCACGCCACATATGTAAGTATACGAACACTCAGGAAAGATGGACATAAATTGCGAAAAAAGTGTCGAAATTCCCCGTTTGACTTGCTGAACATACAGGAAATGTTAGCTGATAATGATTATCAACATGCCACGTGGTTCCCACCTCTCCCTGCCCAGATCCGGGTTCTTCGTGATGCTCAACTCGGAATCGGACAGATCTCCAGGCAGCTTCGCCGTTCGGTCGCGTGTATCTCCAGCTTCTTACGCGATCCCGACCAGGTGTGTGCGACAAACGATCAAAAAAAATCGCCAAACGGAAATCGAAAAAGTTGTCCAAAAATGGCCGGCAAACGGCAATCGGTAATCGACAAACGGCAAAATAAAAAAAAATCTTGTACAAAATCGATACAAATGTTCTAAGAGTAGCAGTAAACAACTTTTCTCACGCACATTTCGTATTTCAATAGCTAGATAAGAAATGGTTTTTCAAAAGTGTGCGCCCGACTGTCCTTGAACTTCGGCATTTTTGTTCTAGTTCAGTAACGTCATAAGGTTTTCAAATAATACCACAAGAAGTTTAACCTCTTGCGTTGGTATAATACCTGATATAGAAAACAGCACCAGAATGAGCATTCTTTTGAACACTGGTAATAGGAATTTTGTGATGAAAGAATAGTAATTTTTCAAGGTTCTCCAATGTCAACCTTTTTTTCGGAATATGTAGTAGTCATTAAATTGCTTCGTATTTAAAATTCATCGCGCAAAATTCAGAGTATCGCGCAATCCAAGTTAGGAGGGTGAGCACTCGAAATTCGTTCAAAAAAGGAAGAGATCAATTTGTCCCTACTTAAGGTGACTATTTTCTATCAAGCATGGCAGCCACGCCGCTTCTCTGGTAGAAATTGTCGCTGCGGCTTCGCGATAAAGCCAGACCGGCTTTTACAGGCACCACACCGGCACCGCGATTCGTGGCTGCGTATTTACAAAAATAGGAACAACTGAGAGCAACTCACATGAAATTAATTATGAGCAACTGGGCGGGGCCTACAAGCAAAAATACGCACCTACGGTAGTGAGGTTCTCTGTCTGATAGGGACAGAGGGTTTCCCCGTTACTGCGGGCAAGAAGATACGGGTAATCATACTTGGGTGATTGAACCTGCGACACCACACAGGACAGTGCATCGTAGTCGACGCAGGTTCGCTGATGCATCCTCGCGGAGCCGGTGTGGGTCTAACACGGAACCGCTGCGGTACTATCGAGTCAATGTCTTAGCTTTGCCGATGCTCAAGGCATTGCAACAGAATTGTATCGATACAGTCATGTTCGCGGATCCGCTGCGGTACTACCAAGGAACTATCGCGGCACAGTTTAGGGTTGCGTTACTTTCCAGGCTCTGCCGCGGCAAACTTCCTCAGAATTCGCGGCGTATTCGTTGGCGTGCCTCACGGTGTGTTTACTAAATGACCGGAATTTAGATAAAAGATAATTACGTGGAGAAATTCAACCAAAACGGACGCTTCTGAACAGTCTTGGAAACGTTCCTGAGAAACTGCTCCATCTTCGGCATCTCTTCCCCTCCGACCTTTCAAATTTCTTCTGAACTGCGCGCTAACAACTCAAATACATGAAATTGGATAATTTTTCAAGCTTCAAAAATAAACGACTCCTGAAAGCCCGCGGTTGTCTCAAACCATCTCCTTCCCGAACTGAACGCCACCCCTTGCTCCGAACCAGGGCTGGGCACACTTCCCGGCTTGGCGAATCTGAATATGCACCCCCCTTAGCTCGCTAATTTTTAGGCACCCCCTTATGGGAAATCGAAATTGGCTGTTTTCCGAATAGTTGAACAGCCATGATCTTGACCTCCTGATTTTGATGAACAAGAATATAAAAAAAGCACTGAATAGAGAATATTCCGAAAATGGCAACAGAAAAGGTAGTGTAATTTCTGAACTTCAAAACAACCCCATGAGGAAAATTTGTTAGTAAGACGGTAAGTTATGACAAAAGAATAATTGAACAATTACCAACAACAGAACTACTACTACTGCGATAATTAATGATGAAGGATTAGTTAATCTCTGTTTGATTGTTCTGATGTGGAAATCAGAAATATTTTGTGTTGTGGAACAATGTTAGGATTCATGTGATTCGTAGGGAGTAGAAAACCCCAGTTTTAACCTTCTAGAATGCCGCAATCCCTTAAAAATCGGCTTGCCGTACGATACGGTGTTTGTACGCAGCCACACAGCGCACACGGGAATGGACACGCACACAATATTAATAAAAAATGTATTTTATTACAGAACCGGGAAGAGAAAAGGATAGGAACTGAAGGAAATGGAAGATGGTAAAGGTAGTCTATTCTGGATGTTTCCATTTTAGAAATTTAATGTAAATAAACAAAGTTAGAGCTGGTGTAAATATTTAGCCGTGACAAGGTTCATTCAAACGAACCTAGTTGATCAAAACTAGCATTAAACTGAGAGCAAAGGATATTGATAGAAAGAGGAGAATCTGGCAAACATTTTAGTTTCAATAGGACCGATTTTATATGTGATTTAAGAACCTTAAATCTCGTTCCGGTATTACCCCGAAAACCGGGACAAAACCGGGACGAGGTTTAAGGTCCATATATCACATCAAATATCAAACTTATTGAAACCAAGGTGTTTGCCAGATTCTCCTCTTTCTTTCAATGCTCTTACTTTTTATGTTCAATGCTGTTTTCATTCAACTAGGTTCATTTGAATGAACCTTGTCGAATCCAAAAAACTCACCACGCTCCAACTTAGTTTATTTACATTAGATTTCTATAATGGTTACATTGAAAGTATCGTACCTCTGTCTTCTTCCATTTGCTCCAGTTTCAGCCTTTTTTTCCTTCCCGTTCTGTAATAAATTACATTTTTAAATTAATATTGTGTGCGCGTCCACTTCAGTGTGCGCTGTGTTGCTGCGGACAAGCACCAGATCGCACGGCGAGCCGAATTTCAAGGGATTGCGGCACTCCAGATGGCTACAACTCGGGGTTTTTATAGTTCCAAAGCCCTTTTCAGTGCACTTGTGCTCTGCAGGGTACTGATAGCAGTTTTTTTTACCATGATGAGAGACATGGTACTTCTCAAGGAGGAGGACACGATAATTAACTTCTCTCATAAGACCTTGCAAAGTCCTCAATTTTCACAATCGGTTCTCTTCATAAGTCACATTCTCATGAGCTAAAATTAGTTGGCTAGTCGTGATACTAAATGTGCTACCTGTAATTTCAATCTGTACTAATACAACAGTTCGCTGATTCTTTTTTGAACGTGAACGATAGCGCTTCTGAGCGCTCTCTTTGTATCCTTGCCTCGAATCGGTTACCACCCGTGTAATAAATGAGCGTTGCACCAAAGAAACATGACATCACACCAATCCTTACTTGCTACTAGATAACGGAGTAGTGTTTATTTCTTTATCAAAGTAATCAAACAAATTATAGATAATACTTAATTCATAGAGTTATTAAAAAGAAACCTCGACAGCAACTATTAATTTTTGCGAACGCAACCTGCATATCTATCCATAATTTGAATTCTGTTAGTGTTTTTTTTCGAAAAGCGGAGAAGAAGAGTTGACAAATCGAAAAAAGAGCGTGTACTATTTTTTTCAATGAAATTAGGCAGAACAGGCACTTTGTTTTTATCTGGGTGTTCGGTTTAGGCACCCCCCTTTGCCCTCTCCGCAGCGTCCAATATGCACCCCTCTAAGGTCAACCGGGACGCGTGCCCAGCCCTGCTACGAACTGATCACCGTCGACTCCGCTAATCCCGTTCATAGTGAAGCAGCGATAATAGTCAAATCGGGGGCGGTAGTAATTTGGCTTTGAGTCAGAATTAAGAGTGATGAGCAACTTCCATTAATGTGGAGGTAATGGCTGTCCAAATGAAAAACCATCGCAATGCTAATGAGCACATGTCAAGTTGTTGGCAAAACTAGCAGAGTTGACAGCCTGCCAACCACACCTATCCATTTGATGTTACGAGAGCAGCGCGACATTGCCCTGCGCCATTGCGCCCAACAGTCTCTCGCTGATAAAGTGGATGAAATTATTCGCCATTAAAAGCAATGCATGACAAATACACGGCCGGGGTTCGATCCACTGCCTGTATTAGCGGAGTGGGAGATCGCTCACTTAAAAAGAGCATTCGTAGATTTTGAATCAAAGAATTGAACAATCTTTAAAGGCAGCGTTCACGATGATCATCCTCGTTGACTTTCCACAGTGAAATGATACGCGAGAAGGATCCTAGGCTCTCAGTGTCGAAAGATCGATAGAAAACGAGCCAGGAGCGGCAAAAAAAATACAGACACGCCCCGTGCCCCAGATCCGCCCCTCGAAAGGAACAAATGAAGAATCAGATTATAAGAATGATCAAGTGAAGGAAGTGCTAATAAGTGAGCTGTTTGCTTCATTGCACTGATAGGTATCATCCTTCTAGCGGTCAGTTCCTCCACGCTCAAAAATCAACGTAAACAAGAGAGGGCCTATTTTGGCTCAAAAAAGCGTCTTTCGTGTCTTTTTAAGCATGCCTTGCTATATAGGGCACCAGGCCTTTCGGAAACCGTGGAGATATCGGAAGTGAAATTTATCGTGAACACTGCCTTTAAGAATTTTCGAATAAACTGCTCTTCCGGATTTATTCTTTCCGGATTTTTTTAGTGAATGAAAGCTCCGGAGGAGTCCGCTGGATTTTTTTTGAATTGACGATTAAATTCGAAAATCAGACTTATGTTTAATTCCAAAGTGGCTGAAAGTTTTATCCGATTATTAAAGCCGAATTCTTGATTAATTTTCGAATAATAAAGAGATCCATTGGAACTTTTTCTTGCTTGCTTATCATTGAAATGTCGCGTCCTGTTCAATTTTAGAAAGCCAAATTACAGTAGCCACCTTTTGAAAAAAAGGGCAGCCCTACTTGGGGCAAACAACAGTCCAATTCTCGTTAGTTTCCTGATTTGAATTTTTTCCCAAGTTTTTTTTTTAATATAGTATTGCACAATATGTTACGCAAATTTTAGGCCAACTTTGCTAGAGCAATTTTTAGTATTGCAGCAGATTTCTTTCCCTGCAATAGATCTGCTGAAACGACGACGGCGGCCCAACGATTCCAAACTTTGAGTTTTAAATGTTCATGCATTACGGAATCGATACGTATGCTCCTTCGATAAATTAAGTACATATAGGGCGATGTGAAAATACCTATTGGTACTAGAAATGTCTTCTTTTTACTATGGTTTCCTTGCACATTAGCTGAAAGATTTAGAAAAAGTCCAGAAATTCTCGTCTGCTGAATTTCGCCCCGTGGCCATTCAGTTAAGGGAAAAAAGTGTAAAAAATGCTCCTCGATTACTTGTGCAATTGATACGAAACACTGCATCGCAGGTATGGCGCGCGCGATGATTCTTGCCGCAGGTCCGGCGCGCGCGACGTTTCAGTGAATTGATTGCAAACGGAGTTCACCTCAAAAGCCAAGCGATTCCGGGGAAAAAGTGGTCGCAAACCATATCCATAAATGGCAATTTGAACCTTGAATACGCCTAGGTTTTAAAAAATTGAAGAGAATACTGAATGTGCAACAAGATTCCCTTTTTCGAGTAATCGAACTCTTTCTCACCAATTTATTCGAATTCCTTCGTTTTAACAAAATATAGCTCCGGTATTGTAATCGAAAACTGATAAACTAGGCTTCACTCAAAATGAAATGGTCTTATTTCACCTCTAACTGTCTTGGTTTACCTCCGTCTTAAAATTTGAACGTGAGTTTTAAATGTACTCGGAGGACATTTTGCTCAGGTCCAATTGAAATCTATGTGCCTCGCCCGCCACCGCACTATTTCTTGTGCTCTAGCCACCCTGCAATCAGCGACAGTCAACTGTCGCTGATGTTTCCAATGAGTGTCATCCGTAAATTTGATGATGAAGTGTCGCTGATTTGGAACAGAGTTGCTCATTAAGAGTTGGCGCTTCTATGAGGGCATTCCCAGGTCACAACCAGCATGTTTGAGTTTGTGTAAGATTAAAGATAAGATGCAACTCAAATTGAAGATCTAAGTTGCATATTAAGCCAAATTACTACCGCCCCGGATGTTCCCCACGACGCGTACAACCTCCGGAACCCTTTTAACTCAGAACTCCAACTTTCAACTTGGTAACGTGGTTTTTTTTTCAGCACAATTGAAAGCGTAATAGAAGATGGCGAAGTGCATAAGCCCACAAACTGCCTGTGAGGTCCAACATCCTCTACACGACGCTTTGAAAGATATCTGAAAGACATTGAGCTCCGAACCCTTTTTTTCCCTCACCTGAAATTTTCAGGGTGTTAATTCTTGTCCCGATAATCCCTACTTTAATTGATCAAGCTTCAGCAAGGAGGGATGTGGAATTCGGTACTCTTCTAGACAAGAGGACCCACACGAGCATGGCACTACAATACTAGCGATTGCTTTGACGTGTATGCACGGTAAGTTACATCAACTGGCTTGAAGTTTCGATGTACGTATGGTCTGTCTCCCTACGTTCGAGCCGGTCGCTGCAAGGCTTATCGGATTTCCAAGCGCATCCTAATCGCGGCGCTTGTTATCCATTGAGCACCTTTTGCCGAATCTTGTCGAAAAGCGAGAGGAAAAACGGCAAACGACACTCGACAAAAATCGTCCGAAAACGGCCGGCAAACGGCAAACGGCAACTGCCGCACATCCCTGATCCCGACACATATGGCACCAGCAGTCGACCAAGACGCGTCAGAAAGCTCAGCGCACACGACGGGCGGCATATTGCCCGAAGAGCCTCCAACTCCATGACGTCGGCCGCGACGATTCGATTCGAGATGTCGCTGACCGTCTCCACAGAGACCATCCGCTGTTCAATCCAACGAAACGGCAACATTGTTAGGTCTGTAATGAAGAAAGCCCCACGCCTACAGCATCACCACAAGATTGCGCGACTCGAATTCGCACGATCGAACATGAGTACGAAATGGGATACGGTGAGTTCTTTACACGGCTCGACCTTTCGAGCGCTGCTTACGAAAACAAGTTCTAGGTAATCTTTTCCGACGAGAAAAAATTCAATTCGGACGGGCTTGACGGTATGAGGAGTTACTGTAGAGATCTGAGGAAGGAGCCAGCCTATTTTAGCCGCCAGAACTTTGGAGGTGCAAGCGTCATGGTGTGGGCAGCATTCAACAGCAGTGGTCAGGCTAGTATTGAATTCGTGTCGAGCAGGATGAACTAAGAAGAATACCAAAGAGTCTTGGCTTCCCATCTGTTGCCTTTCCTGAGACGTGAAAAGTTCCGTTATACCCAGGACAACGTCATGATCCACGTCGGCCGGTCTTCTCTGGAGTGGTTTCGCAGTAATAGTGTCGACCTCCTGCCTTGGTCGGCCGTCAGCCCCGATCTGAATCCCATTGAGAACCTGTGGGGGATCATTGTGCGTAAGTTCTACAAGGACGGAAAGCAATACGACAACGTCAGTACTCTCAAACAAGCCATCCTGAGCGCATGGAGCGGCATTGACAGGAACGTTCCCAAGCGGCTCAGCGACAGCCTCCCAGACAGATTGTTTGAACTTGCTACACGTAGAAGTGCTGCCACTTCGTACGGACAAAGTTTTGTTTATGTTTGTGTCCTATTCGTTGACAAATTTTAATGTTTCTTAAGTGTTCGTATACCCACATATGTGTCGTACAAAAACGAAACTCTTCTTAATAAATAAGGTCAAGCAGTGAGGCTAAGGGCACGCGATGTATTTTATAATTTTTGGCGTCGCAGAAAACGTAGAAACATGTTCCGAGATCTGAAACCTCGATCCAACAGCTGTATGGCTCGTTTCCGGGGTGTTCGTTTACTTACGTGGAGCACTGTATATAGGGCTATCTGTAGTGCAAGAAAAAAATATTCTCTATATACTTTAAGCAAAAGCAACAACGAGAATACGAGTGCAACTCGATAATAACTATCAAGTTAATAGAAGAGTTACACCGCCGTAAACAACATGCGCTTCAACACGTTCATGCTGAGATTCGCATTTAGAATTGTTTACCCCACGGTTCAAAACAGATATGACAGTGAAAACGTTCAAAGTATGAAATAAGAGCCGTGTTAAAGTTTGCTATTAAATACCATTAGCGAGAATTGGTGAGAATGCGAACGGCGACGAGTGCTTGTGATTTTGACGTCCTTTACGATACCTCGCCTCAAACTTTTTTTCAGATCTGGGAAAAATACTCAAGATTCGTGTGGGAAGGGCAATGTAATGCTCAGGGACTTATAGGGGAACAGGATCATACAAAAAAGTTTCTGATTATGTTTTAGATTAACGATACGTAGTACGTAAGCAATGTTCATCCATTCAGCGCTTTAGAGGCCTATTAGAATCTCGCCGCTGAAATGAGCGGCTAATCGGGCTGCGGCAATGTGGAGTGGCGACGCCCTTTTGCGTACTACGTGCATAGTCATGAAGCTGACATCTAAATATCGAACCAACTGATTGTTCTAATTGGAATGGCAAATTTGGAGTTTTAGTCAACCACAAGAGTTGAATTCTGCGTAGTTTTATCAAAAAAGAAAGGGTTATTCGAATTTTCTACGAGGAACAATGGATTAGCACAAATTTACTGCATTCCGTGATTGAGGTTCTCCCCATCCCTATTCTGATGTTCACTGTTAGAATTGAATCAATATAACATTTTACCCTGCGTATTCACTATTATTTAACTTGTAAACGTCCTATTCAAAAATTTGTGTCCAAATAACAGAGAACAGTATAACTTTTTTAATAACTTCTTGATGCGAGGTACTGTGGTTACTCGGACAGAAAATAGGACTGACCGCGCGCAAGTTTTCGCCCTTAGTACCGACCGCGCGCAAAAAACAGAATAGGGCTGACCGCGCGCATAGCACGCGGTCAGTACGATCTTAAATATTTGCGAGCGTTCCGACCACTTCTGCCGTTTTTAAGGCTCTCACCTCTTCCCGTTTGGACCGCGCTAAACTTTGCAAAGCGGGCAGGAACCGCTCGACTTTAGGACCGACCGCGCGCAGACTTGAGGGAAAATGCTTGGTGTGCAGGGGCCAAGGACGCATTTGACTCCACGTCTATTCTCTCTTTTTTTTCGCTCCAGTGTTTACTTTATCTTGTTTGGCTGATGTTTTTCTTTTTCTTTTCTCTTGCTACACTTTATGCCACATAGTTGCAGTTCATTCTGCGAAGTTTTGACTTGTTTTTGTGTTTACCTGCAGTATTTCAACAAAGTTATAGAAATATACATATCAAAAAAGGGTGCCGACCGTAGGGCTGTCGGATACGTGGGTAGGTTTCCGTGTAGGGGGTATAGTGATTCAGATAAGTGAACAACATTTTGGAAAGCTTGTGGACGTAAGTGGAAAGGGGTGAAAAGTGGGCGGGGCTTGAGAATGAGGGCGTACAACATCGAGAAAAGCGCGTAAGGATCCAAAAAACGTGTGGATATCGTTGTTGGGGTTTGAAATGTTTATTATCCAAAAGAGACTCGAAATCTGCAAAAGTTCGCGAAAGTTCGTCGAAAAAGAGTGTCTTCCAAAAAACTCGCAAAACTTCCTTCTTGAACTTCTGCTCTCTGGTTAGCTTTCGGTGCATAGCACCTTCTTCAGACCTGAAACACATAGATTATTGCAGCACTGGAATCGTTGCTACGGCAGACTGGCCTGGTTTGTCGCTGTTGTGACTGAGAGCCGCAACCACTAAAAAACGGCATCATACCGCTTTGGCGCTCTTAAATAGCCAAAGGCGCAGTGGTATTCCTATCATGACGGATACCTACAGTAACCCATAGAGCGGTTGGTTCATCACGCAATGATTCAAAGAACGTCGCGCGATTAATCGCGGTTGTTCATTTCTGGTGATAACCGTTTTATTGCAATGGCCTCTAGAATTTTCCTTTCGACTGTGTTGTCCACTGAGCGGTGCAATACTGTAATAAGCCATCTTGCGGGAGCTACGTGCGCGTGTTCTAGCGTTCTATGCCTTGAAAAACTGTTGGTAGGGTAAGAGGCTGGGTTTTGTAGTGCCCTGCGATGTTCATCAAGCCGTTTGTACAGGGGCCTCATAGTTTCTCCAACATATTTCTGGCCACAGCCTTGACACTGTATCATGTAAACAGTCCCTGTTAGTTGGCATATCTTTTTACTATCACAGTAACCACACTCCCGTCTTCCACATCTATCTTCGTAAGGCCTTGAAAAGGTGAGTATGCTTTTCAAATTCGGTGGTGGTCGGAATATGAGCCGTACAGGCAGCGATGCGTTCTTCACGACACTGTTCACTCTACGGGCCACTTGCTCGTTGACGTATGGCATTATAATTGCAACACTGTCCGGCGTACTGTAAGGCCTCAATGAGTGTGTGCGTGCGTGATTGTAACCATTGTCGCTTAGAATACGGTCCACCATGGAATCCACAGCATCCGATCGGAAGGTGCACACTCTATCCTTTGTCACGGATCACACTAGGATGCGACGCAGGCATGTGCGAAAAATTTTGAAACCGAAAAAAAAACCAAAACGAAAAAACGCAAAGCTTTAAATGATGACAGAATTATTCTTTCCTAGAGAAACAAATACATTCGCAATCAACATTATCATGTGAGGGATTTCAGCCTTTATGCAGTGGAGGTCCCTTTTTGATCAAAGCTGTGGGCTCAAAGGTCGTCTCTAGCTTCATGAGAAACCTATTCAGTGGAAATTGAAGATTGTTTACTGGTCAGATATCTAAAGGGAACAAACTCTATACAGAGACGTATGTACATCAGTAGTTCCTTATCCATAACACTTTTTTTGTGAATTTCTTGCGCTGTAATGTTCAAATTGTGTGCGAGCGGTCGCGCCGTGGTCAGCGTTGGCCAGTAGCTCAGTTTCTCGGCGCTTTCGGTCAGCAATGGACGCGACGCGACCACATGTATACGAGTCGTGGTTTCTTAAACGGCGTTCAGTTTGACCACCTTCGCTAGATGAAACCGTACATGATGCCGCTCGCCCAAGAAATTTTTCCTTCGCAGTTTTTGATTGTGGATTAATAGAGTGTGCAGAAATTTTTTGTTGTCGTTTTCAGAAATTCGAAAAAGCTTCCGTATGGTAATTTTGAGCCTCCGAAGTTGAGCAGTTTTCGATGACTTTTTTATGTACAACTTTGATGGAAACGAGTGTTCCTGATATTAGATTGCCGATTTAGGCTACCAGCTATGTACGCGGCATTGATTAGCGTTTTATTAAATTTGTGGAGTTCTCCCCGTAAAATTTTATATTTTTAATTCTTTGGAGGATTATTCCTGCAGTTCATGGCTACGCTCAAAAGATTCGCTGAAGTCTTTTTAGTCTGACAAACAAAAATCCAAGAAAATTTGACTAGACGGAAAATACCGTGCGGTACAGATTGCCATGAAGCCATAAAATACTCTGCAATTTTTATTTGAGAGTTTGAGCCGGCCGGTCTGATATAGCAATGCAACTGGCATAATCATTTCATGCCCTTGTGGCAATCGGTACCGCACGGTATTTGGAGTTTGCTGAAAATTTGATGCGATAAGTAATCAAAAGTGATGTAATGGTAGAAAACATAATATAGCAAGGGGCAGACCATAAATTGGTTCTGCACGAAATGAATCTGAAATGCGTTGAAGTATTGGAGTTGGTAAGATTCGTAGAGTCAAGAAGCCTATTTTCCTGCGCTGCCGTTATGTTACCTACCAAAATCGCAGCTGGATAACCATCCCGGAGCGAAATTTTCAAATTTCTCTCTATTTTAATGAGTTTGATTTTTCCGAGGTTTTTGTTGTAGCCAACTTGGCTATGATCACCTTGTGTTCACTTAAATAAATAAATAAATGACATGGAATGATAAATTGGGCAATAACCGTAATCATTTTTGTGTCGGCCTCTTGCGCACGGGTTTTCTCGAGAGAGCTTCAATAAATAATGCACTCAATCGAAAAAAAAATTGAGTGATTGTGTCACGTTTTAAGATTTTTCATATCCTCCGAAAAACTAGAAAATATAACATTTGACGCGATCGAACTTTGAGAAACAGCTGCTCCCCACAGCTGATCGCTTGCAGTGGCATTTCGATATCGCTAAGTTTCGCCATGGCTGTGTGTGATCAGTGCTATTGTCAATGTAAAACGGCTGTTATAGCCGGTGGGGCTGTCGTTCTTGATGTGAGTATCTTTATGGCGTACGACAAGCAAAAGGGCAGAACGCGAAGGATGTGAAGACACTGCGGGTGTCACGTTAATGCTGAATAAAGGCTTGTTGAGAGAGATATGGTTTAGAAGTGTTTTCATTCGTCTTCTGTGTATGAGATCGTCATAGATTGTATCTTGGAAGTGTGTGATGATCAACAAACAGTTCTTCAACAAAAAATTCGCTTCCGTTAGAGATCTACACACATATCCTCTGTTTCCGAGTCAGATTTACTCTGTTCCCTCGCGCGCTAGGGCGGAGCAAGGGTAGAGACAGCGAGAAAGTGTGGTAAGAACGAGACGAACGTACGCGCGCCGACGCACGCGAAGAACGGAAATAATTCACACTCGGAAACAGAGGACACGTGAGGTCACGACACGCTTTGGGGCTGAGCAGAGTGCTATCAAGGCGCGGCCCGACCCAATGGTGGGCCTGCGTATTGATAGATCACGGCGATCTATCAATACGCCAGCCCACCATTAGGTCGCGCCGCGCCCTGAGATGGTACTAAGAATCGCGGTAGCGCTCGCTATCACTGTTTTCGAATTACTCTAGACGTCGGCGTCTCATCATGCGCACACTTTTTCCTCCGCCTAGCGCGTTTGCGCTAGTTCTTGCGCGCGGCACCTCGATACTTAATACCGCCTGGTGGCACTCTGCTCAGCTTTTCGATCCGACTACTATGCAATTAGGATGACGAACGAGCCACGATGCCCATGATTGTTGAACAAGTTGATTGATTGCTCCACAATTGATTAGGCGCCTATCAGCCGCACAGCTCGTTTATAAGGGGCCCCATTCCATACAGAGCGCAGTCGGCCTTCCGAGGCCGTTGCTGGAAGGTGACTACGAGTCACTTTCTAGACGATTTTTGACCGCTGAGGGGTCCCCCTCACCGTTTTGAGCGAACGAAGCTCCTTCGTTGTCGAACGTGGCGAGGATGATATCCTTGTGGCGGACCCCTTGCTGCGGGCTGTGACATGGACCGTAACCTTGGTGGGGAGACCCGCTCCTATCGAAGGGATGGGATCTCGTCCCTATCAAGGCACAAGCTAAACCCTCGAGCGCCTTGTGATGACGATAGGACGACGTGCTGCTGCGTGGGAAACTGGGGTGCGGCGAAAGTTTTGCCTCTCTGCGCCATGTAGTCCCTATGAATAGGCCACGTGCTCCTCGGAGCAGTACGTGCTGTTGCTCAAGCCTCTCAATTCGAGGTATCCGATTAGAAAACCCATCGTGGCCGAATCGGACGTTGTTTGAGATACTACTCTCTAGACTTCTCCATTACAAAAATGTGGGCATACGGCGGGATCAAACCTGCAGCCAGGTCGGGGCTCATACAGTGTAACGCTCTTTAGCGTCTATCTTAGACGGGGAAAGTTCGTATATAGGGTAGATCGACAACGCTCAATTGAGATCAACTACATACGCGACTGTTTGGACACATCAGCTCCAGGTGGGGGAGGGGAGAAAACGGTCCAAAACTCCCCTTTTTAAGTTCTTGGGGAGGGTCTGATAAGGGAAGTATACAAAGCATTGTCATTTTCGGCATTCATAGTAAAGAAGCCCAGTCCCGAGCTGTTTGTTTTTTTCCAGAAAGTTGAACGCGTTTCTGGAGCTTCGCGATAGGGTAACGGCACCCTTTTTACGTAGGGGATATTTAGGGTACTGAAAACAAACCTGGAGTTCGTCTGTCGAAATTAAAAGGTTTACTGTAGATTGCAGTAGTCATTTTGCCATTTAAAGGCAAAACCTGCCTTAGTATTTCAAAAATCGACAAATGGACGGCAAATTTTGTATTCTGTACCCCGAATAATCCCCGTATAGAATTTTTGAGTAGAATCTGAGACTCTGTCCGAACTACCGTATACCCACCGTAATCTACCGTAATCTGTCAAGACTTAATAATCGGACTTTAGGCCCCTGTCAGAGTTGGTGCTATTTGGATCTGTAATCCAGCGACACCCGCAGACGCCCCCCCCACACCCACCAACACCCACTCGGTCAATACGTATGAATAAAAGGATGGGGTGAGGTTGAGAAAATCACTCGTGCCCGCACTAACAGGAGAGTCGCTCCGACTCACATCACTAATGAAATCACTAGGCTCCTCACCGAACACTCCAGTTTTCCATACCATTGCTCCTTTGACCCCTGTCACGACTGTTCCCGACGTCACTAGAACTGGGTCGATCTTCTCCATCCGGTTTGATGCTGAAAACAGCAGGACTGTTAGAACCACAACTATGCTTAATAAGTCTCCACACTTCGTTCGCATTCGCGGCATTAGCTCCGACGTCATGGCAAACTGCCAAAACGGGACCGGCTCTGTGCTCGAACCGCACTCTTGTTTCTGCCTCCACGGCTTTTACATATTCGACGTATAGGTGGCTGCAACCCTTCGTGGCGGCAGTGGGACCATGGAGAGTGAGATGCGTAGATTTTACCTTTCGGAGCTTCGACTCCTTCCTTTCATCACTCCAGCTCCCTTGTTCTCCAACAGAGGCGACGTTCTCCAGTTCAAACCTGTCGGCCACTTTATTCGATCGTGCCATTTGGTGTGTCGGACTGGGAACAGCGACATGAACACACTGCCCAAAACAGCCGCAGTCACATCGATGACGCAGGTTGAGTGGATGCTCTATGCCGATACTCGTTTTGGAATATCGGATCTTCCGACTCGTTTAAATCTCTGCGGAGGGGTTCTTTCTGGGCTTTCCTGGCTTCCTACGAGTTCTAACAGGCTGCATGGGCTCTTCTGATACCCCTTTAGGTAGCCTCTGAACCGCATCGAATTGTACTCTGCTGGGTTCGTCAGGCCCAGGTTTGAATGAGTTATGATCTCGGCGCCTATCACGCATGACCGTAATGCATCGCCTCCATCTCGGGCAAGCTCCTGACTGATCGCTAACATGGTTATCCGCGCCTTTTCCTCGATCTGTTGCTGCGCAACATTTCACCTCAAGCTTCCACTTAACGTTCGAACGCAAAAGCTTTCTGGGTAACTCGATCTTGTCTGTGGGCACAATAACTGCTGTTCCGCAAGGTGCTTCGTCTTCACCTTGTTTGAAGACTTCTGCTCCCACAGAGGTGTCAGCGACGGGAGCATGGACTTCAGGAGTCGTTCGCCTGTTCCTGACTTTTGCACCAGCAGACCGCACAACGGGGTCTTGCGGCTGCTTTCGCTGCTCCTGAGTACGCCTTTTCTTAACTGCACTGAAGGTTTCGCCTTTGCTGGGAGAGATCGTCGCTCTTTTAAACCTCTCAAGGTTAAATCCCAACTTGCCTAAGGCGTTAGTGCCAAGAACTAGCGATCCGCCTCCTCCCTTCATCACGAAGCATGCGATCCTTCGCTTGTTGCTATTTCCAATCTCCATAGAAAGCCTTATCGCTCCCTTGAGGATCATAGGATTCCCGGATGCATCGTACACTGGTGCGCAACCTCGTATTGGAATCTCGTCGACATCATCGTCCAAATCAAAACCAGAATAAAGAGCTTCTTCCAACATTTCCAGAGGGATGATGCTCACATGGGAACCTGTGCCCAGCAAAGCCTTTCGTGTGAATCCCAGCAGATGTACCTCAGACGACAATTGCCTTCCCACAAATTCGTCCTGTGGTCTGGATGAGCCTACGGCTCCACAAACCCACTTGTTCAGCAAAACCGTGAAGTTCTTCACTGGTCTTCCCTCCGTTACCCCGTTGCTTCCACTAGCTTCACGCTGCGAAGGCTCTCTAGAAGCTCGGCATTTATGGGAGAGATGACCAGTCTTGCTACAATTGTAGCACTTCAACGATTTCTTTGATTCTCCACTTGACGACACAGCTACAGTACCGTTTGCTGGGTTTGGTTTAGCGGGACTAGTATGTGTCTGACTCCCTCGTTTCGACGGCAAAAACCTGGGGTGGTTGTAAATGGGGTGTTAAACGCGAATAAACCGCCACCTCCAAGCCGCCAACATACCGCGACATAAATGCAGTAGAGCCGCCAAATTAACGCGAACAAACCGCCACCTCCTGGCCGGCTACGAACCGTGAAATAGGTGCCACGGTTTGTTGCCGGTTTAACGAAAGCTGCCCTCTGCTTACACATACATTATGCGTGACCTTCGTCCGCATAAGTATTTTCTACACATGGACACGAACGACGTTTACGGTGGAAAGACGAGGGATCGGAAAGTTTATACAAGTAATGCCATTTATTTTATTCATTAGGAAGAGCATTCAAAGGGAACTTCCTAATATTTCGCTTGTTCGAAACACGATCAGAACGCAATTTGTAAATTTTCCTTGGAAATCCTAATTCTCGTAATTTTTTATGAGCTCCGTGATTTTTCAGGACCACTCTCGAAAAGACATGTTAGGTTAATCATTAGCCTCAATCAATCAAATGCGTGTGATCTGACAAAAGTTTGCATTTGTAGTAACTTTGTTAATTTTATTTTTTATTTTTTCAAACAAAAGTTTTTTTGAAAAACAAAAAATTTCTCCAAAGAAAATTTCGAGCGAACGAAAATTTGAAAATTTCTGTATGAATTATGCACAAGGTGTTCTTGGGAAGGTAACGCTAGGTGCGAAAAAGACATTCCGAAACTCGAGTCAGGAGTGGCAAAATAACGGCTGCAAAGAAGCGTTTTGGTGCCCCAGACACGCCCCGTGCCCCAGATCCACCCCTTGGAAGGAACAAATGAAGACTCAGATTATAAGAATGATCAAGTGAAGGAAGCGCTGATAAGTGAGCTGTTTGCTTCATTGCACTGATAGGTATCACCCTTGTAGCGGTCAATTCCTCCACGCTCAAAAATCAACGTCAACAAGGGAGAGCCTATTTTGGCTAAAAAACGTGTCTTTCGTGTCCTTTTTAAGCATGCCTTGCTATATAGGGCACCAGACCTTCCGTAAACCGTGGAGATATCGAAAGTGGAGTTTATCGCGCGCACTGCCTTTAAAAACCTATAAGAATGATGATAAATTAGAGTATATTTTCGTTCTTGAAAGAGAATTTGTGTTTTTTTGGAAGCGTTCAACTGAAGTCTTGCGTCCGAGATTGGGGTAATGGTGTGGTTTCGGTCATTGATGCAGTCGAATTTGTGAAGTGTTTGCCGTCTTCTCGAAATGAAACTAATCCCCCGCACGCAGTTAGTGCTGAAAATATATAGAAACACTGTTACACACTCATATGCGCATCATGCAAGGAAAAGATTTTGCGCACATATTTCAAGGTAAGAATTTGAAACACTTCGAGTGGCTCTACCAATGCACCAAAGCAAGTGCGTCGCGGACCCTCAAAAAAAAAATAAGAGGCCACGATGGCACTAATCTGGCACTGAAAGAGGAGTATTCGAATCTTGCAGAAAAAGGAGAACAAATACAGTTGGCTTTAGAAACAAGTTCGCATTTCTTTCCCACAAAGCTCGCTCGATACGCCCCGACTAATGCTGATTAAACATTACTAAAGTATCAAATTACTTGAAAATCAGTTGCTTGGAAAATTTTCACTTTTTTGCACTAAACAAATTGTGGAAACCTGTTCGAAACGCGAGCAAGCTAATAATTTACTACATACTCCTCATAACCTGTGTTATGCAATGAATTATGGAAATGAAACTAACCTGATAATAGCGAAGCGAATGAATTTAGGAAGAAAATAAACAAAAGCTGAAGAAGTGTCGGCGCTCGCCAAAAAATTAACAGCTGATTGGGAGGGATTGATTAGTGCCACCAAAGAAGACGGCCAACGTGTTTGAGCAATGATCCCTGCTTTGTTTTTGATCCCTCATCGCCCATTACCCTGGCGGAAGCCGTTAAAAGACTATCCCTTGAAACACCTTTCAGTTTTAAAGATAGGCTGACGTCCTGAATCAAAAGGGCTAACAGTCCTATCAAACTTCCTTAACCCTCTGCATTAATTAAAGGCAGTGTTCACGATAAAAATCGTTTTTTGTTTTTCCGCCCATCTTGAAAACGGCTCCATACTGATTCCAATGATGTCTCTGAAATCGTACGAGACCTTTTGGGAACGGAGTTATGGTCCCTCAAAGATTGAGCTATGGAAACATGGTGGACGAGTTGTCCGAGGCTTGTAACTTCCGTCTTTTGCTGCCGATGTATGCGAGCTGACTTGAGTAAAGAGAGAAGATAAGAATGAAGGGAATAACGGGGCTAATGATTGGGAATCATCGCTCCTCTCACGATCTCGGGCATTCATTTGTTCACGTCGGTGGGCGTGTGATGCGCTTTTGGGGTATTCAATGCGCTCGAAGTTGCAACTTCGGGCTCTTTTGGGGCTCTTCCTGGCTCGTTTTCAAGCGTTCTTTCGACGTCAACGTTACATTGTGCCCTTCCACTACCCATTCCTGGTGGAAACTGAAACACATTTTTTATCGAGGACACTGCCTTTAAACTCGTACTTGCCCTCAGTATAGATGGTCAAAACTGTTCCTACTGTGTCTTGCTAACCGCATCCAAAAACTCCTCGGGAGGAGTTTTTCGTTAACCGCCAGTTCCTCTCGCATTTCAGCACTATTTCCGTGCTGTCTGCGAGAGTATGTTAAACGCGAACTTACCGCGAGGATGCCACATATCGGAATTTTAGAGAAAAAACAGACCTGAAAACGTTTTGAAATCGCTATTTTTCGTAACAAAGGTTACAATTGTCGCTTTTTCGAGCCGTTTTCATTGAAAGTGTAACAAATGCCTACCACTGAGGGATGTTAGGGTGAAACTAGAGCGAATTCTCTCTTAAATATCAGGAGTCCTCCTTAGAATCTTATGTGGTTAAACTCGCGTTTAACGCGAACTTAACGCCTGTTAATTTGCGTTTAACACCCCCCTTTTACTACCACCCCTGTTCTTGCCTACTTTTGCGGGTCTTGGTCGGCATGGCTGTGCAGCTTGCCGCATTGCTGAAGCGACATCTCGACTTCGTTCGCAGCGCAGAGCCAATCTTTTGACCATCTCGTATTCACACCATTCCGACGCAGCCTCCGGCGTTGAGTTTAGCTGCAAGTACTCGGGCCAGTCCGTGAGTTGTGCTACGAGTTCCACAGCTCGTGTCTTCGACAGCACTTCATCGGAGGCATCTGGATAAGCCATCCGAGTCAGTCGTTCAAGCTCGATGCAGAATCGAGTGACGTCAACACCCTTCTTCAAGTGCTTCAGTTCCATATAGGCCTTCACCTGCTGCGCAGGGTCGCTAGCGCTCAGACTCTTCCGCATTCCAGTGACGATTCCGTCGAGACTTCCTTCGCGGATGCTTCTTGGCAGCGCATCTGCTACTGCTTTTGGAAATCCATCAAGCTTGGAGAGGAAGAGGTGCGTAAGCATGACGTTATCTAACCCAAGGTTTAGACATTTCATTCCAAACCTGAGTACGAAGTCGTCAAACCGTTTTCCCTCGGGGTCTGCGAATGTTTCCACCTCTAGAAGGCTCATAGCCGGAAACATGTGCCCCAAGTTTTGCTGAGGTCTACAATTCTCATACCCATCTTGGAGGACGGGGTTCACTCGTGTCGGCCGCTGCTGCTGCATTCTGCTCCCGATGCTCTGAAAAGCATGATGCGAATGAACTGGGAAGGATTCCGACTCAAGCGCGACACTTGGAGGTCTTCTTAAATCGCCTCTTGTTGCCGCGTTGAAGTCGAATCCTGCATAGTTAATGATGTCACTGTTAGCTTCTCCGAATGTGAACTGCTCGATGGTGGTGTTTGCAGCATCTGTGACAGCAAAGTTGGTTGGTTCATCCCGAACAGTACCACTATTACTTTGATCCGACCACCTATGTTGCTTACAAATCTCCACGGAAGCTCGCAATTTGCTCACAACCTCTGTGGCATCGTCGTTGAACAGCTAAGAAAGTTGCCGCAGACAATGGTCGTCTTCAGCAGACTGCTCACGCTGCTCCTCCTGAGCGGTAGCAAGGTCTTCTGAAAGTGTGACCGTTTCAGATCTTCTCGCCTTTTCGGCACTGTGACTAGAGAGCACGTTGACCCTCTCCATGATCACATTCATCATGGTTCGCATCTCGGCCAGCTGCTGGGATGTTGTGGGCTCATTCAGCGCCAGTCGTTGCATTTCCATAACGCCTTCTTCCTGAGTGTTGCTGCTTGACGGCATTGTCCTGCAATCACTAATCTTCACTGTCATCAAGTTGTAGTCGGGCTCTTACACGGAACAGCGACAAGCGTCACTACAACGTACCCCCACTCTGTGACCACGTCGATCGACACGCACGCTACCCACGCAGCGACGAAACACAACAGTGTATTCCGAGAATAACACTGATGTGTCTCACCACACGGGCACGCACACGCGACCGCACCGCGTGAATTGGATACACTGCTTCCGAGTAGGGGCAGGACTACACGCCGTAACCGCTTGACAACGGATTAAGGGCGGATCGCTGGTCCTCTTCTCCGATTCCGGTTCGGCCCCCAAATCGGCTGGAGTGTTGTAGACTGAACTGTGGTACAACTATTTATTGAGGAGAATCACCTCTCCGTACCACTCTACAACAACAAAATGAGCTACTATAACTGAACGAGCCGCCTTAAGAAGGCAGCGGACGCGGCCTCCGTTCGCAGGCCCCGCCTGAGATGAGAGACCGCGGAGGCAGAAGAGAGCGCGAGGCATACATAAGATGCCCCTCCCCCTCATACACCCCCCCGCGCCCATCGATCGGCGGAAACGAATACCACCACAAACCAACGAGGAAAGCATAGGAACGAGGTAAGAGGAAATTAACAGTTAAGAAACAGGTACTGAACAGAAATCAAATCGCCTAGGCTACTAGATTAGTAGAACTACGGTACAACAAGGGATTTGAAACTGCCACTTCTAACACTCGGTGTATCCGACTAGAGCCCAGCGGGAGTGATGACGATGATTACGTAGCCAACAGGATTGCACCTGTTCAGAGAAATAGTGAAGGAGAGTAAAGTGAAGAAACGGAGGTAGCAGTGTCGTTAGCTTTCTAGGGATACGCAATGTTTTATCATCGGCCCGCCTATCCGGCGTTTTTCTCATCCCTCGTCATCCACGTATTGCATGGATATCGACCGCGTCGGATACAACGGGTGATTTTCTCAACCACACTCCATCATTTTAATCATACGTATCGACCGGATTTTCCGAATAAACCGAATATTCCAAAAAACGAATATTCTGGTATTCCGAATAAACCGAATATTTGAAAAAGCGAATATTCTGATTTTCCGAATAAACCGAATTTTCGAAAAAACAAATATTTTGATTTTTCGAATAAACAGAATATTCGGAAAAACAAATATTTTGATTTTCCGAATAAACTGAATATTCGAACATTTGAATATTCGAAAATTCGAGCATTTATTAGAATATTATTCTATTCGGACCAAAGTATAGTAGGCACACATTTTTGATTACAGTAGTGTTGGAGGTAATTGTCACTCCTGTGTAAAATAGTTTTACTCTTCCAAAACTTTGAGGAGATTGAGTTTCTACAACTTTGATAGAGTGGGTGCAAGAAGATATGGATGTCCATGGGCAATAACACAGCATTGAGGACTAAATCGACATATCCGTGTTCCTTTTAGAACCAAGACTTCTTATGAAGTCGGATTTGTTTCGATTCTGATTATCTTACTTCGAAGGAGTAATCACTCCGTCAGCGGTTGAGGAAACACCTGCTCTCGAAATACTTCACACAGACAAACCATAAGGAGTACATTATGTATCTCGGCAGGATCGCGGATGAAATGAAGATGGAGAAAAACATGTTGTGGACAAATCACGAAACCTGGCAATATTACCTCTGAGTCAAGTCGCATCACCTTTGAAAGATATATGTAAGGTCAACATGCACCTTTCCATCGGGTCTCTTTGGACTCACTAAGGTCTGGCAAGTTCACCAATAGCTCTGCTCAGATATGCGAACTATTTTTGATTAGAGAATTTGAGTTTTTTTCATCTAAACCGTTAAAATTTTTGAGTGCAATGCAAAATATGAGCGAGCGACAAAGAGTGAAGATTGATGAGAGAAGGAGTGAGGGGGAGAGAGAGCCTCTTTGCTGCGAAGCGAGAGCGGCTAATCCGCTGAAGGCGATTGAGTTTCTAGTAGTAATCATGTGAGTCAGCACGGTGACCAAATTCACCACAGAACACTACAATTACGCGCTTCCTTAAAGGCAGTGTTCACGACAAATTTCACTCCCGATATCTCCACGGTTTACGGAAGGTCTGGTGCCCTATATAGCAAGGCATGCTTAAAAAGGACACGAAAGACGCGTTTTTGAGCCAAAATTGGCCCTCCCTTGTTTACGTTGATTTTTGAGCGTGGAGGAACTGACCGCTAGAAGGATGATACCTATCAGTGCAATGAAGCGATCAGCTCACTTATCAGCACTTCCTTCACTTGATCATTCCTATAATCTGAGTCTTCATTTGTTCCTTTCAAGAGGCGGATCTGGGGCACGGGGCGTGTCTGGGGCACCAAAACGCTTGTTCGCGGCTGTTATTTTGCCGCTCCTGGCTCGTTTTCTACCGTTCTTTCGACACTGTGAGCCTAGGATCCTTCTCCCCTATCATTTTACTGTGGAAAGTCAACGAGGATGATCGTTGTGAACACTGCCTTTAAAATTCGCCGGTCACGATTTCTCCAGAATTTCAAGTTCTCTGTTCAACATTTAACATCTATGTAACTCATGAACAGGATTAGCATTACCAATTTACTACAAACAATTGTTGTAGTAATTCCGTAATGCTTATCCTGCTCCTACTCCTGCAAAATTTGTCGCACTTGTCCGTGAAAATGAAAGGACTTTCACACTGACAAACCATACCTTGTAAACGCTAAAAAAAACCTTGTAAACGAATATGACTATAAACCCCCTGTACACTGTAAACCTTGTAAACGAATATGACTATGAAACTTCGAAAACGGGCTGAGAACTTTCCGGAAAATTGTCTGCCGCTACAAGGCGCACGAAAAGCTGAGATGTGAGTAAATGTAACTGACCTCGTACTGCGAGCATAAATGGGAACCGCGCTGTCTTAAGAAAGCCTCTTAACAATGTCAATAGCATGAGCTCAGATTTGATGCCAAACATCCTACTATATATATTTCGGTAAATTTGTGTGCGCGTGTGTGTGAAATGACTGGATCATTTCTAGTGAACTCCTGTTTTTGATTATCACAGCGTGGAAAGGTGATCTTTCCGTCGGAACCTCCTTATCACTTGTTATATTTCACCGAGGCTCACCGCTCCGCTGCTGGTGATACTCGAAATCCTTAGGTCACTAGGGGTTTGCCAGAGTCTATGTAAGTGTGGTTGATGCAGCCGCGAAAAGGATAACTGCGGACCACCCAGCAGTTCGCGCGCCTGTCGCGTGCGCCAATCGATCCCCACATGTCTCGTGTGCTAACACGACGCAGCGCAGGCTTATGAGGTGTCCGCAGCTATCTCTTCCGTGGTCACCTCAACAATATGTATACTCAGGCATTCGCGGGGGTCGGTGGCCGGTTAAAACGTCCCTTTCCCAATCAAATTGATCGGATCTGGCTGATCGGCGGAGGTTTCGGCATGACTCATAACTGCCGAAGTTTTCGTGGTAATGTCTCATATGTGGCGGAGTTTTCGGGGCAACGTGCTGCAGTGTCTGCACTGTTTTTCTCTGATACTCGTGAAGAGCGCGGAAATGGCAGCCCACAATGTATACGCTGCGTTCACATGTGAGGTGCCTGTGCTTGTCATGGTTGACATTGTTGGCGGACGTCGGTGGCAGGTTGAATCGCCAATGATGCCTCTCGACCTGCCACCAACGCCCGTGACTGCTGGAGTGGCAGATGATCAGGTGAAACTTTCGGTATAAATACGTGTGTGTGACGTCACACTGAGTGGTCGGTGGGAGGTGATTAGGCACAGCTCTCGGTTTGAACGGGTCAACTGTGACGTGGCATTGTAGGGTCGGTGGGAGGTTGACACGCGGAGTTTTCTGCGTGAATGGGGGAGTTTTCGAGCTTCGCCCGCCCCTTTTTTCGTTTCGAGCGGCAGCACGCTACCTGTTCAACTCCTCTCGACCGGCCACCGACCCCCGCGAGTGTGTGAGTAGCTTAGGTTGCTAGGATGAGTCCGGGCGGAGTAAGCAGCGGAGCGGTCGGTGATGGCAAAATATAACAGTGATAACAAGATTTTGACATGATAAGCCCAATAAGCCTTGCTTCGACCGGGTCAAAATGAGCGGCCTAGGGTATATGTGTGTATCTCTGTGCATTTGTTTGGTCCTTTATTCGGCATGGTTTTCAAATCGAGCAACCCTACGGGGAAGGGAAAGCACCGGAGGCCGTAGAAGCTGCGCGGGACTCAAGTGGGAGTGCGCACGTTGCCGCAGACAGTGTGCAGTGGGAGTGCGCAGGACGCCGTGAATTGTGTGTGGGACCGCAGTTGGAGTGCTCAGGTAAAACTAGTTGTCCAGAATATATCAAGAAGTTGTCGAGAATCGGTCGAGATTCGAGAAGTTGCTCAGAAAGTGGAGATAAGTTGTCGAGAATTCTGGCAGAAGGGGAAGTTGTCGAGAATTTCGGAGAAGTTGTCCAGAATTCTGGAAAAGTTGTCGAGAATTCAGGAGAAGGACATAGTTGTTGAGAACTCCGTGAGAATTCTGAACAACTTTTCCCCGAAACGAGAATGTGCCGAAAAGTTGTCGAGAATTCAGGACACATCGAACTTGAGCAAGCTGGTTATCGTTTATAATTTGACTCTTGAACTCTTGAACACTTCGAACTTCACAGAACTCTTGAACTTCACATTTCTATGGGAATTTCCATGTTTTCGAGTTTTGAAATACCGGTTTTACCGGAAGATTGTAAATCGAAGCAACTAAATTCCAGAGTTTTTGCGATTCCAAGTACTGAACTTTCTTTTTATGGTTTGTAACTGTAAAAATGAGATTTTAAATATCATTATGCAAAACGTTGTTCTAGAATCATCAAAATGACGTTGAGAATTAAGAATATTTATTCGAAAAATCTTAAGTGATTCAGTTGTGGCATAAACATGAACCTCTTAACCTTGAAATAATTCTTTGGCATTTAAGTGGTGTACAGCGTCCTATCCCAGTTGGGCTGCTCCATCACTGCATGGATAGGTGTGACCCCAGCCTTGCGTTGGCACATGAGCGAGGCCAGTCTCCACGTCCTAGAGTGTTAACAGGCACCATTCGAGATCTGCTGACCCGTTACAGTTGACGAGGCGTCCGCTACCTGGGGTCCGCCCACTCTTTGTTACTTGAACCTCGTATGCTCTGAGTTTTCGAGCAATTTAATTACTCGTTTTCTAACATATTCCATTCATTCGAGAGACTAAATCAATCGTATTCATTTTTTCGCTTTTCTTTTTTGAGTACTATGTTCAACAGGAGAACCGAAAGATTTGATTTTTCGAATTTTAAAATATTTTCGGGTCACTACACTTGATTATTCAGCCTGAAAAAAGTTCAAAATATTTATGATGTGTTAGATAGATTTTCCGAATCTTCATTCCAATCGGATTCATAACAGGTATACAAATTTATTTATTCATTCGAGAAAAAAAAATGTGGATTCTTACTAGGATTTAGCCATTCATTCGGAAATTTGAGAAGGGCTTCATTCGGAAAATTTACCCATTCGGGAATTTCAAAAACGCATTCTTGCTTATATAAGTAGCATAGGCCTTAACGAGGAAAGTCGAATACTGTGTGAAAATGGCCACGCCTTGAATGTTGAATAGCATTATAGTTGTACAATTTCGAAAAAAATGTCGAACAAACGAAAACTGAAAAAAAAACATCGTTCGAAAAAGTTCGAAACAACGAAAAAGGAAAAAAATCGAACGAACGAATTTCAAAAACCTTTCGAAATTTCGAAGTTGGAACGAACGAAAAAATCCGAAATTTGTTCGAAAAAATTCAAACGAACAAATCTCAAACGAAAACTTTTCGAAATTTCGTAGGTCGAACGAACGAATTTCGAATCTAATAGAAATTTTGGATCTTTTCGAATTTCGTTCGAAGTTTAGGATTTTTTTCGATACTCCTAAGAAGTTTCGGATCTTTTTTTTTCGAAACTGGTCTACACGCTTTATCTACAACGCTTGGTCAGAGAATGTCGAATACTTGGTTCCACAAGTATTCGATTTCTACTCAAGTCGCGTTCGCTCACGCTCACGACAACTCGGCCCGAGGAATAAAGGAACAGCGCAACCTAGTGTTCGAGAAGCGTTCTCAAAGTGGAACGATTTTTCAAAAAAAAAAAGAATCGAAAAATCAGATCTCGAACGAATGAAAATCGAGAAAGAAATTCTTTTGGAGAAATTTCGAACGAACGAAATTTGAAAAAAAAATCGTTCGACAAAAGGAATAATTACTGCTGCTTAAATTAGAGCTTACAAATTTATTTAAAAAACTGACGCTTTTGATTCATTTAAGTCCTACAGATGTAGTGAGATATTTCCTTTCATAATCATACCGTTTCTTTAGATATACATGTGTTCATAGAGTTCGCACAATCATTTTAGTCTGATGAATGGACGTTGCTGCGGTGGTAGATCACCACGCGCGAATCGAAACCGCATTCTCCAGTGAGGCCGCCGACCCCGCACGGCCAGCCGCCTGGTCCATGCGTCAGACTAGTTCGAAAACGGAAACCATACATATTCTTTTTCTAATTTATTTATTTTATTTTAAATTATTTGCTTGCGAAATTGTGACGGGCTGTCGATAGGAGAAATCAGGCGAAAAGCTGCTGTGGAGAATAAAACGAAAATTTGTCGAGAATAAGAGGAGGAGTTGTCGAGAATTAGGCGAAAAGTTGTCGAGAATCAGCCGAGGAGTTGTCGAGAATTACGCGAGAAGTTGTCGAGAATGAGTCGAGGAGTTGTCGAGAATTAGGCGAGAAGTTGTCCTGAATTCGTACGAATTCTGGACAACTTCTCGCCGGATTCTCGACAACTTTTTTCGCCTGAATGCGCAGGACGCCATAGACAGTGTGCGGGACCGCAATAGGAGTGCGCAGGACGTGCAAAAGGGAGTGCGAGAAACACCGTAAAAAATGCGCGTAACCCCAATGGGAGCCGCAGAAAGTTTGTGGGAACCAAACAGGAGTGGGCAGGACTCCATTCGAAGGCAGTGTTCACGATAATCTTCAATTTTAAAGGCACTGTTCGCCGATAAAAAATCGCTTTTCTGTTTTTTGCCTTTCTTGAAACCGGTCTCATTCTGATTCCAATGATGCTTCTGGAATCGTACAAGACCTTCTGGGAATGGAGTTATGGTCCCTCGAAATTTGAGCTAGGGAAGCATGGTGGACGAGTTGTCCGAGGCTTGTAACTTCCGTCTTTTGCAGCCAATGTATGCGAGCTGACCTGAGTGAAGAGAGAAGTTGAGAATGAAGGGAAGAACGGGGCTTTTGATCTGAAACCATCGCTCAACTCACGATTTCAAGTGTTCCTTTGTTAACGTCGAGGGGCGGAAAGAGGCCGGACTTGCCCTCAGCGTTGGGGATTGCCCACTTTTCTAAGCCGTTTTGCGGCTCCTGGGTAGCTTTTCGTCCCGTTTCTTCGACGCTGTTCTGCTCCTGAGAGCCACGAGAAGCGTTTGTCATGAAAAATTCGAGGATGAAGTTTATCGCGAACAGTGCCTTTAAGATTATTCGCTATATTGATTAAGTGGCACACGGGTAAAACTAAAATGACGTAGAAATCGAGAAAACCAGAAGTACACGAAATCTTCAAGTATCACTCCGCTTCTTGAGTATCACAGGAAGTGTTTGTTGTGACAATGAAATCTTTTGTGGACTCTTCCTTTGCAATTCTCTACTCTCTATTGCTCCGTTCGTTTCTTAGGGTCCTAACTAATCCTGCTTTGCATAAAATATTCTTTCATTTTCGGTTGACCCAATTTTTCACCGGTGGCAACCACCGGGAACATGTTCATCCAACCGGACAACTAGTCCATGTTATACAAAAGTGTCACTAAAATACGACATTTTGATGTGTTTCTCGCCGTTTCTCCGTGATTTTAGTAACAATTAGCGACCAACGCATTGTTTTATGTGAAAAACTCGGGGACGAAAATTATCGTGAACACTGCTTTCAAAGTGTGCTGGATCCCAGTGGTAGTGCGCAAGACGTTGTAGACAGTGTGCGGGATCGCAATGGGACTGCGCAGGACGCCGAAGAAAGTATGTGGGACCCATGTGGGAGTGCGCCGGACGCCATTAAAAGTGCGCGCTACACCAGTGGAAGTGCGCGGGACGCCGAAAAAGTATGTGGGACCCAAGTGGGAGTGCGCCAGACGCCGTAAAAGGTGTGCGGGACCGCAGTTGGAGTGCGCAGGACGCCAGAAATAGAGGGTGGAACCTATGTGGGAGTGCGCAGGACACCGCGAAAATTGTGCGGGACCCCAATGATAGTGCGCCAGCTAGACGCCGTAGAAAGTGTGCGAGACCCATGTGGAAGTGCACGACGTCGTAAAAAAGGTGCGAGACCGCAGTGGGACTGCGCCCACCGCCACAGAAAGCGTGTGGAACCCATGTCTGGGTGCGCTGGTCGCCATAAAAGGTATGCGGGACAGCAGTGGGGTGAGCAGGACGTCGTAAGAAGTGTGCGGAACTACAGTGGGAGAGCGCAGGACGCCGTTTAAAGTTTGCGGGACAAAAGTGGAAAGGCTCAGGATGCCGGAGAAAAAGTACGGAGTACCTGTAAAAAAGCGCAGAAGGCCGTAAACGTTGGTACGCAGGACTCCAAAATCATTTTGTGTGTATAGCCTAGGTCTCTCATTTTGAGGCGGTCCATGTAAGGTTTATCTTATCATGTCAAAATCTCGTTATCACTGTTATATTTTGCCATGACTGACCGATCCGCTGCTTATCCGCCCGGACTCATCCGGACATGCTAGGCTTTATATGGAAAAGCGTACACCACCCCTTTCCTCTCGCCCTCTCCTCCTTCCCCACCCATTTCAAATGCGTATCTGTTTCTATACACTAACTTTACTGTTTCTGGTTTATATACGATGGAAATACGAGTTACCCTGCCAATTCGAGACTTGATGCTTCGCGGAAAGCGGCCTTTATCACGTTCTGTTATCATTAGGCATCGAATTCACCTTTAGCGCCGTCATCAAAGGGTGAATTTCCTGAGCGGTTGGATATCAATCAGCGCAAAGGGTGAAATTACCGCCGTTGCTGGCATCTCAGAAATTTCTAGGGTGCGTTCCAAGAAGAGCTCCACGGGAGGAAAAATGAATCTGATAAGAGCCGACCCATGATAGATTGAGAGACCGCATGGAATGAGCCTATCTGTTAGATTATCAATCGTTGTATCTTATCAGACCCATTTTCCTCCCAGGGAAATCTTCTCGGAACGCACCCCTAAACAAGTGAAAACATCTTAGCGAAAACATGATAAAACGATTGATCACGTCTCGATGTGTTTACCATGAGCACAGCCGGTATAAAAGCCGCCTCATCTCACTGGAGTCCTCATTCGGCATTCTGATGCCGGCCCTGAAAGGTGACTTCGGGTCACCCTCCGGAGGTCAGCATAATTTTGGATGCTGGGAGGATACAGTGGGTACCCTCACGGCGGGGGGGGGCGAGTTATGCCGCGGTCCGCAGAGGGTGACTCCTCACCGCAGACCTCGGTGAAGATTACGCCCATGTTGCGGACAAGGTGGGGCTTCCTGCTCTGTGGACCTTCAAATTCGTGAAATTTTCGAGGTAAACTCACCCATTTTTCGAGGTAAATTCACCTCATTTTCGGGGTAAATTGGACCCTCTCTCGCTGCCAGTTCGCACCATTTTCACGGGATATTCACCTCATTCTCACCTATCCTAGCGGCAATTTCACCCATACAGTGAATTTAACGCGGCAAATTAAGACTTCATGCCGACTTGTACATGAGCATCAAGTCTCTTTTGCTGAGGCATCAAGTCTCGAATTGGCAGAGTAATCAAAATCCATGAAACACAAACATCATTCATTGTGGTGAGCGCGAAGCGCTCACCAGATTTGGCTTTGATTCGCCATCGCGCAACCACCTGATCTCAGTATCAGGGTCCAGAGTAAACGTAGGAAGACCGTTCTTTTTGCATTTAGTACACTTTAGAAAGGTGAATAACTGTTAAAAAAAATGGTCCGAAATGGTTACCTGAGATTGGAGAAAAAGTGTCAAAACCACGTCATTTTGGTCGAAAAAATGTTCATCTCCTTTTTTTTCAGTTGGCGTTCACGATCTTGTTGGAACACTTATCGTTGAGCTAGAGAGTTCATTTTTGGCCAGGGGGCTGGTTTTGTTTGCACCCAGCTCCTGGCAAATTTTTGAAGTTGGTAGGTTAATTTTTGCGGAACCTCAAAATTGAGGGTAAAGAAAGACAAAAACACGTAAACATGTTATTAAAAACCAACCGATGTTTGCTTATTCGTGAAAATGAACTAGTGAAATAAACACCGTTACTGATAGGCTTTTGCTCAGGATTTGACGGGGCAACGCTTCAATCAATACGGCGGGATCTCGGAAGTACTTTTTGAAACGCCGCACGGTGTGACTCAGAAGTGCGCCACAGAACGCCGTAGATACTGTGCGGACCCCAGCAGGAGTGCGAATGACGTCGTAGAACGAATGTGTGACCAAAGTAGGAGTCCGTTGAACGCCGTAGAAAGTGTGCGGGACGCAAATAGGTGTGCGCAGAACGCCGTAGAAAGTGTGGGACCCAAATGGGTGTGCGCAGAACGCCGTAGAAAGTGTGCGGAACCCAAGTGCGGAACGCGCCGGACGCCGTAGAAATTGTGCGGGACCCAAATGGGTGTGCGCAGAACGCCCTAGAAAGTGTGTGGGACCCAAATGAGAGTGCGCCGGACGCCGTAGAAAGTGTGCGGGACCCAAGTTGGAGTGCGCCGGACGCCGTAGAAAGTGTGCGGGACCCAAAAGGGTGTGCGCAGAACGCCCTAGAAAGTGTGTGGGACCCAAATGAGAGTGCGCTGGACGCCGTAGAAAGTGTGCGGGACCCAAATGAGAGTGCGCCGGACGCCGTAGAAAGTGTGCGGGACTCAAAATGAGAGTGCGCCGGACGCCGCAGAAAGTGTGCGAGACCCAAATGGGAGTGTGCCGGACGCCGTAGAAAGTGTGCGGAACCCACGTGGCAATGCGCCGGACGCCGTAGAAAGTGTGCGGGACGCAAATGGGTGTGCGCAGAACGCCGTAGTAAATGTGTGGGACCCAAAAGGGTGTGCGCAGAACGCCCTAGAAAGTGTGCGGGACCCAAATGAGAGTGCGCCGGACGCCGTAGAAAGTGTGCGGGACCCAAATGAGAGTGCGCCGGACGCCGTAGAAAGTGTGCGGGACTCACGTAGGAATGCGCCGGACGCCGTAGAAAGTGTGCGGGACGCAAATGGGTGTGCGCAGAACGCCGTAGTAAATGTGTGGGACCCAAATGGGTGTGCGCAGAACGCCGTAGAAAGTGTGCGGGACCCGAATGGGTGTTCGCAGAACGCCCTAGAAAGTGTGTGTGGATCCAAATGAGAGTGCGCCGGACGCCGTAGAAGGTGTGCGGGACCCAAGTGGGAGTGCGCCGGACGCCGTAGAAACTGTGCGGGACCCAAATGGGTGTGCGCAGAACGCCCTAGAAAGTGTGTGGGACCCAAATGGGTGTGCGCCAGAACGCCCCAGAAAGTGTGGGACCCAAATGAGAGTACGCCGGACGCCGTAGAAAGTGTGCGGGACCCAAGTGGGAGTGCGCCGGACGCCGTAGAAAGTGTGCGGGACTCACGTAGGAATGCGCCGGACGCCGTAGAAAGTGTGCGGGACGCAAATGCGTGTGCGCAGAACGCCGTAGTAAATGTGTGGGACCCAAATGGGTGTGCGCAGAACGCCGTAGAAAGTGTGCGGGACCCGAATGGGTGTGCGCAGAACGCCCTAGAAAGTGTGTGGGATCCAAATGAGAGTGCGCCGGACGCCGTAGAAGGTGTGCGGGACCCAAGTGGGAGTGCGCCGGACGCCGTAGAAAGTGTGCGGGACCCAAATGGGTGTGCGCAGAACGCCCTAGAAAGTGTGTGGGACCCAAATGGGTGTGCGCAGAACGCCCTAGAAAGTGTGTGGGACCCAAATGAGAGTGCGCCGGACGCCGTAGAAAGTGTGCGGGACCCAAGTGGGAGTGCGCCGGACGCCGTAGAAAGTGTGCGGGACCCAAAAGGGTGTGCGCAGAACGCCCTAGAAAGTGTGTGGGACCCAAATGAGAGTGCGCTGGACGCCGTAGAAAGTGTGCGGGACCCAAATGAGAGTGCGCCGGACGCCGCAGAAAGTGTGCGAGACCCAAATGGGAGTGTGCCGGACGCCGCAGAAAGGGGGCGGGACCCAAATGGGAGTGTGCCGGACGCCGTAGAAAGTGTGCGGAACCCACGTGGCAATGCGCCGGACGCCGTAGAAAGTGTGCGGGACGCAAATGGGTGTGCGCAGAACGCCGTAGTAAATGTGTGGGACCCAAAAGGGTGTGCGCAGAACGCCCTAGAAAGTGTGCGGGACCCAAATGAGAGTGCGCCGGACGCCGTAGAAAGTGTGCGGGACCCAAATGAGAGTGCGCCGGACGCCGTAGAAAGTGTGCGGGACTCACGTGGGAATGCGCCGGACGCCGTAGAAGGTGTGCGGGACGCAAATGGGTGTGCGCAGAACGCCGTAGTAAATGTGTGGGACCCAAATGGGTGTGCGCAGAACGCCGTAGAAAGTATGCGGGACCCAAATGGGTGTGCGCAGAACGCCCTAGAAAGTGTGTGGGATCCAAATGAGAGTGCGCCGGACGCCGTAGAAGGTGTGCGGGACCCAAGTGGGAGTGCGCCGGACGCCGTAGAAAGTGTGCGGGACCCAAATGGGTGTGCGCAGAACGCCCTAGAAACTGGGGGACCCAAATGGGTGTGCGCAGAACGCCCTAGAAAGTGTGTGGGACCCAAATGAGAGTGCGCCGGACGCCGTAGAAAGTGTGCGGGACCCAAGTGGGAGTGCGCCGGACGCCGTAGAAAGTGTGCGGGACCCAAAAGGGTGTGCGCAGAACGCCCTAGAAAGTGTGTGGGACCCAAATGAGAGTGCGCTGGACGCCGTAGAAAGTGTGCGGGACCCAAATGAGAGTGCGCCGGACGCCGTAGAAAGTGTGCGGGACCCAAAATGAGAGTGCGCCGGACGCCGCAGAAAGTGTGCGGGACCCAAATGGGAGTGTGCCGGACGCCGTAGAAAGTGTGCGGGACCCACGTGGGAATGCGCCAGACGCCGTAGAAAGTGTGCGGGACGCAAATGGGTGTGCGCAGAACGCCGTAGTAAATGTGTGGGACCCAAAAGGGTGTGCGCAGAACGCCCTAGAAAGTGTATGGACCCAAATGAGAGTGCGCCGGACGCCGTAGAAAGTGTGCGGGACCCAAATGAGAGTGCGCCGGACGCCGTAGAAAGTGAGCGGGACTCATGTGGGAATGCGCCGGACGCCGTAGAAAGTGTGCAGGACGCAAATGGGTGTGCGCAGAACGCCGTAGTAAATGTGTGGGACCCAAATGGGTGTGCGCAGAACGCCGTAGAAAGTGTGCGGGACCCAAATGGGTGTGCGCAGAACGCCCTAGAAAGTGTGTGGGATCCAAATGAGAGTGCGCCGGACGCCGTAGAAGGTGTGCGGGACCTAAGTGGGAGTGCGCCGGACGCCGTAGAAAGTGTGCGGGAGCCAAATGGGTGTGCGCAGAACGCCCTAGAAAGTGTGTGGGACCCAAATGAGAGTGCGCCGGACGCCGTAGAAAGTGTGCGGGACCCATATGGGTGTGCGCAGAACGCCCTAGAAAGTGTGTGGTACCCAAATGAAAGTGCGCCGGACGCCGTAGAAAGTGTGTGGGACCCAAATGAGAGTGCGCCGGACGCCGTAGAAAGTGTGCGGGAACCAAGTGGGAGTGCGCCGGACGCCGTAGAAAGTGCCGGACCCAAATGGGTCTGCGCAGAACGCCGTAGAAAGTGTGCAGGACATCAGTGGGAGTGTGCAAGATGTAACAGAATGTGCGCAGGACATTAGTGGGAGTGTGCAGGATGTCATAGAAAGTGTGCAGGACATCAGTGAGAGTGTGCAGGACTATAGTGGGAGTGTGCAGCACCTTATATAAAGTGCGTAGGACATCAGTGGAAGGGTGCAGGACATCAGTGGGCGTGTGCAGGACGTCATAGAAAGTGCACAGGCTATCAGTTGGAGTGCGCAGGACGTCATAGAAGGGGGGGGGCAGGACTTCAGTGGGTTTACTTTCATCTAACACCACCAGGCATGAATCATGTTAGAAAGAAACCTTTAAGGAAAATAAAATGAAATTCCTGAAAGTCTAGGTTCCTGGCAAAAGTTAAGATTGGCATGGTCATAAAAATATACTCAGTTGAAAAGGGAAAATAAAGAAAAATGAAAAGGTTTTGAAACATTCCTGAGAACGATTTGGCGTAGAATAATTTGTTTTTCGGGAAATGAAGTGAAATAGTTGAAAGTATGATTTGGCAGTCGAGTTTGAACCAACTATTGATAAGAGTTGTGCAAAACGAGGGATCGCATTGTATGAGCTTATCCGTAGAACATATCAAAGCGAAATCACGCGTGAAATGGGAAGCATCAAAACTTTTTCGGGAGCTGTAATGCGGCGGTCTTCACGTATTAGGTGAAGCAAAATCAATACGCGTGATTTCGCTTTGATATGTTCTACGGATAAGCACAGACAAGGCGATCTCTCGTTTTGCACAACTCTTATCAATAGTTGGTTCAAACTCGACTGCCAAATCATACTTTCAACTATTTCACTTCATTTCCCGAAAAACAAATTATTCTACGCCAAATCGTTGTCAGGAATATTTCAAAACCTTTTTTCATTTTTCTTTATTTTCCCTTTTCAACTGAGTATATTTTTATGACCATGCCAAATCTTAACTTTTGCCAGGAACCTAGACTTTCAGGAATCTACATTTGGCAATAGATGTAGCACGGTGTCGATTGGTTTTGTTTAAGCGTTCACTAAATATCAAAGAGCGGCTGCTCTTATCACGACAGAAACTAATATAGTGGAGTCCAAAAAGAGTGCCTCATTTACTTATCAATGAGAAGCGGTCGATTGGAGATCAATGAACATGAAACTCGTTGCAGCACAACCGCAATCGCCCAATCGGTATCGAGCGTGCTGGTATGGGATTCATGCACATCGATCCCCAGCCGACCGCTTCTTATTGATAAGTAAATGAGACATTCTTGGTGGACTCCACTATACAAATGAACAGCCACTTTGAAAGCTTATCCATCAAAAAATAGGACCGGTGTTCGCGGTACAAAGGAAGAGGTTATTGGGGTTGCAAGGCTTGGAGAGGTCTTTCAATTAGTAAGGGAGAGTTGCCGGCGTGAGAGCCGGCGCGGCCGGCGAGCTCCCGCTGGTCTCTTCATAGCGAAGTCCATGGTCCAGTCTATTCTTTTTGGTTAGATGGATGCAATCTTTTGAAGTCATTTTCAGTGCGGTATCGGAGGAATCCCAGAACTACTGAGTTAGCCACACTCATATTATATAAAAACATAGTTTACAGAAGAATTACATCAGTGTACCGGTTTCCCTTCGTTTTCGTCGGCGAAAATTTAAATCTAACAAGGGAACCACAATAAGTCATAGTGACCATTCCAAACAAAATGTACTTTTCTAGAATCATTTTTGGACGAAAAGTCCGAATATTCCTATCGCAGCTGCTTAGACCCGCTCTGAGAAAAGTTATGAGCGTTTTTTGAAGCCTCGCGGCAAGGCAAGGGTACCCGCCATGAAATTTTTAGGGTGTTTTTAAATTTTTCTCCGGATTTCGCTAAAAACATGTACGTAGGGGTAATCTGGGTTGCTGAACACGAATCTGGGGTTCGCTTCTAAAAATTTTGAGGTTTTCTGCAGGTTACGGTAGGTAGCATGCCATTTAGACGGCAAAACCTGCCTCAATATTCCGATAATCGACAAATGGACATCGAATTCGTATTCAGCACCCCAAATAACCCCCAAATAGAAACTTTGAGATAAATCTGAGACTTCGACCAAACTACCGTATACCCACCGTAATCTACCGTAAGCTTTAAAAAATCGATAAACTGACAACAGATTCGTGTTCAGCACTCCAAACAACCCCCACAGGATTGAATTGAGCTACGTCTGTCGTCACATTCCGGAAATCGTCAAAAGTTGATTTTGCCGTCAATTTTCTCTGCCAGTGGGAAGCTTTGAACAAATATAAACGAAAACTTTGGAAAAACGACAAATGAACCTCAGATTCGTGATCAGCACCCCAAATAATCCCCCAGAACGTATTTTTAGTCGAATCTGGATTATTTTTCTAAAACGCTTCGAGAGCCCTCTAATGGGTAAAAATAAGCGCCCAACCGAAAGTCCAAAACGCTGTTAGTCTGCGCAAAGTTTGGAAAATGTTCCTTCACCCAAACTTTGCTTAGTGGGGTAGTTTAGGGCGCTGAACACGATTATCAGGTCCATTTCCGGATTTTTTCAAAAATATTGCGCTTTTTGGAGGGTACAATAGGTACGAAAATCACAGAAAAAACGCTCATAACTTTTTTCAGAGTGGGTCTAGGCAGCTGCGATGGGCATATTCGGACTTTTCGTTCAAAAATGGTTCTAGGAAAGTACATTTCATTTGGAATGGTCACTATGACTTATTGTGGTTTCCTTGTAAGCGCTGAGGCTGAAAATTTAGCTGTCATGGAAATTTCTCCAACAAAATTGGGCGCCTGCTCACAACGCAAAGCCGACAATCTCCTAATTGGACACTACCCTTTTTTGACGAGCGACTATCGAAAAAGCAGCCAGCCGTCATGATGGCCGGTCGATTAATATTTGAATGACCACGTTTTTCGGGGTACGAATACCGGAAAGATTCCAATGAATTCTAGTCGAAAAAATTCCATTAAATTTTCGAACAATTTCGAATCGGCAATCTGAAACATCAGATCAAGTGAACAGTCAATCTAAACACGTGGAAAAACGCAACTCAGCGATACACGACGGACCTGATTACCACAATTGAAGTGCAGCGTCGACCTGGGCGTTTCCAAAAAAAAATACCATTTGGTATATCGTCAGCGTTCATCGAGTAGGAAGCCGCGCTCAGCAACTGGGCGCAAAGCCATTCGATCAAAAGCCATCCTTTCTTCGTTCTACAGCGTGCAGTTTTTCCCGCCAAGTAGCGAAGCGGCTTCCCCTTATCCAGTGAATGACGATACGCAGTAATATTTTTGAGAGCGAATTTTAACTGTCCCGGATTTCACCCGAAACATTTCCTGCGTGTTATTACTCACACATTAGGAGACCTTGAGCCCGCCTTGTAGTCAAATGGAGCAGTCGGATAGGGGCTCACCTCAGACCAAGGGAGGAGTTGTGCCGCTCTAATTCCACTCTGGACCACATCGCTTGCATTGGGTGCCGCACTGCAAAACCGCGGCAACTCCTCCCTCCGTATGTAGAGAATCCCTGGAGCCGCCCGCGTTCAGGTTGCGCCTCGATTAACGAATTTCGCAACTGTCCGACCACATACCGTTCTATAAGCGCCATAGCTGCGAGCGCAATCTATGGAATCAATTTGCGAAGCGCTCTGAGGGTGGCAGTCGTAATGTTTTCCAACCGCGAGAGAGGCGGGGAGACGGTGGTGATTGAACGAACGTGGAGTTTTCCCAGCTTCTCTTGCGGTTGGAATACATTATCACCACCACCCACGCTCTGAGAGCAACCCTCTTCGACGGATGGCGCAATAATATGTCATCAATCAAATATAGTTGCGCTCAGAGCACTTTTCTAATCGATTTTAAATGAATGCCTCGTAGCATCCGAGACGCTCTAATAATCGATTTCACTAACACTAACTGTAATTGGCCCTTCGATACAGGAAAATCCAGCATTAGTGTTTCCTCAAATTCTCGCGATCTCAATTTTCACATTGCATAACTTTTGGTTTTCTCACATGGCTTTCAAAATCGCACCACACGAAACGCTCATTCATTCCACCTTGCTCTACAATACCCAACCTAATTCTTGTAAAAAGGACGCGGAAGCGCGTCTTTTTCGTCTTTTCGTCATAACTTGGTTGCTAGCGGACTAAAGTGTTTAGAAAGTTATATCAATCGACTCAAGACGTCGAGACGAACACAATGATCTATTTTTCAATGTTCGAGGGATAAATTTGTCATCCTTCATTTGCTGAAGCACCTAAGGCGAGCCATAAACGGGCGAGTCTCCGCTAATTGCGCTGAGTCATTAACGAACAGTGTACTGTATAGCGCTGTTTTGGCACCGAGGCCAAGTGATATATATCCGAATCTTACAAGAATTAAAATAGAACCATCTCTAACTCAAAACTCAAAATGAATCTGTAGAAACTCCATTCAAGGTACTTCAAAGCATTGGAATACTCGATCTTATTTTCTCAGAGAAGTCATGAAAGTCGCAACTTTCATGACTTCTAATTGATTTCAGTTTTTGGAAAATCTGAATCCTTTCAAAATCTGAAAAATCTGATTTTAGTTCAAGTTTATTTCTGATGTTGAAATTCCGAGTCTTTTTCAAATTTCGACAATTTCTAATTTATTTCAACTTTTGAAAATATCTACTTTTGAAAAACCTAACTTATTATGAAATTCTCTAGTTTGATAAATATTAAAAGATTCCTACTAATGTCAATATAGAATTTAAAAATCAGAATTTAATTCACACTGTGAGAAATCTGAAATCGTTTTAAATTATTTCTTACACTAAAAATCTGATTTTTTCAATATCCAGGAAACCGTAATTCATGTCAAGTTTTAAATTTTTCTGAAAATTTCTGATTTATCTCAATTTCTGGTAATTTTTATTTATTTCAACTCTTGAATAATTTGAATTTAAAATTCAATTCGAATTTCAAAAAATCTGAATTTCATTGAAGTCGATTTCTGATTTTGGATTACCGAAATTCTATAAGTTATAAAAAATCCTCGGCTACTCCAAGTCTCAATTTTTTATTTAATTTCAATCTTCGGAAAATCTAAACTTAATTTTAAAAATTTTAATCTGGCTCGAATTTTTTAATTCTACTCAAATTTTGAACTCAATTAGTATTTTGAATGTTGTGGCTCTGATGAGAATTTCAAATATCTACATTTCTCCTTAGAATCAGGCATTCTGACGCAACACAGAGCCCGATTGACATATAATAAGGGTGTGTGCTACAGACAAGGATTGTCTACAGACCCTCACATGTAATGGAATTGGTGGCCGCTCTACTCCTCAGCTGGGCCACCACAGCACCAATCGATCGCCACAGAGACCAACCTATGGGGAGGATCAAGTGAACACGTGTAGCTTATAACAAGCCTTAATTAATGGTCCAACATGAATTCTTCATGTTGGTTACCCATAGAAAGAGTTTGAATTGAGTTTCAGAAGATTCTGAATATTACTCGTTTTTTTCTGATTTTAAAACTCCAATTTTTCAATTTCAAATTTTATTTGACTAAATTGATTTTTTTCGTTTACCTTAATTTTCGAAAATTTCTAATTAATTTCATTTCACGGAAAATCTCAAATCAAAATTGAGAATTCTTTATTCGATCACAACTTCCGAGTTTCATTGAAATTTCAAACTGAATTCAAATTTTGATAACTGAGGCTTTGTCGAGAAGCATCAGTATTGAAGTTTCTTTTAAAATCACGCATTTTGACGCAGAACAGAAATTCGGCCCAACACGCCTATTCAGGTCCTGCGCCCCTCACATGTGGTGGAATTGGTGGCCGCTCTACTCCTCTGAAGTTTTTCAACAGCTTGCTGCCAGCATCTGCGGACAACTAACGAATGTCATTGGTTAGATGTCGATTACGCGGTGGAATACCGGCGGTTAGTTACTGCTTAGCTGCTCGTTACCGGCGCGCAAGATGTCCAACTGAGTCGCGAGCAGCTTGCGGCCAGAATACACGGACAACTTACCAATGTGATTGGTTGGATGTCCGTAATGCGTTGAATACCAGCGGTGAGTTGCGCGTTACCTGTTTATAGGCGACGCGTAAGATGTTCGTCCCCCAAGGGATCACCACCTGCCCACAAACGCCGTTTTTAACGAAGTTCATACCACCTGACGTACTTCCAATGCGTGCTCAATTATATGTTTGTAGATATCTGTTGCGGAGTTTCCTCAACCGAGTTTAGCAGGCTTTCTCAGTCGGGCGCTAAGGTAAGGGCACATCCACCCACCAGGCAATTTTTACCGTGTTCAGGAGAATTTTTGATTTCGCTTGAAAACTTATTTCTGGGGCTTATCTGGGACCCTGTACACGAAATTAAGGTCCGAAGGTCGATTTTCGGGCAATTTCGACATGTTTGGCACGAAGACTCACCGGAGAAAATTTTCGGGGGAAAACGCGACATTCGATGATTTCCAAAACGCAACGATACATTCGCCTCGAAACTTCCCTGTAAAGATTATTTGAAGTTCTAAAATCGAATTTAAGGCTCATTGATTGATTTTCGATTGACTAAGATAAGTTTTCGTGGGTATAAGTTAAACTGGTAAATGTCTCAGACTGAAAAAAAATTTCCACGGGGGTTTTCTTGGGTTTGGATTTGAAGTCTATTTATCGATACTAAGGTTCGGTACGCTAGTTAAGTAGCATACTATGTAGCTACCGTAGCCTATAGTGAGCCTCCGGATAACTGGCCTCAGATTCGCGTTCAGGACCCCGAATGATCCCTAGGAAATGTTTTGAGCTAAGGTGGAAACAATTTTTATAAACACCAAAAAATTCTCTGATGGGTACCTTACCTTTGCCCCATTGAAGAAGCCCGCCATTATAGGCCGTATTCACCATTGCGGTAAAACCTGGGTTTTTACAGGCTTGGGGTGGGTTCTGCGCCGCCAGAATCAGCGCGTTGGTGCATGCGCTAAACCCAACCCAAATCGACAAATCCAGGGGCCGGATTCATCAACGTTCGGCTGGGTTTGGGTTGGCGCACGGTATGTCTGACCTGGATCTGCTGGGTTGGTTAGCGAGCTGCCAGCCTGCGCTTGGTAGCGCTGACCCACTTACCAACCCAGCGGCGCGTGGGTTGGTAAGTTGATGAATCGCTCAAAACGCATTGGGTTGGTAGGTTGGGGGCGCTAACCGTGGGTTAGAACGTTGATGAATCCGGCCCCAGCTATAAGAACATGGATTCAAAAACGTCGTTAGAAGTACACCATCTGGTATGAATTTTGTTGGAAGCGGCATTTGTGAACCGTTATCATTCCCTTGTCAACTGCGAGCAGGTTAAAGCCATGCGATGTCGAATTGCTGCTCGCACTATATTCGAGCTTCTTTTGTATAAACGAGGAGCATTAGCCAGATTTGGCGAATCGAATTTCCGACGCTCGTACATAGCCAGGTCAGAATTCGACAGAAAGTTGTCAAAGAAGCATTTTTGCGAGTTCTATTTTTCAATGTATCTTGACTTAATGGCAGCGAAACTCGATGGAACTTGATTTCATTCGGGTATCAACCAGTATGAGTAACGCATACTGAGCATGAGATTTGGAAGCTCAATTTTCAAATTTATATTTTGATGTTGAATAGTTAATAGTCACATAAAGTCACTAAATCGAATAGAAAACGATTTCGCGATGATTACACAAACTAGCGCTATTCCGTCAAAATATGACTACAAATATGTTGTTATTTCTTGTCACCCATTTTGGAAAACGAATTAACGAATTTTCGTCCTTGTTGAGCATACATGTGGCCTTGACACGAATGAAGAAGGACGACATTTATACGCTAGATGAACATACTGAGACACTGGTGGGGAGGTTCCCGAAAGTGGAATTTTCCCCACCATTGTGTGAGCAGCCAATATATTTCTTTAATTTGTAATCGAAAACTTTTTATCAATGGTTATGAAACAAATGATTCCACAAATAAAAGTAGTGAGAAAGTTCTGTTTTGCATATTCTCGTGTCAGAAACTGACAATATTTCAAGGACGTGCAACGGTTTCGAATTCCTTCATATGTCGGGAGGGTGCAACGTGTTTGAAGTTTTCACAGCCATTCTCTGTGCAAACATTCTTCATTTGATTTATAATCGGGAAGTCGTGACCGAATCACGTGTTTATAAACTTGTGCGGTAGAAAGTTGAGTTCAACTTCGTTATCTAGGACGCCCCATAGCATATCTACTGTCCTTATTGGAGCAAAATCCGATCCGCAGTTGCGGAAAACCCCTGTGGCAGCATCATGGCAATCGTGCTGGGACGAATCGTAATCGTTACGGAATCCGATTGTCGCTGCAACCCCAGCTGTTGCCAACTGCCGAGCGGAATTCAGCTACAATACGGACAGTGAGTAAATGTTTTTCAGTTATTTCTCGGCTTCTCGGAAATAGCTTAAAAATATCTGAGCAATAGCCGAGAAATAATTAAAAGTGATCTCATGGAAATGAAAGAAATCGCCGCTGCGGCTTAGGCCCTACAAGGCACCGAACAAGTATCGCGGAGTCACATCGGCAATGTCGTGGTGGCCCCGCGATAGTGCCGCTGCGGCTCCGCGGTAGTGCCGCTGCGGTACCGCGGTAGTGCCGCTGCGGCTCCGCGGTAGTGCCTCTGTGGCTCCCAGTTGTGCCACTGCGGCTCCGCGATCATTAGCCGCACTCTGACAAAACTAGAACCGACTACGAGTAACTCATATGAAATGAGTCATTATACATACATTATACCAGCTGCGCCAGGCGGCTAACGCCGCCCAGCGCCGCTGGCGAACCGGCTTTGCCGGTTCGGTGGCCGGCTTCGCCGTCCCATTCAAGATAGCCCGTCCAGACCTAACGAAAAGTGTAACTAATCTATTAATCAATAACGATAGTGCTAGTTAACACTTTTCATTCAAAACATCTCTGCTTCGAAGAATAGCTTTCATGACTCCGCCGCTTGTTTATTTGGCTTTGCCAAACGGTAAGGCGTTAGGCTGGTTTTTCCGTCCGTCCTCTCTCAACTATGTGTAGCATTCATTTGTCTTCGCCAGACGGTAGACCGTCTTCCCCCGGCCTCCATTCATTAGGACAGTGTAGCATTAGTTGACTTGGCCAAACAATGAGCTGGCTTCTCCCGGCCTCCCTCCCTCAACTATGTGTAGCACTCGCTTGGTTTTGCCGAACGTTAGGCTGGTTTTTCCGGCCGTCCTCTCTCAACTATGTGTAGCATTCATTTGTCTTCGCCAAACGGTAGACCGTCTTCCCCCGGCCTCCATTCATTAGGACAGTGTAGCATTAGTTGACTTGGCCAAACAATGAGCTGGCTTCTCCCGGCCTCCCTCCCTCAACTATGTGTAGCACTCGCTTGGTTTTGCCGAACGTTAGGCTGGTTTTTCCGGCCGTCCTCTCTCAACTATGTGTAGCATTCATTTGTCTTCGCCAGACGGTAGACCGTCTTCCCCCGGCCTCCATTCATTAGGACAGTGTAGCATTGGTTGACTTGGCCGAACAATGAGCTGGCTTATCCCGGCCTCCCTCCCTCAACTATGTCTTGGTTTTGCCGAACGTTAGGCTGGTTTTTCCGGCCGTCCTCTCTCAACTATGTGTAGCATTCATTTGTCTTCGCCAAACGGTAGACCATCTTCCCCCGGCCTCCATTCATTAGGACAGTGTAGCATTAGTTGACTTGGCCAAACAATGAGCTAGCTTCTCCCGACCTCCCTCCCTCAACTATATGTAGCACTCGCTTGGTTTTGCCGAACGTTAGGCTGGTTTTTCCGGCCTCCCTCCAATAAACAATCGTTTCGCTTCGTCGAGCGATGGGCTGGTCTCTTCCGGCTTCAATCCATCCACTACAATACCGCCGCTATCTAAGGGAAAAAATGGGAGAAATGGGCAAAGTGGGCAACTAAAGCGTCTTTCGACCACAACTCGCCTCAATGTGCTCCGTTTTCGATTTCGAAAACGGCGAAATGTACAGCATGTCGTGATCTAGTCAATCATGCGAAAATATTTTGCAAAATTCGGAAGCGACATTATTTTTTAAGGCGAAATACTTTTTCGTTTTGACCATGCTAGAGATCGCGTACGGTCATTTTGATCGAGTGATCTCGTTATCTTGTGATAACATTATCAAATTCATAACTAACTGAATCTCAAAAAAAAGGGTTTTCATAGAAAATTTCTAACTTCATTTCATATAGTTAAATAGAATGTGGCACAGTAAACATTTTGGTCCTTTCGAAATTGAAAACGGAGCTCTTTCAGGCGAGTTGTGGTAGGAAGACGCTTTAGTTGCCCACTTTGCCCATTTTTCCCCTGGATAGCGGCGGTGTTGAATGCGTAGCATTTTATATCTTAGTCGAGTGATGAGCTGGCTTCTCCCGGCCTCCCTACATCAACTATGTGTAGGCTTCGCCAAACGGTAGACCGTCTTCCCCGGCATCCCTTCATTGAGCATGCGTAGAATTCGTTTACTTGGCCAAACTATGAACTGGCTTCTCCCTGCCTTCCTCCATCAACTATGGGGGGGCATTCGTTCGGTTTTGCCAAACGATAGGCCGACTTCTTCGGCCTCTCTGCATCATACTCAAGCGAGCCGTTGTGTAAGATCTCAGCAGAGTTATGATTCCCTTCCACTGCTGACTGAAATTTTCGGGAATATTCAAGGTCACCTCCCCAAACTTTTTGTTCTAGACAAACATTTTAACGACTCCCCAACATCTGTTAGGAATTTAAACGACAGCACATGGCCCTGACCTCCATTAACTATTTGTAGCATACGCTTGGCTTCGACAAACGATAGACGGGGAAGGGCTCAATGTGCAACAGCTAAGGTGATCCCACTACGACTCGAAACGAAGCAAGTTCAAAGGACTCAATACGCGACAGGCACGGGTGCTCTACCATGACTCGTAACAAAGAAAGTTTAGAAAAACTCAATAGATCGGGTGGTCAGACCACGATCCGATACGAAGAGAGCTCACAAAATCCGAAGCTCAACACCTACGGTGGTTTCAACACGATCCGCAACGGAGAAACTTCATCGGATTCAATATGCAACAGATAGGGTGGTCCCACCATGATTCGCCTCTGAGAATTTTTAAAGGACGCAATATGCAACTGCTACGGTGGTCCCACCACGATTTACCACTGAGAAACTTTGAAGGACGCAATATGCAACACCCTCGGTGGTTCCACCACGATTCTTCACTGAAAAACTTCAAAGGACGCGATATGGAACACCCTCGGTGGTCCCACCACGATTCGCCACTGAGAAACTCTAAAGGACGCAATATGCAACTACTACTGTGGTCCCATCACGAATCGCCACTGGGAAATTTTAAAGGACGCAATATGCAACTGCTACGGTGGTCCCACCACGATTTACCACTGAGAAGCTTTGAAGGACGCAATATGCAACACCCTCGGTGGTTCCACCACGATTCTTCACTGAAAAACTTCAAAGGACGCGATATGGAACACCCTCGGTGGTCCCACCACGATTCGCCACTGAGAAACTCTAAAGGACGCAATATGCAACTACTACTGTGGTCCCATCACGAATCGCCACTGAGAAACTTCAAAGGACGCAATATGTAACACCCTCGGTGGTCCCACCACGATTCGCCACTGAGAAACTCTGAAGGACGCAATATGCAACTACTACTGTGGTCCCATCACGATTCGCCACTGAGAAACTCTGAAGGACGCAATATGCAACTACTACTGTGGTCCCATCACGAATCGCCACTGGGAAATTTTAAAGGACGCAATATGCAAACTACGGTGGTCCCACCACGATTTGCCACTGAGAAACTTTGAAGGACGCAATATGCAACACCCTCGGTTGTCCCACCACGATTCTTCACTGAGAAACTTCAAAGGACGCGATATGCAACACCCTCGGTGGTCCCACCACGAATCTCCACTGAGAAATTTTGAAGGACGCAATATGCAACTACTATGGTGGTCCCACCACGGTTCGCCATTGAGAAACTATAAAGGACGCAATATGCAACACCCTCGGTGGTCCCACCACGATTTTTTACTGAGAAACTTTATAGGACGCAATATGCAACAGCTATGATGGTCCCACCACGATAGCAGTGCTGTGCGCGCTCCCCCTAAACCTAACTCTCTTTCCGCGACCTTCTCTGTGTATTGTGTGAAACAATAACGCGCTCTGACTCATGGAATCGAAAATTGCGGGAAATTCAAACACCCGGTCAGACGTCGGTCAGACGTACGGTCAGACACCGGTCAGACACACCACCACGCCGCTTATTATATGTAAGGATATATGTAAGGATTATACAAATGAAAATTATACAACTGGGTGGTGATCTCGCGTTAAGTTCGCGCAAAACTGCATCATAACGCGAGCTGAAAGAGAAAATGGAAATAGATTACAAGTGAAGAAAAACATGGATAGCTCTAGAATAAGCTCTCCGGAGGACTTTTTCGAAAACTATCCATCTTTCTCCTCATTCACACACTAGTTCCAATTTCTCTGTCAGCTCGCGTTAAGTTGAACTTTTGCGCGAACTTACTGCAAGCTAAAAAAAGTTTCAAAAATTTAAGAATTTTTTTTTCTAAATCAATATTTTCTCCAGAAAAGACAGAATGTATCATTTTTTGGGAATTTTTAACACTATACGTATCTAGTGTCTCACAACGTGGCATGCGAGTGCGTAGTTTCAACAATGTCCGGTCCTTTTCCTGGAAATCTCCAAATGAAAAGCTCGCGATTAGCTGTAGTTTACCACGAACTTACCGCGAGTTAACTCGCGTTTTCAAACAGATTTACTACCACCCTAGATAGCCGAAAGCACCGGCTAACGGTTGAGCGAACAACAGATATTCGGAGTACCCCTAGTGCCCACATAGCGGCGAACGAAGGCGGCGTTTTCTCCCAATGTTTTGCCGGAAAAACAACAAAAATTTCGGCAAACGAAAAACGGCGAAAAAAATCCCAAAAATGGCAGGCAAACGACAAACGGCAGTGCCGCACATCCTGACCCCACCCTAGAGCAAAGTTAGGATGGATGCACACTTTCTGGAACGCAGCACAGAGTGATAGCGCCTCCAACTTGCACGGATTTTCGACTGAGCGTAAATTTATATGAGTTAAAGGGCTCTGAAAGCGATTTTTATTTATCAATTTTCCAAACTTTTTGAGTTGACTCGTTCGAAGCTTCCCAGCGGAGGAAAAAGTTTGGGGCGAAACGCGACTTTCGAGATTTCCGGATTTATGCGATAGATGAGGCTCAAACTGTTCCTTTGAGGGTTGTTTGCAGTGCTCACCACGAATTTGAGGTCCATTTGTCGATGTTAGCCAGACTACGGTAGACGGTAGTTTGGCTGAAGTCTCAGATTTGACTGCGAAATTGTACTCGGAGGTTATACGGGGTGCTGAATACGATTTTAGTGGCCTGCCTCCGAGGTAGCACGGCACAAACTGTGGCCTTCAGTAAACCCCAGAATTTCGGCAAACGGGACCCAGATTCGTGTTTAGAACTTTAGATTACTCGTACATACAAGTTTAAGCAAAATGTGGAAATTTTTTTCAGAACACCCTAAAAATCACACGAGCCGCCAGGCTTTGAAAAAAGCGTGTAACTTTTTTTCAGAGTGGTTTAAGGCAGCTGTGAAGAGCAAACTCGGATTTCGTGTCAAAAAGAGTTCTAAGAACGTACATTTCCTTCGGAATGGCCACACTGACTAAAGCTAGTTCCCTTGTTAGACCGGAAAACAAAAAAAAAAGTTAATCATTAAAGAGACGAAAGCTCAACCCGTGAACTGAGAAAACATTTGGATCGATGAAAAATAAAAGAATGGATGCTAAACGAGCCGAAAATCAAAACAAGCGTTAACATTAACAAATGAATGAAAGAAGGAGGAGAAAAGCACGAGGTGAATTAACAACGGAAAGCGGAGGAAGATGGATAAAAATTAAGGTGCCAACAACGGAAATCTTGCCGAGCAAAAAAACAATGCGTCGGAAAGACGTGTCGCACGAATTCTTAAATCGATTGCGCGTTGCCATCGATCATGCCTAAACGGTAAGCGCGCTCGTTAGTTGTGGAGCCTCGAAACGCGGCTGACTGATTGCGGGTCATCCAGCGACAGCGCATAAGCGTAGCTCACACAATCGCGTTCTCCTGCGGATTCGCTCGTAAATTGTCCTAGCACAGATAACCTGCTAGCAAGCTGTTCAGCATCTCATACGCTGCTCGTAAGCTGTGAAAAAACTTCTGAGTCCTCAGCTGGGCCACCACAGCACCAATCAATCGCCACAGAGACCAACCTATGGGGAGGATCAACTGAGCACGTCTAGCATATAACAACCCTTTGTTATTGGTCCAACATGGATTCTTCATGTTGGTTACACATAGAAAAGAGTTTGAATTGAGTTTCAGAAGATTCTGATTATTATTCGATTTTTTCTGATTTCAAAACTCCAATTTTTTTCAATTTCAAATTTTATTTTAACTAAATTGATTTTTTTCTTTTACTTCAATTTTCGAAAATTTCTAAATTTATTTCATTTTACACAAAATCTTGAATCAAATTTGAGAATTCTTTATTCGATCACAACTTCCGAGTTTCATTGAAATTTCAAACTGAATTCAAATTTTGACGTGTTCACTTGATCCTCCCCATAGGTTGGTCTCTGTGGCGATCGATTGGTGCTGTGGTGGCCCAGCTGAGGAGTAGAGCGGCCACCAATTCCACCACATGTGAGGGGCGCAGGACCTGAAGGTAGGCGTGTTGGGCCGGATTTCTGTTCTGCGTCAAAATGCGTGATTTTAAAAGGTAATGTCGATACTGAGGCTTCTCGACAAAGCCTCAGTTATCAAAATTTGAATTCAGTTTTAAATTTCAATGAAACTCGGAAGTTGTGATGAAATAAAGAATTCTCAAATTTGATTTGAGATTTTCCGTGAAATGAAATAAATTAGAAATTTTCGAAAATTAAGGTAAACGAAAAAAATCAATTTAGTTTAAAATCAGAAAAAAAACGAGTAATATTCAGAATCTTCTGAAACTCAATTCAAACTCTTTTCTATGGGTAACCAACATGAAGAATTCATGTTGGACCATTAATAAAGGGTTGTTATAAGCTAGACGTGTTCACTTGATCCTCCCCATAGGTTGGTCTCTGTGGCGATCGATTGGTGCTGTGGTGGCCCAGCTGAGGAGTACAGCGGCCACCAATTCCACCACATGTGAGGGGCGCAGGACCTGAATAGGCGTGTTGGGCCGAATTTCTATTCTGCGTCAAAATGCGTGCTTTTAAAAGGAAACTTCAATACTGAGGCTTCTCGACAAATCCTCAGTGATTCAAAGTTTGAATTAGGTTTGAAATTCCACTGTAATTCGAGCATTGTAATCAGCAAGTGTTGTTAGATCTTGAATTAAATAAAAATTTCTAGTAAAATGAAATAAATGAGAAATATTCAAAAATTACAATAAATTAGAATTTAGAATTTGAACAAATTTCGAAACTTCCAAAACTAGAAGTGGATCTCCGAATAATATTCAAATTTTTCGAAAATTGAAGTCACATGATGAACTGAAATCAATTAGCTTTGATAAAAATTTAAACAAATTTGAACTCGAGTTTTCTTGATTTTTTTCACAAAAGCATCAACATCATAAATCTCGAATTTCATAAAATTAGGATAAAAAAATAGAGAAGATTCACCCACCTTCCATTTTGATTGTCCTTTGTAAAAATGGGAACATATAGAATTATATTGCAGATCAGGAAAGGCTTTCATATGCACAAGGAAACATGAAAACTCTCATGAATCGGCAAATCAGTGCATCTGGGGGAAGCATTGACCAACAGCAATACGATGGCGAGAATATGTTCTATTGTGATAGTAATCAACACTTCGGGGTGTAGCGCTGAATGTTATAGAATGAACAGTCGGGACCATACTAGATGCAAGTTCTGGCGAATGAGGTACTCTGACGTTTCCCCTACACTGACAAAGCATACAAACTAATACTCGATGGGGTGGCTTTTGAGGTGTGAATTAGGCCTCAGGAAACCTTTAATTGACCTTATCAGATCTGTAGACAATCCTTGTCTGTAGCACACACCCTTATTATATGTCAATCGGGCTCTGTGTTGCGTCAGAATGCCTGATTCTAAGGAGGAATGTAGATATTTGAAATTCTCAGCAGAGCCACAACATTCAAAATACTAATTGAGTTCAAAATTTGAGTAGAATTAAAAAATTCGAGTCAGATTAGAAATTGTAAAATTAAGTTTAGATTTTCCGAAGATTGAAATTAAATAAAAAATTGAGACTTGGAGTAGCCGAGGATTTTTTATAACTTATAAAAATTCGGTACTCCAAAATCAGAAATCGACTTCAATTAAATTCAGATTTTTTGAAATTCGAATTGAATTTTAAATTCAAATTATTCAAGAGTTGAAATAAATAAAAATTACCAGAAATTGAGATAAATCAGAAATTCTCAGAAAATTTTAAAACTTGACATGAATTACGGATTTCTGGATATTGAAAAAATCAGATTTTTAGTATAAGAAATAATTTAAAACGATTTCGGATTTCACAGTGTGAATTGAATTCTGAATTTTTAAATTTTATATTGACATTAGTAGGAATCTTTTATTATTTATCAAATTAGAGAATTTCATAAGTTAGGTTTTTCAATAAAGTAGATATTTTCAAAAGTTGAAATAAATTAGAAATTGTCGAAATTTGAAAAAGACTCGGAATTTCAACATCAGAAATAAACTTGAACTAAAATCAGATTTTTCAGATTTTGAAAGGGATTCAGAATTTGCAAAAACTGAAATCAATTAGAAGTCGCGAAAGTTGCGACTTTCATGACTTCTCTGAGAAAATAAGATAGAGTATTCCAATGCTCTGAAGTACCTTGAATGGAGTTTCTACAGATTCATTTTGAGTTTTGAGTAAGGGATGGTTCTATTTGAATTCTTGTAAGATTCGGATATGTATCACTTGGCTTCGGTGCCAAAACAGCGCTATACAGTACACTGTTCGTTAATGACTCAGCGCAATTAGCGGAGACTCGCCCGTTTATGGCTCGCCTTAGGTACTTCAGCAAATGAAGGATGACAAATTTATCCCTCGAACATTGAAAAATAGATCATTGTGTTCATCTCGACGTCTTGAGTCGATTGATATAACTTTCTAAACACTTTAGTCCGCTAGCAACCAAGTTATGACGAAAAGACGAAAAAGACGCGCTTCCGCGTCTTCCGCGTCTTTTTTACAAGAATTAGGGTGGGTATTGTACTTTATCACTGATCAAAATACACTAGGTTTCAGAGCGGTACCTTCTGCCCTTATAAGAGCGAAGTTCCGCTCCGCTGTTGCAGCACGCAAACATGTTGGAAACACAATTTCCCGGCACTGTTACAATTATCATCGCAACAGTGTCCTCGCGCGCTTTCTGACCAATTCCTACGAGCGAAGCTGTATGTACATACTACGAGTTGCGCAATAAGTTTAGTCTGATGAATGGACGGGGCTGCGACGGTACATAGATCACCCCGCGCAAATCGAAACCCCATTTTCCAGTGAGGCCGCCAACCCCGCACGGCCAGCCGCCTGTTCCATGCGCCAGACTATATCGAAAACGGAAACCATACGTACAGTCGGCGCGGATCGCACTGACTGTTTTGGTTCTCTCTCGACGATGTAGTTTGCGTCAATGCGAACAACGTTGTCAACTGGGAACCAAAGCAATCAGGGCAACAAGTGTCGACTGTTCACACTTCTTCAATCTACTTCAAATTTTACATCTACTCGTTGGCATGGCTTTCAAAGTTTCGTCGTATATTTCTACGGTTGCTAATCGTCTTCTTCGATTGTGAGTGAAAATCAAAGAAAATATGTTCAAAACGAAAAAAACTTCTGCCCACATTAGAGTGGAATTCCGCTGTTGGCCACCGTGGCTGCAGCACAGAACTCGAAGATAATCGTGCTGGGATGAAGATTAATCGTATCTGTACCCCGTGGTCTCAGTACCATCATCTAAGAGCCGCTCGCTGCAGAAGCTGACAGGAATTTCACTGCGACATTGGGCCGGATTCACCAACTGAAGATTGGCTTTGAGTTGACCCACGATAAGCCTAATTCAAATGTTTAATCGAATAATATTCTTGGAATATTGAGTATATTTGAATGATCCCTTTGTTTCGAGGACCTAATATCGAATAGTACTCCAAAGGCACCATTTTCCCGTTACGAATATTGAATAGTATTCGAAAGATGCGATTTACAGGCTTGCGAACTCGTATAGGTAATCGAAATTTCAAATTATTTGATTCGAAACTATTCGAATGTCTCTTAATTTTTTTGCGCACCTTTGAGCAGCTGGCATTTCGGTAATCTCGACCGTAATGTAAGAACGAAACCGCCAGGGAGCTGGACACAGTTCTATACATAGTACAGTTCACCTCCGCAATGCCGTTCAGTCCGCAAAGTGCACGCTGGTTGCGAAAGCGTGCTGCGGCGCGGTTGCGAGTCCTCAAACAGGGATGGGGTGACACCCGGGCAGTTTTCGCCTTTGGTGCTCGGGTGATTCCACATCCCTGTCTGAGGCTACTCGCAACGGCGCCGCAGCACGCAACCCGCGACTTTGCGGACTGAACGGCATTGCGGAGATGCATTGTACACTCTGCACTCCGGTTACGACGATGTTTTTTCAAGTTCAAGTTCAAAATTCCTGAAACCTGGGCATGCGTTAGCGTTTTTACTCTCGGTTTCTGTGGTTCTCATCTTCGAACTATGTGTTTATGAATAATTTGAAGCCAAGATTGAGAACTATGCAGCAATGCTGAAAAAAAGTGTTGCTACAAAATGATGACCCTAATGACACATAAGAAAAGTTTTAGTACGCAATATCGTGGTTCACCTAGAGTGCCAATGGAAATGAATGCGACAATTTGTAATTGCCTTCTCCACTATTGCACTCCAGCTATTTCCATCGTGTTCCATGATTATAACAGACATAAAACGTATGAATTACAGAAATGATCGAGAGCAAATTTGAGGAGTAAAACGTGAGGCAAGATGATTGGGCTTGTGCAGAACTCTGTGAAACAGAGCTCGAAGCTTGGCAAGATTAGCGCACTAGATGGAAAAAGTCAGTAGTAAATGGCATAAAATCGATGGCTAGAATGCAACAAAGTGCGGCAGAAACGAAGCAGCTCGCATAGCTCTACGTGAGGGGCAAGAGGCGTCACAGTTACTTATTTGATATCGGAATACAAATGAGAGAGTTGCAAAGAATTGTTGCAAGCTTAGTTGTAAGGCTTCGATAGTAATATTTTATTCAACAACGTGTGAAAGTGACGGAACACCACAATTACGTAGGATCCAGTCTTTCGTGTGTTTTTTTTTTGCTTCGTTCACAAAGATGTACAATACCGCTGCTATCCAAGCGGAAAAAATGAACGAAATCGCCGAAGTGGGCAACTAAAGCGTCTTTCGGCCATAACTTGCCTCAAAGTTCTCCGTTTTCAATTTCGAAAACGCCGAAATGTACGGCATGTCGTGATCTAGTCATACATGCAAAAATATTTTGCGGAATTCGGGAGCAACATTATCTTTTAAGGTGAAATACATTTTCATTTTTACCATGCTAGGGATCGCGTACGGATGTTTCTGATCGAATGGGCTCGTTACCTTGTGATAACATTATCAAATTCATAACAGACTGCACCTTGAAAAAGCGTTTTTATAGAAAATTCCCGATTTTATCTCATATAGTTAGACAGATTGTAGCACGATGGACATTCTGGTTCTTTCGAAATTGAAAATGGAACAGTTTGAGGCGAGTTGTGGTCGAAAGACGTTTTAGTTGCCCACTTTGCCTATTTTTCACTTGGATAGCGGCGGTATTGTACCATATGTACTTAATTAAGAAATGTTGATCAGTCCTTGCACCACAGCAAGTCGGTCACTCTAAATTTTTACCCATTAGGAATAATATCTTGTGGCGAATCAGGATCGTTAAAGTCATAGAGCACACAGAAAATTATTTTTCAGATTTCATGCTGATCTTGGAAAGAGTCACACGCTGATGACAGTGGTATCTCTAATATTGTCCAGGACCCCCTATTCACAAAGTTATGGCTCCTTAAAGGTGCCTATCTTCTTAGGGTGAAGAATTTGGTGGGCTAATTGTCTCAGGCCTGTATTTCTCTTCATTCGCAATCGTTGCGCGAGAGCCAGCCAGGATAAGGAGAGAGTCTGGAAATGGACTGAAGAACGACGTTTTGTTGAAAATTTATTCATCCGTCGAGCCGCTATCGAGTTTTAAAATCTGGTAGGGGCGGGCCTGTGGTGGTGAGCGAGGGGGGTCGGGCCTGTGGTGGTCGCTTATATCTCGCTAAATTGGAGGAATTGAGATCTCGTACTTGGCAGGTGTTATATAGAAGGGGTCTACTTCACAATCAAGTAAAAATAACAAAATTCATTTCTGAAGGTGTAGAGTCGACTTGGGTACGATCGACTGATTTCGTACGGTGACGTCTCGCTTTCCTCTTTTGTTTCTCCTGAAAAGCAATATGTCGCCGAGGTGAGTCAACACATTCAAGCAAGTTCGATCCAACTTACCCTGCAGAAACTAATCCTTGTGAGGTCTGCCAATGATCCCCTAGTGTAGCGCATCTACAGGTTCAGTTGAAGAGCGGGACATCTCCGCTGATGTCTGTAATATACGAGTCGCATGCAGCTCTGGATGTGGACTGCGGTGAACAACACCGCGCCCCTTCCTACCTTCCCCTTTAATCACACACGACTTCTTCAGATCTACTTATAGGGTGATCTTAACCTGTTTAAAATTTCAAGATAGACTACGCCCCACTCGAAAAAGCGAACATACATACACTGATCAACAGAATCGTGTGCAAATATTTATATAATATCAGATTTTTGTTGCTACTTTGTAGGTAAATACGATTTGAAACGAGCACACCTTGCAGACCGTGCAGCTACTGCAACTGTCTACGAAATTTCTCTGGAATGACTTCTTAATCCTACAGCTCCTGACCTCCACAGTTTGTACCCCAATTCTTCTTCAGTTTTCCCTAGAATGGAATGCTGACTCGGCTCGATGAAGGGCTTAGCACTCTCGCTCACACTAGGGTGTCCAAAACCTTGAGCAATTCTCCAAAGGTGGATTTTTTCCTGTTGGCTTCAACCACTATTTGATTGGACGTGAATCGAGTTTCCCTGCTAGCGGCGAGTTCCTAGGCTGAATTTTTTCAGGACTTAGATGAAATAATAGAGGAGGTATTGGAGAAGGGAGTTGCTTGAGTTGCTCCTCGTTCGACCTTTTATGGAATCTCTCGAATATCACTGGCATTTAGAGCAAACGTGGGAAAGTCGCTCTTCCCGTGCGGGACCTGAAGCGATTGCGTTCTGATTTTTGATCACGATTCGAGAACTATATCGTGTAGTGCTTCGATATATAGGCTATCAGAAGTAACCACGTATCTTGCAGATACAAGACGAATTCGGCAGTTCACAGTAAGGAACAACAAGAGCTTCGTCACTCAATTTCAGGGACTCAGTTTGGTCGCTAGGTTGGGAAATTTGCTAAGGTGTTTGTCGACGCTTCCTTCTGTATATTCCTGTAACTTTCACTACATCTTTCAATTTCTTAATTTTCATACTATTCTAGGATTCATGAAAATTCTTACACAATTGCTATAACCATATCTGAACTGCTTGAAATTTTTTTTCGTACGAATCTTCAGAGTTTGGGATGCTTTTCTTGTTCACGTCTTGTAGATATGATAGCGACAAAGTGCTGGAGAGGATTAGGTGTTGGTACACCCCAGGCTCTTATTGCCGGAACCATCAGATTGCATCCTGTGATGTCGAAGGTATCGTAGTCCGCAACCCCACGATGCTTGTATCTCCAGAGTCAGTCCAATTGGACGGGTGTTGTCATAACTGAGAATCCTTCCTACAGCACCTCTTTAATTTATAGCTTTATTTTTGCCGATGCTTTTATTGTTTCCATCTTCAGGTATTTAGGGGAGACAGATGCCGTTTCTGTCATTGTTCTCTTCTGCCCGCAGCTTTAAGGATTTTACATCTCCTTCCTGCAATCCAGGTCTTAGCCTGTAGCTTCGGCGGATGCGGGAATTCCGAATAATTCACTTCTGAATGTCTTGATATAACATTTGCGCTTACCCAAGATCCTTATAGCTTCCAATCAGGGGTGTGTATTTACCGTTTACCCGAATTTACCGGTGTTTTTTGGTAAACTTTCATTTACCGATTTACCGACATAATCTTGAATCCATACATCTCGATTTGATAAATAGATGAATCCATACAACTAATAGAATAGAGGAAAAGAGCGAAATTGACGAATTTCTATCGATTTCGTCAGCTTTGTAGGGACTTCGTTGCAGATTGGGAATGGAACGAGAGCCGTATTGGAATTAGATTGCTGTTGCTTTGAAGGAGTCTGCAAGCAGGTATGACCATAGAAAGCTTTAACGGACACTCAAGCGGCTTGAAGGAAGAACGACACCCATTAGCTATAGTATCAGGAATACAGACGGGCCATTTGTGCGCTCTGTGGACGAGCGCATCCATCGATGGAGACAGTTCTTTAGTGAACAATACAGTCATGAAGCGCCACAGGGGCTGCCTGTCGAACTCCGGCCAGTTGAAGCTCCTGGAGATTCAGTTCTCATCTCAGGATGCACCGCGGATGAAGTAATGACAGCGAGAAAGTCATTGAAAAACGGCAGAGTGTCGGCAGGGGACAAAATCACTGCTGGGGTCATATAAGCTGGCGGAGACGTCCTGCCGCGTCAACTTCATCCACTAATTATTTTCATCTGGCACTGTACCAGGTAGCTGGAAACGTGCCACAGTCGTATTCGTCGACAACAAGGGTGGCACCAAGAACTGTCAAAATTACCGAGGAATCAGTATGTTGTGATTCGTTGGCAATGTGTTTATGAGTGTTATTCAGAACAGACTACAGCGTCATTGTGAGCAAACCGGTCACAGGCGGGATTGTGGCCAGGGAGAAGCTGCAGTGGTTAGATCTTCGCACATCGACAGCTCATGGAAGAAAGAATTCGCTATGGGAGGCGTGTCGTTATCACATTTATACACTCGAAATCTGCATTCGATTGTATTCACTATCCGGCGTTGTGGAAAGCATTTGAGAGCGAGCACATACCGAAGACGATAGTCGAGCTCCTTCAGGAAACGTAGGAAGGATCTGTTTCATACCCGTTGGGGACAAGTTTTCCGAGGAGTTTACGGTTAATACTGGAGTTCACCAAGGCGATGTGGTTTCGTACAATACTTTTGCAGACTCTATTATGAGGAAGGTATTTGAAAGCAGGAGAGGCGTTCAAAATGGAAGTAATGATTACGTCACAGATTTTATGCTCGCTGATGACAGCGCAGTGTTCAGGTATCCCGATGCGTACACAAGGTCTGCGATAAGTTATGTGGCTCAGATTGCAAGCTCCTACGACTTAAGAATTAACAAGGAGAATACCAAGGTCATGACATCGGATGGGTAGCCTGCATCTGTGCACTTCGAAGGACCAGAACGTCAGCAGGTCTAGAAATTCAAATACCTTGGGTCAGTTGTGCAAGAACGAAAAGGTGCGGCCACGGCAAAGGTGTGCAGCATAATCCGCCAAGCGTCTATTCCGTTTGCGTCGCTTGTTTGGTACCTGTGGAGGAAAAACAACGTTTCACTGAAGGCTAAAGTGCAATTGTTCCGAACGCTGATACTTCCCATACAACTGTACGGCTCGGAAACATAGACTCTGCAGTATTCAGACCTCGTCAAGCTAGAAGTCTTCCAGATGTGATGTTTGCGCCAGATCTTTGGGACTTCATGACCGTGTCTGCAACGACGATATAAGGAAGAGCTGTATGGATCAACCGACGATCGAAGAACAGCTGCAGACAATAAGAATGCGATGGTTCGGGCATGTTCGCAGGAAGAACGCTACCCGTCTCCCGTACAGCATGCTGGGGCGAAAGCGCCCACCATCGTGGAAAATCAAAAGAGCGGCCACGAAGAAGACATGGCTTAAAGGTAGTGTTCACGATGAAAATTGTTTCTCTGTTTTTTCGCCTATCTTGAAAACGGCCCCATGCTGATTCCAATGGTGTCTCTGAAATCATACAAGACCTTCTGTGAGCGCAGGTATGGTCCCTCAAAGATTGAGCTATGGAAACATGGTGGACGAGTTGTCCGAGGCTTGTAACTTCCGTCTTTTGCAGCCGATGTATGCGAGCTGACCTGAGTAAAGAGAGAAGCTGAGAATGGAGGGAAGAACGGGACTAATGATTGAAAATCATCGCTCATCTCACGATCTCGAGCATTCATTTGTTCACGTCGGTGGGCGTGTGATGCGCTTTTGGGGTTTTGAATGCGCTCGAAGTTGCAACTTCGGGCTCTTTTGGGGCTCTTCCTGGCTCGTTTTCATGCGTTCTTTTGACGTTAACGTTACAAAGTATCCACTTACCATTCCTAGTGGAAACTGAAACACACTTTTTATCGTGAACACTGCCTTTAAAGGCACAGTCCAAGTTCAGGGGCGAAATCTGAGATTTCCACATAATTGTCAAGTAAACCCACCCTATATAGCACCTGTCAAATGCGAGCTCTCAATTCTCCCGAATAAGCGAGATACGCGAGGAGGCCACCCTGGGGCGCCCTTATGGGGAAGCCACTTTGGCACGCCCCTTTTCCAATCTTTCGAGCTCAACAGTGAAGAGGTGAGCGATGGATTACGATCAATAGCCCCGTTCTTCCCTTCATTCTCAACTTCTCTCTTTGTTCAGAAAGACTCGCACACATCGGTTGCAGACGACGGAAGTTGCAAGCATCGGACAACTCGTCCAGCATGCTTCCGTAGCTCAATTTTCGAAGTGCTATAACTCCGTTTCTAGGGGGATTTGTACGATTTCAGAGACATAATTGGAATCAGCGTGAAACCGTTTTCGAGATAGACAAGGAAACGGAGAAGCGATGCTGAGGTTGGACAGTGTCTTTAAGCTCATAGAGGAGGATCTGAAGACCTCAGCGGTGCAGCGTTTTTAACGCTAAACTTATTGCTGCAAACCGTACTTATTGGAAGCGTATCGTTCGGGTAGCATGAGCTCCTAGGGCACCTTCAGCAGCGTATTGGTTGAGAGGTAATCCCGCCTCACCACATGCCAGCTAGCGGGTTGAGTGAGGTAGTGAGTGGAACAACTCCTGTTTCAACCGGCAGACATGGATTGGTCCGCTCTCCTGGGCACACTTGAATCGCTAACATCTGCGATCACAAGGAAACGGCAGTAATCGAGAGGAAAAAGCCTCATGGTACGTTTCTTGGTCCATTTTGTTCGAAGCAAATGCAGTGCCGACCTTACCACAACCACTGCTGGAGACGGTCTACTTCATCACGCTGCCTTCTCCGGAACATCGTCGGCTGACATAGGCCGGCTCCATGCTTAGATCCTTCCAGTAATGTCTTGAGCCATCGAGACTATCCTGGTTTGACTTCTTCTCGTCGGAAAACATAACCTAGAATGTCAGTCCGTAATCAGAGCCTTTAAAAGCAGAACGCCCTGATTGAATGACTCTTTCCCGTTTTGTATTCCTGTAAGATCGAGCAAATGCAAGACTAGCAATGCAAGCAACAAGATTCCTTCCTAACAGATCTCACAATGTTGCTTCAACGGTGGATGGATGGTGGATCCCAAGAAATTTACGGCCGTCTCAGAGGTTTTGAATCAAGTTAAATGTCACTTTAAAGTAAGTTACTTGAAGTCTTCAAGTAACTTACATTTATGTCACAAGTAACTTACTTAATGTCGCAAGTAACATACTTCGTACAAGTCGCAAGTAACTTACTTTTATGTCACAACTAACTTACTTTTAGCACACAAGTAACTTACTTTTAGCAGACAAGTAACGCACTTTTAGCATACAAGTAACTTACTTCTAGCATACAAGTAACTTACTTTCAACATACAAGTAACCTACTTCTAGCATACAAGTAACTTACTTCTAACATACACGTAGCTTACCTTTAGCATACAAGTAACTTACCTTTAAGATGCAAAAATGTTACCTCAAGGCAGCATTTCTTTTACTCCTGACTTGCATGTAGCTTGTAGCTTTCAACTAAGCTGTTTCTAACTTTTGTCCTTATGTAACGGGTTAATTACATTCAGGTTTCCAAAAGTTTCCAAGCGAACATGTAACTCAGCCTTGAGTCTGTAATACCTTTCACGTAGTAACAATAACAACCTTGGCGGGAGAGAAATTTATGTATAAAAAGTTGTAAATACACGGAAAACCATTACGCAATAAAATTATATTCAACAGGTATACAATACCAGATTATATACAACGTAATATAGACATACATACGGTATTATATACAACACACGACATATATACGGTATTCTATACGAAAAGTTTACACGTAAATAGTAGAAAGAAAACACGTCTTCGTGCTTTTTAACGCCATCATTGCTAGAAGAGTTGAATGGGGCTCCGTCAGAACTCCTCAACACAACAATAACAGTATCGGAATCGCTTTGTTAGAAAATGAAATGCTTCAGAGGAGAAGAGGTCTTGAGGTTTTTTCATATCTCGCTAATTTTTTTTTTCAAAACCAACGACTTCATCCATATCTTCATTATCCAGCGATTTAGGACACGCGATTTCATGGTTAGTATACTTGTTGCAAATGAAATTTGTCGAATAATCGACTTTTCGACTATAGTCGGATATCGCACTTTTCCCCACATCCGACTTCTCGAATGTGAAGTTAATTTTTTATCCAACTGAAACTGTCGCATGGTCACCCGATTAATCGATTCGGAACCCGGGTACGGCGCGCGGTGTGAACGTAAACGCCGGTGGGTCTGAGCTGCGCAAGGATGGAGGGAGGGGGTATGAGCTCCGAATTGATCAAGCGAGCCATTCTGATTGGAGGTAATACTGTTAGAAGTTCTGTTTTGCGAGGAATTCGATTATACCGTCAAATTTAAGTGGAATCTTGTTGTAACTATCTTATCTTAAAGGTTAAAATTATAATAAGGCTTTTCTAAGGTTGAATATGAATTTAATAACAAAAAAAAACAGATCAAACTTTTTGGAGGTGGTCTGACAAATTCGCCAGAAAAGTGACCAATCAACGTTTCTGGGGGGTCTGAGAAAATTACCCGTTTTCTGGGGGGGGAGGGTCTGAGAAAATTACCCGTTTTGTTCCTTGAAGGGGGGCTGAGTACAGTTGACCTTGTCCACACCCCGTGCTGTACCCTGTTCTGAACGCAAAAACAGAATGAAGAAATTAACCTCTGGGAAAAATAGTCGATAATTGACAGAATAAGTACCATCAGGGGTATGGTATACTTTGCCGCTGTCATGAGCGATGCAATCTAGCACAACTCGCGGACGGGACCCGCATCGAAGCAGCGGGATCGACCGTCGTTGAAACACTTATGGCGCGTCTGTCTCAGTGACGTGTCGCAGAGTGCTGACATACTGCGAATGTGCCAAAGCCTGTCGCTGCCACTGTCGCTATGCAGCGCAGCGACAGCGGAAGCTCCGCGACAGGCGGTCGATGTCGCTGTGCAGAGCGATGCGACCGTGTGTCACAAAAGTATACCATACATCTAAGATAATGCACTGTCTAATAGTAAGATACATAATAATGGAGTTGCTGCCCCAAAGTCGTTTGATTGTGAAGATCTTTCCATAGTAATAAAAGAGAATGGCGTCTGTCCGTCTGTCAATTATTGGATGCGCATTCTGCAATTGCCGACTCTCCTGTTTTATAAGGGTTACGCCCGAAACCATCGAACGGGAATGCAGAAGGGGTGTGCAGAACGGCCTAGAATGTGGATGGGCCTTCAGATGACGTCAGCAGAACATCGTAGAGTGTGGGTAGGCCTTCAGATTACGTCAGCACGTCGTCGGTGGGACGTCAGATGACGTCGGCAGAACGTCGTGGAATATAGGCAGGGTTTCATATGACAACAGCAGGGTATCGTAGAAAAGTTAGTAGGCCTCCAGATTACGTCAGCAACAGGTCGTAAATGTGAGTAAACCTTCAGATGACGTCTACAGGACGTGGGTGGGGCTTCAGATAACGTCATCGGGACATCGTGGAAAGTGGGTGGGGCTTCATGTGGAGCCTGGGCCACGTAGGTATATTTCAGTAGCGTTTCATGTGAAGCTTGTGCTGCTTCGCGAAAAGCAAGCAGCGCCCATTGTGGTGCGGGCGCCGTTTTTCAAAGCCCACTAGAGCTACTCAAAAACCGTGCGCCGCGTCGTAATTAGTGAGTAGCATTTAATGTGAAGCGTGCATCACGTAGTAGAAAGTGATTAGCGCTCCACGTAGAGGATGTGCGGTGTCGTGAAAAGTGAGTACCGCCAATTGTGGTGGGTGCACCGCTGTGTAAAAAATCAGTGGCGCTTCACGAAAAGCGTGCAGAGCTTTGTAAAAGTAAGAAGCGCCTCACTCGAAGCGTGCGCCGCGTCGTAATTAGTTAGTAGCGCGTTATAAGGAGTGTGCGCCGCTTTCTAAAAAAAGAGTAGCGCGCGCTACGTTGTAAAAAGTAAGTAGCGCTTAGTGCGAAGCCGCGTTGTAGGAAGTGTATAGCACTTTATGCGGAATCTCACCGCTTGCCGACCACCTCTGACCCTATTGTAAACTTTATCTTTTGTTGGGTTAGCAGACAGCCCAAGGGATGAGGAATCACCCAAGCTGTTTTTTTCAATACTTTTTTCTTATAGTGATCCTTATGTTCAAAAAACAGTACATGCGCAGAATGATAAAACCTAATGAAAGAGAAAACCAGAATAAAAACTTTCACATCGATATGACTCACCTTAAATTCGACACCAGGCGAACTTCAGGAAAACGCTTCCGGCCGCTAACGTGTCGCCAACATCGCTCAGCAGCAAACGCTCGTTGACAACATTCTCCTAAGCAGTGGTGTACTATTTATGGGCATGAGAAAACAGTCATCTCGTACAATCGCCCGAGAGAATAAAACACAAGTGGCGGTGTAAAGCAACAATTGGCAATTCCTTTTCCGGCAATAGAATATCAACAGAAGAACCCTCTGGGTTGAGTGCAGACCCTTTCGGACCAATCTCACCCATTCTATGTTGTTCTTCTGTGGGCCACACACACAACGCACTCGGGAGGGGAGGGGGCGGACATATTTCCAAACCGCTGGAAGTGAGTGAGTCCCTAGGAAGAGCCAAGTTGAAGGGGGTGGAGCACACATTTCACGGACGATCACAGCGCCACTCCTTGTCCTGATGGTCCGCCGCGGACTGTCCTCGATACCACTGCCCTTAGGGAGGTTGCCGTACTCCCGCTCCACTTAGATTGTGGGAGGGAGAGGTAAGAGAGGATTGCACTACCAATTCTTCCCGAAAAAAGAACGATGCCCTAACAGACCTGGAAGAGTTGGCCGCACTCCCTTTTTGATACATGAGGGGACCGCACTCTCGACTGACCGCTAACAACACTATGTCCAAGCCTGTTTTGTCGAAGTTTGATCAGACTGGAGCCTTTTTCAGAACGGTTGTTTTGAGGTGCTGATCCAGGATACAATGTCCATTTTCCGGGGATTTACGGAAGGTTACGTTTGCTGAATAGCGCTGAGCCAATCACTAAGCCGAAGACTCGTACTCCTCCGAAAAAAAACTCCCTATGCTAGTGGAAATGTGAGCGCATAATTTTTCCCCTACTGGATCTAAAGAAGCGAAAAAATCCCCGTTCAATAAATTTAATAACACCATTTGCCAAAAAAATTGTGAATTGATTAACAAAAATTAAGGTGCTATCCGATCGGGGGGGGGGGCGCTGTGGTATTTCACTTGACCACACCTATTTTTTTCGTCTTTTCGTGCCCAAATATCTCTCCTGATTTTAGGAGGGGAGGGAAACCACTTGTTAATTCTCAAATTGCTCAGCGGCACGAAAAAATGGGCGTGGCCAAGTGAAACACCATAGTGAACTGCAGTAGCACCCATACTTTCATATCAAAAAAGACAATGGGAACTAACTTTATTTGGAAGTTTGAATTCCAACACCATCTCCGAAGTTCCGAATTCTTGTGAGCCAAACACACTATAGATGTCGTATGGGCAATTTTCGAATCTTTCAGAAGTTTTTTAAACAGGTTTCCTCCAGAAATTGATGATTTTTTTGGAAGTATTTTTGCTACTATTTACTTCTTTGTGGACTTGCCTGCGCAAAAACGTTGGGAAATAATATAAAATTTTCATTGTGAACACCCTCTTCAAAAAGAAAACCCTAGACCTTTCATTGGGTGGTCAAGTAATAACGTGACATTGAATAGAGATGGATTTATTACGCACAAGCTAGGAGCAACCTCTGGTTAATCCATGTGTTGTCCCCTTACAGTTAGATGCATACATACATGAGGGAGTAATGATACTGGCGAACTCTTTGAATCTTACAAGGGCTTGCCTAACATTTCCAGTGGGCTTTTATAAAACCATGTGCTGATAGTTGTAGGTATGGGACGCAGCATTGATAATCCGTTTTCCAGATCCCCTAGGTGCCTCGGAGATTTACAGGAGATTTCCGATAGTTGGCATTTTCTTAGCATTGCGTAGATAAAAGAGGTACATGAACGGCAATTTTCAGGATATTCCCGAAAATTGCCTAGGATTGGACTGAAAACTTGTTTCTAGGGGTTGCTCTATGTAGGTGCTGATCACGGATCTGAGGCTCATTTGCCAATATCTGGAAGATTCCATCTGATTTGGTCCGAAACTTCAAAATGTTTGGAATTTTGCGGGCAAAACGCGACTTCTGACGATTTCGAGAATGCTACGATCAAATCGCCTCAAAACTTGTACGTAAGGGTTATTCGGCCTACCTAACACGAATCTGCATCTCGTTTATCGATTTTCGATAGATTACGGTGGGTTTACGGTAGTCCGGTCAAAGTCTCAGATTTGGCTCAAAATTTCACTGTAGGTGTTATTTGGAACACTGAACACGAATTTGAGGTCCATTTTTCGATTTTCGAAATTTTAAGGTAATTAATTCCAGTTAAAAGGCATTTTGCCTACCGTAACCTACCTTAACCCTAAGTCAGGCGAGGAATAGACCCAGGATTTGGGTTCTGCGCTTTAAATAACCCCCAGATGCAAGTTTTGAGCCGAATCCAAAAAAATTTTTCTCAACACCCCAAAAATTCCCTTACTTTTTTTTGAAGCAATGAAGATGCCAGTTTTCGAGTCTCCGCAGCCATTTAGGGAATTTCCAGCACGGATTATTTATATACTGGCAGAGACCTACAGCAACGACAACATAGTTTTCCAAATCTCCACGGGAAGTTTAAAGCAGTCCCTAGTTAGATGAACCAAAAGGGCCTTTTAAAAGCTCCGTCCATAGCAGACTTCCTAGCGTCAAGTGACTGTAAAGTGACGCTGGGGGTTTGCATCTTCAGCATTTGTTATTGATCTGACTCCCCAGCGACTCCCCGGCGACCACTGCAGCCGGCCAGTCGCTGACGGTGGAGGCATAGTGACCGTAACGGCTGTCATTAATATTATCGATACCATCGTTAACCACGTATCGTCCTTAGACACGTTGATTGCTCCAGCCGCCGAGCGTCATACATCAGCGTTTGAGCGCTGGCGCATGATGCTCCGACGCATTGACGCTTTGTCGCTGGTCGTCTGCTATGGACTCAGCCAAAGTGGCGTCGCTGCGAAATTCGGTGTCGCGGAGAAGTGGTGAGTAATGGGGACGCTACGCAGCGCATACCGTGCGCGCGCCTTCAGAGTGCGCCAACTGAGCGATCCTCGTCGCTAGCTGGCAGCGACGTCGAGCGATGGAAATGGTTTAGACCATTTTTGTCGCTGTCGCTGCAGTACCGCTGTTCTTTCTCCGTGTCTGTTAGTTTTTCTCTGTCACTATCTGTCCATCAAACCTCTGTCAAAACATTTACATCGCCTATTTCACTGATTATTTGACAATAGGTACCATCCAGGATTCATTTTGTCATGGCATTTAATTATTCTGTTTGTTGTCGTTATGCTTCAGTGTTGCTGGTTTTTATTGACTATTCTGCACCAACAGCGATGTTTTCCCTACGATTTTTCAAACTTCACGTCGTTGCTCCGTTTTTTTCGATTTCTCACTCGACTTCACGTCAAATCATTTTTAGCGCCTTTTTTAATGAAAAATTTTCAGCTTCGACATGTTTGTGTGCTGGCATTCTTTTGTTTGGAAGAAAAGCCAGCTTTATTTGTTGCTCATTGTAGCTGGAAGTTTGAAGACGAGTAAAAAATCACCAAAAAAACGCAGCATTGATGTGAAGGCTAAAAAACGTATCGACGAAATGCTGTTGGTTCAATGCTACGATCAAAATGATTAATAAAAAACGGTGACTTTTATCAATATACCCACGAGAATCAGCACCGTCAGAATGATCTTCAACTGAAAAAATTTCCAGAGCAATGACATTTTTCAATAACAATCCCACGCAAGGGATGGCAATAATAATATCAGTTTATGCGCCCTAATCGAACTGGAATGGCGGCCAAGAAATTAGAGACTCAGAGACAGAAATAATATGCGGCGAAAAACATAGCCACGCCCACTTTCACTCGCTCTGAGGAGCGACGCCAATCTGAAAGGCCCTAAAGGCGAACGGAAGCACTCACTAATTGTTAGAACGGGAATCAATGTTGAAAACATTAGCAGCACAAAAGTGGGCTTATAGGTTCCAAAAAATAATCCAGGAAGTCGAAAAAAATTATTATACAAAAGCATATTAACACAAAAGAACACATGTTTCGTAAAAATTGGTTCAACGATGAACAATGTTCTGTTTCAAACGGAGAGTGGCGTTTTCTCTGAGCTTGTCGCGAAAAAAAATACTATAAATATTCTGTCTTTTACTGGAAATTTTCATGTTTCAAAGTCAAATCTTACAGGTTCTCGTCAACCCCATCACTATTGTGAGCAACCGAATTCCCGACCTCACCCTACTCTTTTCTGGCTATTTTTCACTCGCTAGATAATCTCTGGGTGGTAGAAAATGCTCACCACTTCATCAACATAAAAAAGAATCACAAATAAACAAAGAAATGGAGAAGAATAAGAAGAAAATTGAAAGGAAACAGAAAAAATAATCCAATGCGAGGGGTGTGGGAGTAGGAAATCGATCGCGCTAGGGACGGCACGTGTGCTCGGTCACGGTTGAAATCCTCGACGAAAATCACTTACATGCGAGGTTTTAGGAGGCAATTCAAGTTACTTACGAGATTCAGAAGTCGCAAGTAACGTGATTATGTCCGTGGAAGTTACTTGTGAGTCACAAATTCGCAAGTAACTTAAAAAACTCAGATAAGCCACAAGTAACTTGATTTTGATCGGATATCTCGCAAGTAACTTGATTCGAAACTTCTGAGGTTTCGGACAGCGTCGTCGAGTGCGACATAATGGTGTTGGAGGCTCGTCGAGAAATGTGTCGTCCATATTGGACAAAGTGCTTCCTCGGGCGTCCTGAAATACAATGGATGCCATAAATGCAATGGTACAGAAAAAAATCAAAACGCAAGCAGTCAACCGCCCAAGCTGCCGCGAAATCTGTCGGACAAAGAGTCCTGCGGTGCTCAAAGCATCATCCTGGGCTCGTTCTTCGTATTGTAGATTGGAAAAATATGGAATGTTGGCATTTTTCCCACTGGAAGATTTGTGGTGAAATCGCGAAATACCTTTATGTTTTCAAAGTGTACCAATACTTCCATATGTATGTGACAGGCAAAAAATAGAAGCTGCTACATTATTCAAAATAAAATTTTGGGGTGATGGAAATATGATGTGATCCATCGCTTTTGGCGTTGCAGATTACATAGAAACCGATACCCTTACTCGAAAGCTTTTTTTCAAAATCCTACTAATCGGTTTCGAAGGAGTTCGTATCCTTATGCAATGCACTGTAGGCGTCCGTCCGGTTGCTCTCGGGGCGACTGCGGTGTCACCGTGAGAGGTCCCGAGGTCAGGCTTGCCCATTGGGGACCATGCGGGTCTGGTGTGCTTGTTGGGGCCTGCGGCAGAATTAACCCCTTGCTCACAAGCTCTGACAGGAGCCCTATCCTCATAAAAGGCTTCATCCTCATGAGAAGAGGCTGGCACAAAAACATATAAACTTTTGGGGAAGTTTTGAAAATCGCCGGACAGCAACCGCGGTTGGAAATTCAACCGGTTGTCGCTCGGTGCCAAACCGCGGTCACACGGACATCAGGGCCAGTAGCAATCCCCCAATGTGGTGACTTTAAAGAGGCAGCCAACCTGAGGTCGGTGACGCCTAGATGCCTCCTATGGTTGCCACCTTAGAATGAGAATCATTCTCGAAGAGCAGCGTTGATTGCAAAACTCTCAAGAGTCGACGTATTTGAACCAGCACAGCGCCAACCTTCGAGACCGATGCCCAACACAGCGCCTTAGACCCGTAGGCCACATGTTCATATAAGAGGGACTCTTTCTGTTTTCCTAAATACACTCCCTCCACAGTTCTTCGTATTCATTGTAACTTTGATCGAACTAGCAGTAGTAAATATGGGTTTCGGGAGCGTGCAAATTTGTCTATCTTTCAGATTCAATAAGTTTTCAACCTTGGATGATGGGATTTCAGAATTTTTTAAAATTTGAAAATCATCGAAGCGAGAAAATGTTAGATTCAAAAAACGATTTTGAAAATTTTTCATTGGATGACCACTTACCACTGAACCACGATACACAATACTTTGTAGTATGATTTTCGAGGGGCCAACCTCGTGTTTTTTTAACAACGTACCGAAAAGCTCAAAGGATTTTTTTAAAATTATGAACTATTTTTATCCTTAGTCTGTTTCACGCTTCCCAGTCAACATAGAAAGAATTGAACTTGAAGGGAAAGAGGAAAACGAAGTTCAGATAAAAGCCGCACTTAGATGAACTATTATACAGCATTTAGTAACTAGTACACGCAGATCACCTAAGTTTCATGCACTTTCTGAAAAACAAAACCGTTTTCAGCCATCTTTCTTAGATGGCTTTCTAGGAAAATCTGATCTTAATTGTGGTGAGCGATTATTGAAAAAAAATCTGAAAATGGTTGAATATGGCCACAGCAACTTCTAGGAATTGGAAGTTCAGCTTAGCATAGGACTAAAGCACGTGAAATCTACAAAGGAGACGTATTCATGACAGCTACGTACAATTTGACGTTAATCTCCCACTAAACTTAGCCAGGAATCATTGAAACATCAATAAAACCTTCAAACGTTTCGCCAGTCATTCCTGTCAGCTGGCAGCGGAGCTGGATGGCCGCCAGCCAATTTTTCCTTGCCCACCTAGACAACGAGATAGGCCGCCGTGCTGTGCTGTGGTGATAAGTGGACAGCGGACTGCTCGGATCGCAAGCGCTTCACTGCCCTTTCTTGGAGCGCACTTGCTTTGAAAAGTCAGCATCATTGGACGTGCTCGACCCCATGACCGCGGTATCGACCCAGCTCCTCTTCGCTCCGCGCGCTATTTCACTTTCCTCTGCGTCGGTGAGCGAAGTCACCACCCGTTTCTTGCAGTCAGTCACCTCACAAAAGAACGCTCACTGCTCCCAGGTGGCTGACTGCAGTGGTCATTAACATGAGCGCCGCCTGTGCATTTCTATGCCGGCCCGTCCATATTGATAGCCGAGACGTGATTGACCCAGTCACCACGCAGTGACAGCCGGTAGCTGCCACCTTTCGGGGGGATTGCTACTGGCCCGGCCGTGGTCGGCCGAGCAGATTGCTGATTTATGCACGGAGCGGGGAGACAGCGTCGCTTGCGTTGCACTCCACGCCCGCTCCATGTCGCGGTTTGTTTAAGTGGGTGAGCACAGAAACATGAGAGCAGGCCAATACGAAGAAAATTCGTCATCAGTTGAATCTCGATTTCAAGCCCGCTGATGTTCTTGATTCCAAAGATCTTCATTGTAGATGATCTGGAGTGGGCTCGTCCACAATCGCAAGATCTTAGATTTGAGGCTGATAATTCGACCCGAAATAGAGTTTTTTTCGCAATGTTTTTCCTATAGATGCCACGAATCCAGAACCTGGTTTAGAGAAGAAAAGTAGACAATCATATTTTATCGCGATAACTGCCTTTAAATTCAGCGTTTCATGAGTTTAACAATACTTTCGTCACTCAGGTCTTTAAAAGGAAATGAAGACTTGTCCACGTGCGACTCTCGAAAAATCTTTTCATGCTGATTGACACTTGTGGTATTCGGTGGTTGAAGCAAGACCAAGATTGTTAAAAGCTTTCTATCCGGCTGACGTTTCGGCGATTTTCGCTTTCTTCGAAGCCTGGAAAACCTGATTTAAGATCCATGAAACTACCCTCCCAAACCCCATCTCATCCTGCAGAGAAGAGTCAGGCAGCATCCATACGTCGCGAGAGCGGGCGTTCCCGCTGCTGTGCGTCTCTCGACGCTCCTCAACGCCGGAGCAGCCCGTTCCCGCAAATTAAACAGGCAAAGACCCCTACCTCGTGTTGATTCGATTGAAAACGTTTGATCGGGTGATCAATCGCTCGAGGCAGCGCAACGGCTGATGATTTCCCACGGTTTTCGTCTTCCGTTGTGGGTTTAGGCCTATGGTATACTTTGTCGCTGTAATGAGACAGGCATGCAATCTAACACAAATCGTGGCGGGACCCGCATCGGAGCAACGGCAACGGTCGTCGTAGGAACAGATGTCGCGTGTGGGTCGCAGCGACGTGTCGCGGAGGGCTGACATACTGCAACTGTGTCATAGCCTGTCCCTACCACTGTCGCTGTCGCTGTTCAGAGCGACGCGACCGTGTGTCGCAAAAGTATACCATACCCCTTATGGAAAACAAGAGCAGTAGTTTCATTACAGGTTAGAGCCACCTTCTTTAGTGATGGAGCAGTAAGCCTGAAACTTGCTGCTTGCTTCGTGGTACTGGCGGAAGCGCGCGAGAGCGAGCGGGCGAGGGCGCTCGAGAAGGAGCGCGTGTGAGCAGCTATCGAATGGTGTGACCACGATGACCATTGATTTTGCGTAATCGCACGCTCTCGCCACGTATGGACGGAGCCTCATTCCCCGTTGCGACCTCTAACACACTCAGTGGACTGCGTAATGAGTCGGCCCCTTAAAAGCGGCGCACAGCGCTGTATGACTCATTCGCTCTACTGGTATCCTGCGAAGCAGACCGCGCACTGCTCGTTTGGTGGTCCGATGTGTGAGTTTTCTACGTCAAAGTGTGTTTTCGCGTTGTGACCTTAGCATAACGTCGAAAAAGCTAGAGCTCTGGAGGTGTTTGATGGTGTGGAACACAAGGTAAACCTTCCACCACATTTAGACCCCCCTTCCTGTCGAAACGTAAGGCCGACAAATAAATTTTGCCACCTAAAAACCTCGAAGGCATACAGAAAACCAAACAAGACTACCAGTAAATGTTGCGAACTCATCAACTGCATTTTATTGACGGAAACCAATCTGAAAAAAAGTAATGCTTGTTTTTCAAAGCTCCCAATAGAATTTTTAGATTGTTTCGGAAAAAAACCCCGGATTCGGCTTGAAACATGTTAGTAGGGGTAATTTAGGATGCTGAACGAAAATCTGGAGTCCCCTTATCGAAACTCTGAAGTTTACTGCTGGCTACGGTAGGTACCGCCGCCATTTAGGGAGCAAAACCTACCTTAGCATTATCCAAATCGACAAACGGACGTATATTCGCATCCACCACCTCGAATAGCCCCCGCATTCAAATTTTGAGCCGAATCTGAGACATTGACCCAACTACCGTATATCTTCGTCAAAAATAGATAAGCGGACCTCGGAATCGTGTTCAGCGCCTCAAATAAGCACCAGAGAAACAATTTGAGCCATATCTATACTATCACTCCGGAAATCGTCAAAAGTCGCGGTTTGCCATCAAATTTTATCCCCTATGAAAAGCTTCAAATGCACTGTTTACGATAAACTTCACCCTCGATTTTTCCATGGCAAACGCTTCTCGTGACCGTCAGAAGCTACCCAGGAGCCGAAATAAGGCTTAGAGAAGTGGGCAAACCCCGCCGCTTTGGCCAAGTCCGACCCTTTCCGCCCCTCGACGTGATCAATGGAACACACGAGATCGTGAGATGAGCGATGGTTTCCTATCAAAAGCTCAGTTCTGCCCTTCATTCTCAACTTCTCTTCTTACTCAGGTCAGCTCGCATGCATTGGCTGCAAAAGACAGAAGTTACAACCCTCGGACAACTCGTCCACCATGCTTCCGTAGCTCAATATTTGACGGACCTTAATTCCGTTCCCAGGAGGTCCTTTACGATTTCAGAGACATCATTACAATCAGAACGGGACCGTTTTCAAGATAGGTGAAAAAACAGAGAGTGGATTTTTATCGTGAACACTGCCTTTAAAGGCAGTGTCCACGATAAAAACCATGTCTGTTTCCCCTACGGCCCCAAAGTTAGAAACCCTTCAGCTCGTCACACCCCAGTTGCACTTTCCACGCCCACCGACGTGAACAAATGAATGCTCGAGATTGAGAGGTGAGATATGGTTTCCGATCAATAGCCCCGTTCTTCCCTTCATTCTCAACTTCTCAGGCACCAGTTCGATTCGACCGATGGCCGAACCGGTTTTTTCTGCCACGTCGGGGCGAACGAGAGACGTTTCGGCAAAGCTCCGCCTTCCCGTTTTCCACGAGAGAAACGGGAGACGTCGGGGGTTGGCGCCGTACTAATCAATTAGCTCGAATGGACCGACAGCGAAACGGAACATTGCGAAATTTGGGAGGGGTTGCCAACACATTTTGAACAGATGCAGCTGTCACTGGCTTCTCTTGTCTCCTGCAACACGAAATGTGCTCAAATCCTTAAGAATTGTTCACTATTTTCTTTCTCAACCGTTAGTCAGCCATCCTCAGCCGATCGGCAGATCTTTGTCTCTTTTTTTAGATTTTCCACTGGAAATAAAGAAAATTGGATCCGTTCGGTAAATTTCAACCCGCCCCGGGCGATATTATTTCACGATCTTCTTGAAACATGTTTGTCAACTTCTTTTGCTCTTTGATATAAGAAATCACGAAATAAGCGGTAAGTAATCGAACACCAGGGTGCAGGTCTACGGGGTGTGAAGCATGGCAATTTCGCTCAGACTCCCCACCAGGGGTGTGCACTTACCGTTTACCGCCTTACCGATTTAGCGGTCGTTTTCGGTAAATTTTGATTTATCCATTTACAGACTTGATCCCGAAATTTATCGAAATTTTTACCGATTAAACTTGAGCAACTTTTTTCGCTATATCGAACCCTTTTTCGCCTTAACTGCATGAATAAACCCTATTTCGACCTGGATAAGGAACCGAATAGAGTCCTGCCGCTGAAAGGGGAGGCAGCTTGCATTGGAGGGGAATCGATCGAGCGGCGCCACATGATCGATACTCTTTCACTGCATGCTGCCGCGCCTTTCAGCGGCGGGACTCTATTTGGTAACTAAAACCACCTCTTTTAGCCACACTACTGATTTCCGTGTATTTCTTTCATGGAACTTTTCATGTTTCCTTTTGGTGCTCTAGCGTTTGACTTTTGTTGTTGCTTACGGAGCTTGACCTTTTGGCTCCTAGTCGTGGCGGGACCAACCGCGGGGGCGGCGCACCTTTAACCTTCACAGTGCAGCACTGTTGCTGAAGTTCGATCAATATCTTCGCTATTGATTTTTTCAGTGATTCAGAGCTAAGAAGGTACATAACTAGTTGATATTGACAGTAGTTTTCTGCAGCTTAGAACCGAGTATGGTACAGGTTTATTCGGCTGACGTTTCGGCGTTTTCGCCTTCTTCGGAGCCTGGAAAATAGAGAGCATTTGGAAAAACTATCCGATCAAGCGTCATTTCATTCAACAGTATCGCTTTCAGTGGGAAGCAGGACCACCCACGACGCGAAGAGGTAAGGAAAAATAGACCAACCTAGTACTGTGAGCCGACGAGCTCAACAAGTAACCCTCAGATGAGAAAAACGCAGGGGATGAAACTCGCGCTTCGGGCCCCCTTATATATGGTAGCGACCTGCCTCAAAGGACCACCTAGGGCGAATGATTAAGGTGGCATAGCCCGCAGAGGTCCATGTAAGGTGCCAAATCTTGGGTAAATGCGACGCACTGCTCCCTGCGATTGATTTTTGGATTCCTAGCAGCGATCCAGAATGCCTCAAGCGTTTTTCGCACCTTAGCGGTCTCACTAAGTCAAAAACTTGTACCCCTTTAGGAGACCACCGCGTCCGCGATCATGGCGATACGTTATTTGAAGTTGCGGTAAGTATTTTGCCGCGCGAGGCTGACATTTCTGCCCGCAAAACGCTTGAGGCATTCTGGATCGCTGCTAGGAATCCAAAAATCAATCGCAGGGAGGAGTGCGTCGCATTTACCCAAGATTTGGCACCTTACATGGACCTCTGCGGGCTATGTCACCTTAATCATTCGCCCTAGGTGGTCCTTTGAGGCAGGTCGCTACCATATATAAGGGGGCCCGAGGCGCGAGTTTCATCCCCTGCGTTTTTCTCATCTGAGGGTTACTTGTTGAGCTCGTCGGCTCACAGTACTAGGTTGGTCTGTTTTTCCTTACCTCTTCGCGTCGTGGGTGGTCCTGCTTCCCACTGAAAGCGATACTGTTGAATGAAATGACGCTTGATCGGATAGTTTTTCCAAATGCTCTCTATTTTCCAGGCTCCGAAGAAGGCGAAAACGCCGAAACGTCAGCCGAATAAACCTGTACCATACTCGGTTCTAAGCTGCAGAAAACTACTGTCAATATCAACTTTGTCAATGCCGAGATTAATTGAAAGTCGTACATGGACAGTGTACATAACTAGCTCTACAATAAAGAAAATTAAGGCGGATTACCAATTTTTTTGAGATTTATGCATGTTTCAAAGTTTATCCCGACACTATATCGCCCTTTTCTGAATTCTGGATATTTCATGACGGCATTCAAAGGGTTATCGCGACTTGTTGAGGGCTGATAATTGAGGGTAGATCTGATAAAAATGACACATAAATGACCGTATGTTAAAACGTCAATTCTGAGCGGAAATTCGACAATTACCCTAGCTAATTTGTGAGTTTAAAATATGGAGTTTTCTGAGGGCTTCAGAAGTTAGTGAAGCATCATCGTCTAGGCTGTATACTTCGGCGACTCGAAAATTTTTTCAAATAATCGAGTTTTCGACTAAGTCGATTTTTGAAAATTTCGAATAATCGAGTCTGCGACTAAGTCGATTTTTGAAAATTTCGAATAATCGAGCTTCCGACTAAGTCGATTTTTCAAAATTTCGAATAACCGAGTAGTCGAATGACTCGATGTCGACTGTTTCAGTCGATACCAAGTCTCGATGACTCGACTCGACATAAGTATACTAGGCTGTTGACATTGTGGCGAAATGATTCCACATAACATGTCCTTTAAACACCTCTCAGGCATGATTAACCGAGATACTTGCCTTCAAGTACAAGAATTTCAGCACCAGTGCTGCACTGTGAAGGTTAAAGGTGCGTCGCCCCCGCGCCGCAGTTGGTCCCGCCACGACCAGGAGCCAAAAGGTCAAGCTCCGTAAGCAACAACTTGGCTTTTCAAAAATAGATCTTGATGATTTCATTAGTGCGAAGTTATTCTCTTCTATCAGGGCGGTTGAGAGTACGATTTGAGTCAAATCCATTCCAGCCAAAAAAAAGTCTACTTTTGTGCATCAGAGAAGCGGAAAGAATGTTCTCCTGACCCGGTTTAGAGGCACAGGACACTCAAAAAATTATTCTTCAGATTTCATGCTTATCTTGGAGAGAGCCACTTTTTGATCACAATGGTATCTCTGAAATCGTCCAAGACCCCCTATGAACGGAGATATGGCTCCTCGAAGATGCCTGCATTTTGAGGGCAAACATTTCGTGGACGAGTTTTCTAAGGCCCGTATATCTCTTCATTCGCAATCGCTGCACGGGAGCAAAACAGGATAAGGAGATAGACCGGCAATGGACTATAGAACCACGACATGTTGGGAATTCATCCATCCATTTAGCCCCTACCGAGTTCGTAAATCTGGTAGGAGGCCGGGCCTGTGATGGTGAGCGAAGGAGGTCGGGCTTGTGGTGGTCGCTTATATCTCGCTTATTTGAAGGAGTTTAGATCTCGCATTTGGCACGTGTTATACCGGAGGGGTCTCCTAAACCATCAAATAAAAATCACGAAATTCGTGTCTGAGGGTGTACTGTGCCTTCACTCATCACCACAGGCCCGCCCCCCTTCCGGATTCTGGACCTCGATATCGGCGGGATGGATGGATAAATTTCAACCGAGCCTAGGTCCTTCAGTCCATTGCCGGACTGCCTCCTTCTGCTGGCTCGCTCTTGCGCATTGATTGCAAATGAAGAGAAATACAGGCCTGAAACAACTCCACCAAATTGTCACCCTCAAAATATAGGCATATTTAAGGAGCCGTAACTTTGTTCCCAGGCGGTCTTAGACGATTTCAGAGAAACCACTGTGATCAGCGTGTTACCCTCTCCAAGATAATCTTTTGGGTGTCCTGTGCCTTTAATAAAGGCAGCAGACACGCTCGCAAAAGTTGTCCAGATAACTACATTAGTGAATGCGTGCAGGCCCTATAAGAGCCCTCACTAAGTTGCAAGCGTCAAAAACGAGTTAAAATCACTGTATTTGAGCCGTATTGAGTCACCAAATCATTCTTTCTCCGCCCATCGATACGGGCACCGCTCTTCAATTCAGATATTCCATGCTCGATTACGGTCATTTTGGATTACTTTTTAGGCTTCTAAGGGCGTAAGCGTTCCAGAAAGGGCTGTACGAAAACGTAAGCGTCGTTATCCCAACAAATTTGTCGCTAGCCCCGCTATTTCAGCCAATTCGGTACAACTCGTCCAATTTCATACCAATATAGAACCATCCATTATATCTTCATTTCAGTCGAATTTTTTTCATTTTTTTCGTTATTTCTGATTACTAACAACTTCAGACCTTCTATTCATTCCATAAAATTGATATCATTTTTGAGCGTGTATGCTGACTTTAAGGCAGGGCGCGATAAAAGAAAACCCTGAGTTATTTTTCTGAAAGAAGATGCAGATCTGATCATTAATGTGGCAAAAAGTTGGAAAGGATTGCTGCAAAAGTGTCAAAACTAAATAAAACGTCGTGCTAATTTTGGCATGGTACTCCACAACCAAATGGCAAGTTTTCGTGAATGCTACTTGAACTTCAAAGGGTAGGTACTAGAGGTGGAAAAGAGAGACCGCGTTTTGAAATAGCTGTGAGCTCTATCACTCTCAAAATTAGGACCTTTCATATTTTCTCACCAGTTTCTTGCTGATTTTTCCCAATACTGTGGTCAAGAAGATTAATCAAAGTGGTCCTCTATCCGGCGAACTTAAAATTTTCCACAGCGAACCTCTCGAAGACCAGAGAATTATTGAGAATCGAGCATTCCGAGACGTCATTTATTGTATTAAGTTGAAATTCCGTTGTTAGGAGTCAGTGATTAAAGGCAGTGTTTCCGATAAAAGTCGTTTTTCTGTTTTTCCGCCTATCTTAAAAACGTTCCCATGCTGATTCCGATGATGTCCCTGGAATCGTACAAGACCTCGTGGAAACGGAGTTATGGCCCCTCAGAATTCAGCTGGGGAAGCATTGTGGACGAGTTGTCCGAGGCTTGTAACTCCCGTTTTTTGCAGCCGATGTGTGCGAGCTGACCTGAGTAAAGAGAGACGTTGAGAATGAAAGGTAGAACGGGGCTTTCGGTCGGAAACCATCGCTCATTTACCCATAAATTCAGGGGAACTGTTATAGGATGTGGGCGGAGTGGCTCAATGGGTTGGCTGGCCCACGAGATTTTCACACGCTTACCGGCCGTTTTTCGTCGCACTTCCATTCTTAATCTTCTTAGAGGGACCCAAAGCTTACGTTTTAGCCAAAAAAAAACGTCCAACTCTTTCTTCGTGAACACTGCGTTTAAGAAGTCTGTCGGCATGGACATTAGTGATACTTTGCGTTCCCTAATGGAGGTTGGGGCCAATTCTTTGCACCTATGTGATAGCATATGTATGTATATGAATGAAAGTCTAATACTCGAGAGTGTGTGATAGTCGATTTTTGTCCTTTTTTTCGGTGAAAAAAAAGAAGCAATATGGGAAAACGGGGGAACCTCGAGCTCTTCGCTTTTTTCAGTGCAAAATTTGCCGTTCTGCGCTCTTTGATGTTATATGGGATTTCACCCATGGTGACAACGCAGTGAACTGCAACCCAGCATCCCACCCGTCAGCGCGCAGTTGTGGCCTCCAGGCACCGCTAAGTATGTTGTGCTCAGCGCCCAAAACTACCCCCTAAGCTAAGTTTGGGCCAAGGCACATTTTCTGAATTTTGGCGTTTTTGACTTCGATGGATTTTTGGTTGGATGTTCATTTATTTCAATTACAACAATTACAAGGCTCTGGTATCGTTTCAGGAAAATGTGCCAGATTTAACTTGAAATTCTCCCGGGTGGATTGTTATGGGCGCTGATCACACATCTGTGGTTTATTTGTCGATTTTCCGAAGTTTTCGAATAGATTCATTCAAAGCTTCCCATCGTGGGAAAATTTTATGGCAAATCGCGACTTTTGACTATTTCCGGAGTGCTACGTAAGATTCGGCTCAAATTGTTTCTCTGAGACTTATTTCGAGAGCTGAGCACGAATCTGAGGTCCGTTTATTTATTTTCGGCAGATTGCGGTAGATTACGTATGGGTGTTCGGTAGTTCGATCAAAGTCTAAGATTTGACTCAAAATTTGTATGCGGGGGTTATCTGGAGTGGTGAATACGGATTTTGTGTCCTGTTGTCGATTTTCGAAATACTAAGGCCGGCTTTGCCATTTAAATGGCATGGTACCTACCGTAACCTTTAACAAACTTCAGAATTTCGACAAACGGGCTCCAGATTCGTGTTCAGCACCTAGACTATCCCTGCATACAAGCTTCAAGCCGAATCCGAAATTTTTGCAAAACACCCTGAAAATTTCATAGGAACGCCCCTTACCTTGCCCCAGGCTTTGACGAACACGTATAACGTTTTTCAGAGTGGTTTTAGGCAGCTGCGAAGATCGTAGTGCGGTCGGATTCTATGCCAAAAACGGTTCTAGAAATGTACATTTCATCCGGAATGGCCAGGCTGACTAAAAATAGTTCCCTTGCTAGTCCCAGCACGATTACCCATTTTTCCAGCACGATTATCATAGTGTTGCATGATGCAAGAGCGGGAATCCGCATTTGCGGACCGCAATTTAGCTCCGAAAACGACAGAATGACAAGAAAAACAGGGCAAGAGTGAACAAAAGCTCTGAACTATAAATCGGTGGAAACGATTCACAAGAAAACTTATTGTTGAGTGTTAATAAATCCAAGTATTTGTTGAAGTGTGGGATTTCCGCGGTCAAAAACAGGATGATGACGTCAGCATCTTGTTACCATCGATTCTACGCCCTACACCCTTCATAGCGGTCACCGCGAGGATGTAATGCTTGAGTTTTCGAGCATGGTGGCAAAGCCATGCTCTGAAAATTAAGGATGACGTCATTGCGATGACAGCTATGAAGGGTATAGGGCGTAGAATCGATGGTAACAAGATGATGACGTCATCATCTTATTAGAATCCCTGCTATGAAAGGTGGACCGAGCCACGATCCACGAAGGCGTGACGTCATCACCGAGGCTGCAGTCCCGGCTATGAAAGGTGGACCGATGCACGATACACGGAGTAGTTACGAAATCATCGAGACTGCAATCCCGGCTTTGAGAGGTGGACCGATGTCGTTCCCGAAACGAACGAGCCACGTTTCGGGTTGACCCCGCCCCTTTTTTCGTTTCGAGCCAGAGCGGTTCAACGGTCCAACCTCGTTCTGACGGCGCTCGAATCGAAACGGTGCCTGAGTTCTCTCTTTACTCAGGTCAGCTCGCATACATCGGCTGCAAAAGACGGAAGTTACAAAAAAACTCGTCCACCATGCTTCCCTTGCTCAATTTTTGAGGAACCATAACTCCGTTCCTAGAAAGTCTTGTGCGATTCCAAAAAGATCATTGGAATCAGCATGGGACCGTCTTCAAGATAGGCGCAAAAGCAGAAAAAACGATTCTTTTCGTGAACACTGCCTTTAAAGACAGTTTCCTTATAGGAAGACCCAACAAGCACAAACCAACGCAAACACAACATTCAATCTGACCCATCCAAGGTTCTCAAAAAGCGAATGGGACACCTGAGCTGGTATGTATCTGGATCTACAATACAACCTCAAGCACAGAAATTTTCATCCACTGCTTTCCTTCCCCGAGCTGTTCGCTTTTCCCATCTTCTTCACACTTACCGATTCGAAATCCTAAAAGCGACATTATAATATAAAATTCTATCACATTCTTTGCAAACAGAAAAAAGAATGAATGGACCAATACCTCGCAGGCTGCTATAAAGTCCTTTCATTTCATTCTTTTCGAGTTAATTGAACGTTTCCTCCCTACCTCTGCGGTAAGTTAAACTTTGTTGGGATACGAGCTGGTAACTATTACTCTGGAGTCAAAAACAGATTCCATATTCTCTGCCAACGCGTAGCGAGATGCCTCCGAGGGCGCGGCCTGTAACGCCGCCCCATTCCACGCCGCGAGAATTTACGGGTTTTAACTACGATAGCTAAAACCCGCATATTTTTGTGTCGAGGCTACAAGGGTGCAAATTCTGCTCGTATTCTACGTAAAAACGAAGGCTAAATTCGAGCCAGGGATCTCTCTGACGCTAAACCCGTATATTCTCGCTACAATTTTGTAGCGAGAATCTACGGATTGAACGACGGCCTGTGTTGGAATGCAGTCTCAAGCCCGCGCTGGCTACGCGGAACACAGGGATGCCGTTCGAACAGTGTTGGCCCAGTCAATCCACGGATAACTGGACACTCTGCGGGTGGTCATGGAGGGTGACCCCGCGTCGCTCTCTGGAAAACCTTGCTAAGGATAATTTTGGCCGCTGGTACATATGTTGCAGGCCGTGGGGAAGAAACGGCGATGCACTCGATCGCAGCGGGGATCGCCTTTGTAGTACAGATCAAGACTGGATGGGCCGATCGACCGTGTGCTGCAACGAGAATAAGCGTAGAATATGCGGGTGCTGTAGCGAGAATTTACGTAGAAAATGCGGGCGCTGTAGCTAAAATTTCACCAACTGAGGCTTAACTTTCCGTATTTACGTAAATTCTCGTGTTAAAATTAGACTAAATGCCTCCGAAACCCTGGGCATCTCTGGTTTCCGTGTGAGGCATCTAGCTACGCGTTGGCGGAGTTAACGATTCAGTGAGCTCAGACGCCGTCGACTCCTCAGGGACTTCCAAATGCCGATCGATAGGCAAGCATTGCTGAGTGCACATGCATTTTCTTCCACTGCCGTTTCCCATCTGTCGCTAAACACATCATGATTTTAGGTAGTACCAAGATAACTTAAGAAGTGGGATCGTTAGAAAAGTAAGCGGATATAAATAGTGCACTAAGTAATCCATGAAAAAGTGATGCACCGAGTCGGAGCGAAGAGTTTCACAGCCTCTTTTCTTCGCTGGAGTACACTACTCTACAGTCTTTGGCTGTCATCTTTGTGGGAAGACGCTGAGTAACAGAATCACGTCTCATGTTGGGAATTTTATTCGTAAGAGGGGACGTGAGGAAATGATAAAGTGTGTCCAGATGTGCGTCAAGGGTGGCCTCGCGCTTGACTCCGCCCCTTTTTACTTCACTCATCTGTTCCTCCATTTTGGAGGGCAGCTCCAAAGCTCAGTGCTGTGAAGAGCACTTCTCTTCTTCCATGTACCTTTTAGTGCCCTAAGTGTCTCTAACTAAACATTAGATGAGTGAAACTCTTAAAAACCTCTCGTATTCCCATCGAAGTCCCCACCTTTTTCTCGCGTCTGTGATACAGTTACTCTAACCGGCTGGACTATGAGCAAGATTGAATTTCTGTAGAAATCATAGATATTTTGGGATAAATCGTTCAGGAGCACTCTCTTTTTCGCTAAAGATTCATTACGTAGGTTTTCTATATAGCGCTTCCCCACAAATGTTCTCAATGGCCAATACATCTATATCCCCATCACGTATGCTATTTTTCCCACTTTTACGATGTCGCAAACCTTTTCCCACCGCTCTTCGCCATTTTTTTTGGTTGTAATGTGTACATATAGCGAAATCGTTTTCAGAAATATTAGTGCTCTTTGGCGACATTGTTCCTCAAGACAACTGTCCATGAATGGGAAATCATCAAACTAGAAAACGACGCGCTGAAGAGGTTTCCAATTTATAACTCCTATATTAGTTGTATATTGTGTCCTCTTATGTGTGTTCTATTGAGATCTTACTGAGCCTTCACAGTTAGTAATCACTAATGAGGAGAAGGTGGCAAAATGACACTCACAACCATTTATGCTTCAAACCTAATAATATTCCCACAAGCAACATACATATCTGGTCATGATTAATGTCAATCATAGCTCTTGTGCATTGATTCTTCACTAATTACCCTTATAATGCGCGAAGCCGGATGGGAATGCAATTGTAAGAACCCCGAAACAATTGATTGACAAGAATCCAAAATCTTTGAAGAAATTTCGGCAATTGATTTGAGTTTGAACAGATAGAAGAGATAGTTGTGGCCAAGCGAAATACTCCATTTACACTCGATTAAAACACATTGATTGCTTCCTTTGCACTGATTTGATTATGCTCCTCTAATTCGAAATCAAAATTTTGCACAATTTAAATCAGGAAAAAATAAAATTTGGAGGGATGGTACAGTTTCAATTAGTGTTAGGGCCATATCGAATAATTACTCAAATCGAGTAGATGGCAGAGAAAGCAATCATTCCATCGTTTGGAAAAAAAATCCGTTTGAACGGAATACCTTGAGTATAATTTTGCTTCGTGGAACGATTCGCACAGATCGACACGGGGCGGGCAATTCACACAGCTTCATTTACTTGGCGTTTTTTTCAACAGACAGCGAATTTCGGTGATTTATTGACATTTCAGCATAATAGCTCACCGAACTCACCCCCCCCCCCCCCCCTAGAAGACCCTCCAAGCCAAAAAGAGAGTCAAAAAGCTAGCGAATGTGTTGATGTATGATCATTGTAATTTTAATATTCATTAAAATATTTAGTTGGTCAATACACTGTGTCTCTTTTCCAACGTGAGCGTTTCATGATTTTGCTCCTGCAATGTGTCCTTTCAAACAATCATTGCTCGAAATTCGGGTGAGATACGATACCTGGAATGGATTTCCACTCCTCCTCAATTCAATACCCTTCGCCAATGCATTTTTGCGGGGCGAATCGGATGTCCTGGAAGTAATTAAAGGCAGTGTTCACGATGAAAATTGTTTTTCTGTTTTCCCGCCTATCTTAAAAACCGCCCCACGCTGATTCCAATGATGTCTCTGAAATCGTACAAGACCTTCTGGGAATGGAGTTATGGCCCCTCAAAAATTGAGCTAGGGAAAATGGTGGACGGGTTGTCCGAGGCTTATAACTTGCAGCCGATCTATGCGAGCTGACCTGAGTAAAGAGAGAAGTTGAGAGTGAAGGGAAGAACGGGGCTAATGATTGGAAATCATCGCTCATCTCACGATCTTGAGCATTCATTTGTTTACGTCGGTGGGCGTGTTATGCGCTTTTGAGGTTTGCCTTGCGCTCGAAATGGCAACTTCAGGCTCTTTTGGAGCTTTTCCTGACTCGCTTTCATGCGTGCTTTCGACGTCAACGTTACATTGTGCCCCTCCACTACCCATTCCTAGTGGAAACTGAAACACATTTTTTATCGTGAACACTGCCTTTAAGACCGCTCCGGTAGACACAAAGGTTGACGCCGCTTGGGGAAAATTGCTGGGGTCCTGAGCTGATTCAACAAATATTTGGTGCCATGGTAGCTAAATACAATTCCAGCCATAAAATTTGTCCCAACACGCGTCGGAAACGCAGAAGCGCGTCGAAAATAGTTTTCTTTCGAATTGAACATTTTGAAAATCTAAAAATTGCATTCGTTTAGCCTTATTGTGTTGATTTCAAGAATGTAATTAAAAAAACTTGGGAAAAGTTTTAATTAATTATGTCATGTTTTCTCTTCAAGAAACTGGAGTCTATGTGAGATGTTCACGATTTTTTTTTTGGACTCTCGAAAAGTCGCGATTTCTTGAAGGAAAAATAGGTCTAACTACTCATACGAACCCGGCTCCTCCAATTTATTGCGTCAACGCCCTGACAGCAACCTAGGGTACTAAAGCAGCCACCGCTTCCGTCCGGTTACTCTCGGGAGCAACTGCGGTGGCATCAGCTTGAGGGAAGCGCCATTTCTTGTCTTTTGAGGGACAACGTGCTAGTCACGTGATCAAACGGTATAAAGTGCGTTTCGTAACCATACGAAACGAGCATTCTCAAAATTGTCGTTTTTCTTAGAATGCCCTATTCATATCGCCATTATTTTCCGGATTCTACGCCAATAATTAGGGCGCAGTACAAGCTTCTGTCTTTACAGCGCGACTCCAACTATTGTAATATTATTATATAAGGAAGGGTTTTCAAAATTTCAAACCGTTTCGAAACCATACGAACACTTATGAGAATGAATTTTCATTTTTTTTTCAGAAAAACGAGGAGGTCACCATTGAATTAAAAAAAAGAATTGGTTCTCCACTTTACTTAACAAGTTCTGAGTGTCAATGAGGCATACCCGTGATGAGGTTACTCAGCGTTTATGACCTGATGCTACACCACTCTTACTCGACTTCCGTTTTCAGCTTCACTATTGTAAAAATCTGCCGTTTATTAGCCTTTACTTCGATGATCATAATGCCTCACATGTTTTCCAAAGTACTAAGGACAGGACTGAAAGCTTTTCACGTGACAGAGTCCAGGATCTGCAACCCGAGCCGCTCTCACGTTGACCGGGCCACATGAACACTGGCATTGCCTCGCCGAAAGTCAACTGAGGAGAGATTTGTTGGGTCGCGAGTGCAATTAAATAGCCTTCTGTTTGTCCACTGATCCACCTCGGTATATAAGTACTTCGATCTCATCATCAGAGTTGTTGCAAAAAGCGTCCTGTGTTAGTGTACATCCTGCGCGAGTGCTGTTGCATATGAGGTTGACGATATCCTTCCGGAAATCATTCCAGTCTTCACTTCACTGTCTACGATAGGCTATTCTCAGTCTGAGAAACGGTCCAAACAACTCCAAGTACAGATAGCTCCGTGGCTCACGTCCTCTATGGAAAACATTAAAATCTCACCCGCAACTGGCGCGAGCGGTTTAAATCTCACCGACGGCTGACGGTATGCTAAGCTGATCAGTTGCGCTCTTCTCTCGGCCTGGTTCGATAAGCGAGCCGGCGCACACGACCACCGCGCCAGCCGCTGGTGAGATTTAAATGCTTTTTTCTTGAGGATGCAGGCCACGGACTTAACTATATTAAAGGCAGTGTTCACGATGAATATCGCCCTCGAGTTCGACCCAAAAATGGGATTGTTTGGTCGTGAGATAACTAATAGTGAAGAAACAGGGAAGAAAAGCGTCCAGAATAAGTCAAAATAACGGTTTCTAAATTCAGGGCGTGGACGAGAATCATGGGCCTTGCTGATTTTGGCAAGCGCGCGCTAATCGCGAAATCTGCGCAAATTGATAATGCTAACTGCGGCAGAGTTGCTTGGCAATTTGCCATCGAAACGTGTGCGGCGCCACAAGCTCGTCCGATTGGGGGGCGGACCGGGATAGGTAGGCGCACCGGGAGAGCTTTCAAAGCCGTTTGTATTCATTTCTGGCCAGTTTTCGTTGCTTTCTTCGACCCTATCCTCTACAGCACCTGCCAACTTAGTGTTTCACACCGAGACCTCGAGAACGAGATTTATCGTGAACACTGCCTTTAAAGGCACTGTTCACGATAAAAATCGCTTTTTTGTTTTTTTTTGCCTATCTTAAAACCGGTCCCATTCTGATTCCAATGATGCTTCTGGAATCGTACAAGACCTTTTGGGAATGGAGTTATGGTCCCTCAAAAATTGAGCTTGGGAAAATGGTGGACGAGTTGTCCGAGGCTTGTAACTTCCGTCTTTTGCAGCCGATGTATGCGAGCTGACCTGAGTAAATAGAGAAGTTGGGAATAAGGGGAAGAACGGGGCTATTGATCGGAAACCATCGCCCAACTCACGTTTTCGAGTGTTCCTTTGTTACGTCGAGGGGCGGAAAGGGGCGGGACTTGCCCACAGCGGCGGGGCTTGCCCACTTTTCTAAGCCGTTTTGCGGCTCCTGGGTAGCTTTTCGTCCCGTTTTTTCGGCGCTGTTCTGCTTCTGAGAGCAACGAGAAGCTTTTGTCATGAAAAATTCTAGGATATTAAGATAAAGATGTGAAGGAAGTGCAATGATACGTGGCGCTGTTTTCAAAAACTTTAGAGTGAGATTGACCTCTGTAAATATTAAAGGCAGTGTCTACGATAAAAACCATGTCTGATTTTTTGGTTGAGATCGGCAGCTGCGGGGCTAGCACAACCCTAACGTTGAAAAAACTAAGAAAAATAACGGTCCCCTACGGCCCCAAAGTTGGACACCCGTCAGCTCGCCACACCCAGATGCACTTTCCACGCCCACCGACGTGAACAAATGAATGCTCGAGATTGTGAGATGAGCGATGGTTTCCGACCAATAGCCCCGTTCTTTCCTTCATTCTCAACTTCTCTCTCTACTCAGGTCAGCTCGCATACATCGGCTGCAAAAGACGGAAGTTACAAGCCTCGGACCACTCGTCCACCATGCTCTCCTAGCTCAATTTTTGAGGGACCATAACTCCGTTCCTGGAAGGTCTTGTACGATTTCAAAAACATCATTGGAATCAGAATGGGACCGGTTTTAAGATAGGCGGAAAAGCAGGAAAACGTTTCCTATTGTGAACACTGCCTTTAAAGGCACAGTCCAACCTCAGAATCGTTTTTCTGTTCTTTCGCCTATCTTGAAAACGATCCCACGCTGATTCCAATGGTGTCTCTGTAAGCGCACAGGACCCCCTGGGAACGGAGTTACGGCCCTTCAAAAATCGAGCTACGGAAGCATGGTGGACGAGTTGTCCGTGGCTTGTGACTTCCGTAACTTGCAACCGATGTATGCGAGCCGACCTGAATGGATAGAGTGTCTGATAATGAAGGGAAGAACGGGGCTATTGATCGGAAATCATCGCACATCTCGCCACTGTTGAGCTCGAAAGATCGTAAAAGGGGCGTGCCAAAGTGGCTTCCGGATGTGGGCGCCCCAGGGTGGCTTCCTTCTATATCTCGCTTATTCGGAGGAATTGAGAGCTCGCACTTCGCAAGTGCTATATAGGGTGGGTCCACTTCACAAACATGTGGAAATCTCAGATTTCGCCCCTGAGCTTGGACTGTGCCTTTAAGGCGGACTAGGTTGACCACCAGGGCACTTAAAGGCAGCGTCCGCGCAGAAAACCGCACTTGGTTTTTTCATATCAATCCAATGTTTGAACCCAGTGGAGATAGTTGGCAAAGCTTGAGACCTCAAAGCTGGGTACTCGTAATGCTACAGCCTTTCGAGAACATCAGCTGGCGTCTGAAAAGGCGTTTTCCCGGTCGATCATCTAGCACAAGGAGCAGAAGCGCCACAACAGGCCCCGGCAAATCCCAATGTCCATAATCTTTATTTCGAGAAATTCTCGCGTTCAAACGTGTGTATCGCAAGCTTCTTATTTTAATAGGATTCCTGACACTAAAAAGTGTCGAAATAATCAATTTAAGAAGTTACAGGGGCTAAACACGAGACTGTGAACTTTCTGTGCACGTGTGCACGAACTGGAAAGTATAAGGTCTTAATAACTCTAATTCTAGCCCGTTTTTCACCGCGCTACCTTCATAGTTTTTCAGATTTTTGTAGTTTTTTCGATAACGTTTTTCAACGTAACCACTGCCTTTAATCATTGCATCATCAATCTCCCCAGTCGACAGAGCCATGTCTCCCGATGAAAAAATGCCAGTGTTCACATAAGCTGGTCAACGTGAGAGTGGCTCAGGTTGCAGAACTTGGACTCTTGTAGCCTCCCTGCACTCAATACACGGAAGTACCGTGGGGCACTACGGTACCCAAGCTAACAACCCATAAACGGCAGGTTTCTACAGAAGTGGAGCCGAAAATAGCATTCGAGGAAAAAGGGTGTAATATCGAGTTATGAAAACTGAGCAACCACCTCACAAGTGTGTTTCGATGACAGAAAGAGTATCGTGGAAACCAAAACACCTGTGAACTTCAATGTTTCTCTTTGATTTTGAATGAGAAGTTGTTTTCTAAGTGTCCGTATAGTTCTGAAACGATCCAAAGTTATAAAAACCCATTCAAAATTAGTGGAAATGGAGCTGAGAAAACGGAAGCTTGTGCCCCTCGCTTTTTCTCGTTGGTTAAATCTGAAAAAAATATTAGCGATTCGGCTAGGGAATCCGTTTGCTCAGCAATGCCAATTTTAAGGGTGTTCGCTTAGTTATGAAACGCACTGTATAGGGCGCCTCATCTGACACAGACGGGCAGTTTATTTGTCGAGGCCACTACTGGGAGGTGGTCCCAAGACCATTTCTGAAGGACAATGTCTCGTCACTGAAAGGATCCCTCATGACTTATGGTGACGAAGGCTTCCTCATTGCGTACCGTGCCGGAAATCATATTCATATTCTTTTTGCGCTCTAAGGCAGGAGTAACCTCATGCCCTTATCCTGTGTCCCATAAGTACCGTATGCCGTTGGAGCTTTCATGCCCTTTAGAGGAACTGGAAAAAAGAGAACAAGAATCAGCGACTGGAAAAAACCAAAAGAAGTCGCCGGACAGCAACCGCTGGAAACGAAATAGGGTATCGCTCAAGAAGAATCGCGATTGCCCTGATAGGTCTCCGCTTGGGGCGGAGAGACAGCGTCGCTCGCGCTACTCTCCGGGCCCACTCAGAGCGGCGATTCGCGTGGTTAGGTGAATACAAGTGATTTTTTCCAACCTTGAAACCATTTCTGTAGTCGGCACGATTAGGCGAATAGAATGATTTTCAGAGTTAGAAAATGTCCACTCCGAACAAAAAAGGCGTTTCCTACGCGGTTTCTGGTCACCGACGCGTTTTGTGACAGAAGTTATGGCTAGTATGGTAGTTTTCATGCTCCTCTGCGTGGCGCCGAACTCAGTGGTTGCAGATGATTCCAAGTGTTTTTGACCGGCTCCTCAGTGGAAATTTCCTTATCCGACCATAGGACGTCCGCATTGCGGCGCACGTGGGAAATTCTAGGTAACTTTTTGCTTCCTTCGTCACGATTTCTTCTCGCTCTATTTGTCAACAGCTGTTCTTCAAGCATACGAGGACTGCGATTTCCCAACTAGTCAGAAATATAGGTTTTTAATCTTTCTTGAGAGATTCCCAGCTTGCAAACTACACAAGTCAGACTTACTTCGTCGTTTCCTTTTTCTGAACATTGCAGACCATTGGCAACGAGACCTCCAGCCTTGTAGGCCATCGTTGTACCCCACGACAGGCCTGTCGCGGTCACAGAACAGTACGACGTGGCTGTCGCTGAGGGCCAACCGTCGCTGGCCCGAAGAACCAAGAAACATCAGACACGATACTGGATTTAGCTGGGTCGCTGTCGTTGGCACCCGTCGCAGCGCACTGCACTGCGACGGAGAGCCGAGCAGCTACCGATTACCGCACGGTTTCCACATTTCGGGCATAACATCCCCTTCCGAGCCAGCGACCGCGACAGGTGCTGCAAACTGTTCTTGTGAGAGCATTTTTCTAATTTGAGGGCCTGATCCCGGCACGGTTCGTACCATATAGCCGCACCTATTGCGGTCGCAAACTTTTGGTATAACAATGGCCGTAGGGATGTTCGGCGGTTTTGTCTTGGACTCATACCACGCGATAAAGGCGTCCCGATGCAGAAGGAGATCTTGTTGCCAATGGTCTGCAATGTTCAGAAGTGGAAACGACGGAGTAAGTCTGACCTGTGTAGTTTGCAAGCTGGGAATCTCTCAAGAAAGATTTAAATCCATATTCCTCGCTCCTGCTACTTTCTTTTAGTTTTTTTTGGGTTGTTACAACTTTCACCGTTCTTGACATGCGTCCTCTGCTTGAGTCCTATCCGGTTCCTTCTGGTTGCCGCAGGGTGGATCGGCCCATTCAATCGCCCGGGGTTCGTACTTACAAGGGACGACCCCCCGGGGGAGGTGACGTTCTGAAAAAAGTTTTTCTAAAAGTTGTGGGGGGAGGATATAGTAACATTACTGTATGTTGGGTTTTACCTAAGGGCCTTCTGATATTCCAGAAAAAAAGAAAAAACTATTTGAAACTACCTGTAACCTCTTTCTCGGAGCAGCTTGAGTGAGTTCATATGCTCGGCACACATTAATTTACAACAAAATTGCCCTATTCAAGGATTGACGGTTTGATTCTGGCCCATTCGCGAGATATAAGCCGTTTCCGAGCTCACTGTGCATTCCGTTCCTCGTATCACTTGATTGAAGTTGCCATTGCCGACGCCGTGCAGGGATGGTCGAGAGGATAACGATGGGGAATGCTAAACTATGAAGGGTTGTGGGTTCGATTCCCACAATGCAGCTTCTGGAGAAATTGTTTTGCATTTGTTCGATTGTTTATCCACGAGGTTTCTCATTCACATTTCAACTTGCTTTTTCCAATCTGGCTGGATTTACCATTTCTATCGCGTGAATCCCTGTAGTGTATGAGCATTTCCTCACCCATTTCGGGTTCATTGATAAATATTGTAATGTGAGCATCTTCTAACTTTGTATAACTTTGCTTGAGTAAAAGAGAACACCTTTCTTGAACACATAAAAGTCGTTTGCGAATCATCGGAGGAAAAAGCATTGCCATTGTAAAAAGCAGAGCGATGAACACTTTCTTAAAAATTATCATCATGGCCGCAGTTTTCAATTTCAGAAATCGACAATCGGTTGCCCAATACATCTGCTGACCCTTCATCGAAAACTACTAAACTTGGCTCGATCACGCAGAATTTTTTTTTCGATTATCTGGAGTTCGAGGGTGAATGAGTGAGCATATGGCAAAAAAAAGTCGAAAAAAATTTTTTTTCTATATTCACCCAAATGAAGCAGATTGAGGTAGATGGGTATTAGATATAGTAGCCAGCCAATTTTCGCTTCTGAAAAACCGAAAGCACAGCCATGGTGGTCGGTTGAAGAGAATGCGCTCGCTAATTTTTCATGTTTTTCTAAATTTTTGCTCTACCGGATGGTCCTTAGGTAAAACCCAACATACAACAATGTTACTATATACTCCCCCCACAACTTTTAGAAGAACTTTTTTCAGGACGTCACCTCCCCCGGGGGGTCGTCCCTTGTTAGATCAAAGAGGTTACAATGTATCCCGCCCCGGTATGGTTTATCCAGTTGCGTGATTGGTGCGGGAATATCTCCCTGTGACTCAGCACGTGAACTCAGTGATTATCGGCGCAGGCAATCGCCTGGGGGTTCGTGTCTAGATCATAGAGGTCCCATGTGGCCCGCCCCGGTATGGCTCAGCCAGTTGTGTGCTTGACGCGAGAATGTGTTCGTTGAGCGCACGGTTCTCTGAAAAAAAAAACAGAAATATGAACAGACAGATTTTCAATGTGGTGCAATAGTTCAACAACCTGAAAAAAGGTGAAATCGCTATAACAATGTAAGCGAGTAAATTTTGCCAACGCTGAGCTTACTAAACTGAAACTATGGCGTCTTTTTTGGGACGGTTTTCACATAAGCAGTTTTCTAGTAGTTCGTTTTTTTTCCTGTTTTTCTTCTGCTCTGTCCCTTCAGCCAGAGGTTTTATCGCCTAATCTCTAGTTATTTTTTTTCTTGTTGGCTGAATAAACTCTTGAATTGCATTGAAAAAGGCTTTCATTCCTCTTCAATATACAACTGTTCTCCAAGATTAAGCAGAATATGAAATAGCTAGCTAGCAAAAAAAAGGAATATGACAGATTCTCCGGAAACATTTTGAACGCACTAACCAGCCACCACTCCGTAGAAGAATAGTCCATCAAACGGAACTGTTTACGACGTGCGAAATGCTCATTGTTTGGTCAAAAACCACTTATAAGTGGTTTGACCCAATAAAAGTAAATCCTCTGAAACCTGGATCAAAATCTCCGTAGCGACTGCAAACTAAGATTCAAAAATACTCTTTAAAGGCAGCATACACGCTCAAAAATGCTATCGATTTTATGGTTTGAATCGAAGGCTTGGAGTCGCTAGTCTTGCGATTTGACAACAAAACCCCGAAAAATTCGATGAAAATGAAGTGAGAACGGGTAATTTTTCAATTTGGTTGAAAACAGACAACGCGCTCGCAAAGGCACGCGAGCACAAATATGATTGGACTATCGATGTTTCTCCACTCGCGTACTTAGTGCTGAACGTTTACGCCGTTTGAATCCTCGGAATCTCTTTTCTAGCAATTTTGAGCAGCGTGGTGTGGAACCCCGCCCACTTTGCCTGTAGAACCCCGCCTTCTCATACTACTTCATTGCTACATATTGCATACTACATTATGCGCTTTTGCTCGTTTTTTGACACTTCCAACGACGTAGGTGTTTTAGTATTAGTCGTCCGAGTTAACTAACGTCGTAATCTCAACTACTTTTGCGAGCGTGTATGCTGTCTTTAAAAGACACACCGAAAGTGGGGCAGTGGCAAGATGCTCTACGGTCACGCTCATTGTCGGGTGATCGATCCTCGCCCAGGGTCAACCAAGTCTTCTATACCTCCGGGGTCGGTAAATTGGTATCAGACTCGCCTGGGAATATAAAAACACTGTTATTACCATCGGCTGGCCCCCTCAAGTCATTGTATAGGCCCAATACACATTCAAAAAAGCTTCTACGATTCTAAATGGAAGTCGAATGTGTGGCGCATTCCCAGAGGATTGATTTACGTCGAGAACTTTATCCTTTTTTTCAAAGTCACACCTAATAAGAATTTATTTCGCGGTAAACAGCTAGGTCGTCATTACTATTTCTATTGCAAAAAGTTGAAAGCGCAGAAACACTTCCAAATTGGAAGTTCCAATGCGTGAAATTTTACTACAAAAAGCGCAGAAAATAGGTTTGGGGCCGGAATTCAATATCTTTCAGAAACGTTCTCCTTCCGGAAGTGTGGGTGTTTGAGAGACTTTTTCGCCATTATCCTCTTTTACAAGGGTTCATCCGCGCGAAACGTTGACACATATATGTCCTATAGGAAATGGTTTTTATTTCCAGAATTGCATTTACTTGTGCGGGCCACAAAAATGCAACCTGTGCGTCATTTTCGCCAAATAATTGACATACGTTTACTGCCCTGTGGCACCTGTTGAATAACAAGGGAAACCTTGCATGGCCATCCTCACCATTTGAAAGATGGTGAATGTTTTCTGGTCAATTCGGGATAGCTGTCTCCGAATCTGAAATGGGATTTTGCTGCGAACACCTCTAAACGGAGTTGTAAGCGTTTTTAAGTCTTCGCGAAAAGGTAAGTGTCTCTATCAGCCAATTTTTAGGTTGTTCTGAAAAATTCTTCCGGATGCAACTCAATACTTCCATGTTTGAGTATTTAGGGCACTGAACCCAAATCTAGGGTCTGTTTGTCGATATTCTGTGGTTTACTGCTTACGGTACATATATTGCCATTTAGTGTGAGTAACATACCTTAATATTTCGAAAATCGAAGGAGAGCGAACGTGGACATTTCGAAAATCAAAAAAGGTCCCCTAGTTCGTGCTGAGCTCACCAAATAACCTCCACGACGAAGTTTTGAGCAGAGATCTGAGACTGTGACCAAGGTACCGTATCCACACCGTAACCTACCATAATTAATCGAAATTCTATAAACTGGTCGCAAATTCGTATTCAGCACACCAGAAAACTCCTACGGAAGAAAATTCGGGTCTTATCTCTCAAATCGTTGTGGAAATCGTTGAATATCGCTTTTTGTCCTCAAAATTTTCCCCCGATTGGTACCTTTAATTGAAATATGTTGAATACTCTAAAAAACTGTTAAATAAACATGAGATCCGTGATCAGCACCCCAGAAAGACCCATAGAGAAATTTTGATTCCGATCTGAAACGTTTTTCTGAAACGCTTCCAGAACCACGCACTTGTACACAAAAAGGCTCTCAACAAACAATTACAGACCTCTAGTCTTTTCAGAACTGCAAAGTTTTGGCCCCTAGCGTATTCTTTCAAGAATAACGTAAACAACTTAGTACTCGAGCTCAGTACGTCAAATTACCACTTAAATTTTTGAGCAAAATTCATCCAAGAACTACAGACTTAACTTTCAGCTCAGCTGTAGGAATAACGAACTTTGACCGGACATAACTTTTTCCGATAATGTCTTCAGCAAAATCCGAGTTCAGATTCTCAAAAACCGTGCCAGAATTGACCGAAATAGATCCCTCATCTTTGGAATAGCGGGCTATCTGGTGAGTAAGGCAAGATTTTGCAGGAGCTGGATGTCATTCACACGAAGAAGGCCCGTCTTGATGGCAAATCGTTGCTTCACGTAGGCAAAAGAAAAGGCAGGCCAACCGATGCAGAGGTTTTTCTAAGCACTTTTTTCAGTATAATTCCATGTAAGCAAATTAGCTATTTCAGGAAGATCCATCACCGCTCACCAAGAAGCGTCGGCTTTCGAGGCTCCGGCAGCTTTCTTCGACTACATTCGACACGCTGTTTCGATCAGGTAGCCTCATGTTTCACTCCAGAAAATGCATTTCTTGGAAGATGAGACATCGTAAGCGAAGAAAACAGTGTAATATTATTTGATGTTTTCGCATAGCTTGGCCTCTCTAGTATAAATGTGCCATTCGTATAAATTCGAATCGATATAATCGAATAATTGTCTTTAGAATACGTATTTATTATCGGAACTTCTAAAATCGCGCCATTCGAATACTACTCGAAAATCGGACTTCAAAAATAGAGGCCATTCGAATCTATTCAGTATTCGAAGCCTAGTATTCGAATGAACACTCGAATGGTTATAATTTCGAGTAGTTCCGAATAAATCTGCCCCATCGTCGGTATTTAAGGTGAACAGTAGGTGGCCGTATTGACAGGCATGACCATGTCAAAGGATTTCGGAATCACTTGGCTTGGCGCCTCGTCGCGGGCAAAATGTGGTAAAGCAACATGGTTTGGTGTGCGTCCTCACCGCAGTTTCTGTGGTCGTCAGCGCTGGTGCAAATGATTGTTTTGACTAGGTCCACCCCGTTTAATGTGTAATTGTACCCAATGAATCTGTAACTAATAATATTTTGACCAGAGAATCAGAGGAGCACGTTCAAGTCCTAAGTTGTTCGAGAACCTCCAGTAGTTTTTTATCATAACATTCTTAACCCCCTACGAATGCCAAAATTGCAAAAAAAATGCTTACAGTGGCATAGCGATTCCTGCAAGTTCCAAGATTACAAAACCAAATGATACAAAGTTGTAGCATAAACGCAGCGTTTTTTAGACATATGAACCAGTTGAGAACTCGTGTAAATCGGTTTGCTAAACCTCGGATGGTAGATTGGTGGTAATAAATGGGGAAGAAAGTTGATTCCAAATACTTTGTCTGGCTTTTTTTTTTACTGAAAAAATGTTTACAGCGGTCATTAAAGGCAGTATTCAATGATAATTTCTATGTCGATATCATTAGCTGAAACGAAGGGTACCTGGCAGAGCTGCATTTGTTAAGATATTGTGTAAAGGCGAGAAAAGGAAATTTTTCTGAAGGCAACGATTGGAACCACCTCCAACCTATCACCAGAAATGGTAAGGTCCGTGGCCCATTGCAACAACAATGTTGAAAACCGGCTTGAAACGAGCAAAGATTCCCGAAACTGCCCCGAACGCCCCGAAACTATGCGGCCCCTAAACGTTGAATATGGTGTGCTTGCCCCACCCACTTCCTCGGTAGCCGCAGGGAAGTGGGTGGAGCGGGCGCACCACATTCAAGTTTTGGGACCGCATGCAGGGAAAAAAATTATGCAAAGGGGACGTAGCATACGCGCGCACACGCTCACGATCGATGGCACTAATATTCGCTCCGAAATAGAGGATACATTGACTGCTCAACTGAGTTCTTTTCAAGTTGTCGATTCAAGTTATTCGAAAAACTATTCGAATATATTCGAATCGAATTTATTCAAATATACCTATTCAAAATTCGGACCTCAAACAAGGAGCCATTCGGATTTATTCAAAAATCGGACTTCAAAAAAGGAGGTATCGGAATTTAATAAAAAATCGGACGCTAAAAAACAGGGGTCCTTCGAATCCAATCGATATTCGGTCTTTTCGTCTAGGGCACAAGTACAGGGTGCGCTTTAAATACGGTGACAAGGTTTCGAATCGCATCACATCGGCATATGTGCGTGCCTAATCGGCTTTTGTGGTCTGTTCTTTCCTGTGAACCTCTCTAAAAACTCGCTCAAAACTCTCAAAACTTACAAAGTTTCGTAGCACGGAATCGATTTCGAAATCAATGGTGGGAAAACGCCTGAGGGGTCCTCAATTTCTAAGAAATAAATCGACTCGTAGTCATTTTCGATAATCTTTCCTACTTCCCGTGTGCGAGTCAACAGAACTTCTCTAAGGGGATCGTTTTGAAGCAGAAGGTATCTGCTTGCAAACGTATTAAAGCTGAAGCCTTGAAACCCTCTACCAAAAGAAGGTGAAGACAAGTTGCTGAATTCCATACATACGTTGGCCCTGCCAATATCAGCGCACCCACATTTCCGTTATTTTTTGCATTCTCTGAAGACATACAGGCGGCTAACTTCGTGGTGGAGTGCGGAAGAATATTCTTCACCGAATTTTGTACTTCTCATTGGTTTTCAAGAGAATCGATAATCGATCGATTTTTGAGAAAAGTTTGTAAGATGGGTACAGATCGATAGAAAGCCTTCAAGGTACTCCAAGTTTGACGCCTGTAGGTCGTCAGGGAAACGAAAAAAGTGGCACGAATTCAGCTATCTCAAACACTGACCCGAGCCAAAAATGGGATTTTAGCAATTCGCCCTCACGTTCTTTTAATAGCGGGTCCTTGGACTTCAGCTGTGATACGTCTAGAGAAGACATCCTCTGCTTCAAAACGACGCCACTGGATTAGTTTTTTACGGTCACATGGGTGAACGAGCAACAATAACCAAAGCCGACTCATTGACGAGTTCCACTGTAAAAAATCGGGGACCCTTCAGGCTTTCGCTCACCATTTCCTTCAAAAACCATTTTGCGCTCCGAAACTTTGTGCAGTTGGAGAGAGAGAGAGGTTAGGTGAAAAGAACAGACTACAGAAGCCGATTAGGCACGCACTTATGCCGACTTGATGAGATTTGAAACCTTGTCACCATACACTCTCTAGTGAAAAAAAAACCTCGAAATCCTTCTTGCGGTTTTCCTGCATTTGGAGACCCCGCAACTGTCAGTTTCGAGGTTTTTCTGCATAAGGGGTTTGTGCCGTAACTGTTTTTCATGTTGTTTGTCGATGGAATAAGCATCCTATGGAAAAGTGGGAGATAACTGGTGAGAACTGGTGGCGGATCCTAATCTTTAACATCTTCCAACCTCATAAACCTGCGTTTTTGACGCGACAAAGTTCACCTGTGTAGTCTACCGGGCTCATTCATGAAACCGGGTCCGAAAAATGATAAGTGGTTTCCAGCGCAAACGATGCGTTTAACCGATTTTATGCTGGGAAGGGAAAGTTGCTGTGATCGGTTTCATTCCCAACTTTATCATAGAACATACGCGCTACGATCTCATCTGCAAATTGAAATCAAACATCGTGTAAATAAAACCAGGGATGCGCTGCGATATCACGACAGAGCAGAGTACAGTCTTAACTCGTGAGCGCGAGGCCAATGATTTTGTTTGCTCATAACCAGTAACATGTTGTTATTTAAAGACAGAGTAACGATAAAAACATTTCCTAAACAAGGGAACTGCTATTAGTAACATTGGCCATTCCGGATGAAATGTACTTCCCTAGAACCGTTTTTGACGTAGAATCCGATTATGATATTGGCAGCTGCCTAAACCCACTCCGAAAAAAAAGTTTAAGGCGCTTTTCGTCAAATTTTTCTTCCGTTCCAAAACGTTCCAAAACGCGCACTGGTCTCAAAAAAATCTGGAAACGGACCTCATAATTGTGTTCAGCACCCAGAAAAACCTCCTTGAGCAAAGTTTGGAGAAAGGCCTTGTTTTCAAAGTTTGAGCAGGAGCATACTGACAGCGTTTTGAACTTCTATTTACACCCATTTCAAGGCTCTGAAAGCGCTTTAAAAATGTCTCAGATTTGATTCAAAACCCTCCTGCGTGGGTTTTTCGGGGCGCTGATCGCGAATCTGGTTTATTTGTCGATTTTCCAGAATTTCGAATTGATTCGTTCAAAGCTTCTCATCAGGGCAAAATTTGATGGCAAATGGCGATTTTTGACGATTTTCGGAGTGCTTGGATAGATAAAGCTCAACTTGTCTCTCTGGGGGTTATTCACGGTAGATTACGCTCGGTACACGGTAGTTTGGTCAAAGTCTCAGATTTGACTCAAAATTTGTATGCGTGGTTATTCGTGGTGGTGAATACGAATTTAATGTCCATTTGTCGATTTTCAAAACACTGAGTTAGGTACAGTTCACTTCCGCACTGTCGTTCAGTCCGCGAAGTGCACGGTGATTGCGAAATGGTGCTGCGGCGCGGTTGCGAGCATCCTCAGACAAGGATGGGGGATCACCCGGGCGCTTTTCGCCTTTGGTGCCCAGGTGATCCCACTGCCCGGGTGATCCCACATCCCTGTCTGAGGATACTCGCAACCGCGTCGCAGCACTATTTCGCAATCAGCGCACACCTTCCGGACTGAACGGCATTGCGGAAGTGAACTGTATGTCCCCTAATTGGCAGGGTACCTACCGTAACCCGCAGTAAACTTCAAAATTTCAGATTCGTGTTCAGCACCTTAAATTACCTCTGTATACAAGTTTTGAGCGAAATTTTTATTTCAAAGCGCCCAAGCCTTGCCACTCGACTTTAGAAAACGCGGGTAGCTTTTTTCAGAGTGTCTTTAGGCAGCTGCTAAGATCAAAATCGGATTTCATGCTGAAAACGGTTCTAGGATAGTATATTTCATCCGGAATGGCCAGGCCGACTGAACGTAGTTCCCTTGTAAGTGTCAGGCAGAAATCGCAAGTATTAATGATCACTACAGGATTTCTGCAGAAAAAACACCGCGAAGATTGCTGTAGGAGCCAACCCCCGACTGCGCAAGACGACGAATTCTATTGGGCTGTTAATCAGTTTTCGTGTTTGTCAATAGTAGGGGACTCCGTTGCACACTCTAACCAAAGAAAATTTAAACAATATCCCAACATTATCCGTAGCCAAAAGCGATGAGCGGTCGGCACGCCCATTCGATTTTGTCCGCTTCCTCTGTCGACAGTTTTTCGACTTCTATGTATAGCAATTTCAGCGGAATTTTTGGTGGGACTCTTACAGTTATCATCCAAACAGACATACTTTCGATTTCTGCAAGAAACAACAAATCGGTTTTTGTGAATTTAGTCTTTGATTACTGATTTTTGGATAAGGTTTTATATTAAGGGCACAATATTGAAATATCGCATATCTAGAGCGTTTGAGGTATGTAAGCGTTACATAAAATCGGCGGCATTCTTAAAGGCAGTGTTCACGATAAGAGTCGTTTTTCTGTTTTTCCGCCTATCTTGAAAACGGTCCCATGCTGATTCCAAAGATGTCCCTGGAATAGTACAAGACCCCCTGGAAACGGAGTTATGGCCCCTCGAAATCCAGCAAGGAAAAAATTGTGGACGAGTTGACTTGTAACTCCCGCTTTTTGAAGCCGATGTGTGCGAGCTGACCTGAGTAAAGAGAGACGTTGAGAATGAAGGGAAGAACGGGGCTTTTGATCGGAGAGCATCGCTCATTCAACCACGAATTCAGGGAACTCGTCTAGGGCGTGGGCGGAGTGGCCCAATGGGTAGGCTGGCCCACGAGATTTTCACCCACTTACCGGCCGTTTTTCGTCGCACCTCCGTTTTTAATCTTCTTATAGGGGCCCAAAGTTTACGTTTTAGCCAAAAAAAGTGGGAAACTTTTTTTTTCGTGAACACTGCCTTTAAAAAGTTCTGCATTTTGAGTTCCGTCAATTGCGAGCGGTCGTACTACATGCCACTGCGTTTAAGATAAAGGGCTCTCAATGTGGTTACGAAAGGCACACGGCAGTTCGCCAGAGGCGATGTGTGAGATGCAGAACTTTTAACGAATGCTCCAGGTTTCATGAGGAGCGAGGAAAAACATGGTTAGAGTTTGGAAGAACGGTTTTTTCTTGGGTTACTCATAGCTGTATGGAAACTTCGAATGTTTGTCTAAAAACCTAGAGAAGCGTCGTCCATGAAAGGTTTCTTTGGCTTCATCTTTCTTCTTCGAAAATGATATCTGATTTCTCCCAGGGCGGCAATCACTGAACTGCCCAGTGATTTCTCGTCACGAGGGCTATGACGGATTCATTTTGTGGAGCCAAATATTTGCCGAAAAGGCAATCTCCAGGGAATTGTGATTTGGGCAAGATATTGTTTTTTTTCGACTTCTCAAAACAAAGCCATTGGCTTACTGCATTGGTCTTTATAAACTGGCTTTGCAGAAGTGAAACCTTCTGTGTCGATCAAAAATCAAAAAAGCCAAAACCAGGTACAGTCGGCATGGATTCTTGAGATACTTGGCATTTTTCATCGAAGGTTGACGCAAACTCAGTACACCTAAGTATTTTATAGCATATGGAGCCGAGTTCTAGCCAACCTTCAATAGGGAACGCAAAGTATTTATCACTAGAATCCATGCCGACTGTACTTTGTTCAGCCTCACGTCAGATAACTGCGAGAAGTAATTCGATTTGTTGCGTAAAGCCTCATTCATTGCCGGTCGCTTCGACTAATCGCGGCACTGCCAGCAGTTACAAAACCCTTCGCGTCAACAGATCTTGCACTGAGTCGCAACGGTTTGGAGCAGTTTTCAGTTTCAGTCGCGAACGCTGAGCGACTGGGGTGTTTCATAGCTGATTGAAGCGACCTGCTTGATTTTGTTTGGTCGCTACGAATAGTCGTGTCGCTTGCATGATGGAAGCGATTCGTCGAGTCGAAGCGACTAGGCCGTAATCTTTCGTCGAGACGTAGGGTATTCCACCCCAAGTTACAGACTCCACACTGAATCTCGCGGCATTTTCCGTAAATCTCGGTCATGTTTCACGCGGAACTTCAAATCGATTCGTCTAGAAATTTCAGATCGCGGCAGTTTTGTTGGTCGCTTCGACTTCAAGTCGAAGCGGCCAGCTATGAATGGGGCTTAACATGATGAACTACATAATTTTTCTGCTTTATGATGTATATCGCCGCATCAAGGTGTCTTATGAGCCTTACATTGCAACACTTTAATGACAAAACTCAAAAGGATTACACAAGGAAGACCACATTTGATACAGTACGTATCTGCAAAGGTGTCACCAGTCCAACTGTAGTCTGGGCAATTAGTTGAGGCTATTGGAGATACAGTTAGGTCCGTGGCTTGTTTCCTCTAGAAAAAACATTTAAATCTCACCCGCGGCTGACGGTGTGGTAAGCTGCTCAGCTGCGCTCTTCTTTCGGCGTGAATCGACTAGCGAGCCGGCGCACGCGACCACCCTCGCCAGCCGCGGATGAAATTTAATTTTTTTTTGAGAAAACAAGCCACGGGCGTAACTATAGATCGAATCCCTGAAAAACGCTCTAGAGTCTGTTTATACCTGGACGTTTTGTTGAATATGGCCTCCGGGCAGATTTCCCGATTAGAGAATCTCAACAGTTACAGACGTTGCCGTAAAGCTAGCGAAGCAAAACACCGAAGTATGACTAGGCCTTCAGTCTGGCCTTACTTCTTGGATGCGCTCCCATCCTATCATAAAGTTCAGGTAGCGAAGGCTTAACGCTAAACCCAGCCGAGCGAATGGACGAGGCACGATCACTGCCGCGAGCCGTGCGGCTATTGCGAAACCATCGTTCCAGCGGGTTTCGATCGCTTACGACGATCTACCGCCGCATCCCCGCCCATTCACTCAGACTTAGCTCTACGAAGGCAACATATTTGGAGGAGTGAAGGAAATTTTCTTCCGAGGAGGGAAGCTGGTGGCGAATTCTCCGGTCTATATGGTACTTTATCGGGTTTCCCTGATTAAGTTGTTTCAATAGATTTCAATAATATTAACATGGACGGCCGGAACAGGCTCTACTTGAACGATACAAAAATCTATGCAAATAGCAGATTTCACAAGACCAGATACACCGTTTGAAGAATAACTTCTCTCGAACAACATGACAAAACGCCGAATTCTTTCTCAATGTATATTTGTCAACAATGGCAGTAGAAAAACCAGCCTCACGCACACTTCGACACCCGAGCGAGCAATTAAAAAACATCGATAAATCTGTAATGAAGTGAACGCAGGTGAAAAACAACGGAGAACACAATGACTAATTTCCTTTTATAAATTATTCTTTTATAATGGCCTAAATGTTGATATGCTGAAGCCCGAGACGTACTCCTTACCTAAAGTTGAAGAATACTTTCTCTCAGGGAATATAGCAAAATACGGCTCCGTGTTATAAGTCGCTTGAAATGAAGGTTTTCGCCTTACAAGAAGTACACATGGTTTTTTTAGTCTAATTGTTCTTATCGATTTGCAAATCGGCAAAGTAGAGACTTCTCCTCCCTCACCTTACCGACCCAAAAAATGATAAAAATAACTCTACCAAAAGCTCCAATTACTCTACTGAGGATAGAAAAAAATAGTCATTTGAATATTCGAGTATCGCTTGACTAAATGTATCAAATTGATTGCGTTTGTATATTCGACTGGTTCTATTGTATATTTGAGTTACTTAGTTTTCCGAAAATTTCTATTCATTCGTTTATTCAATTTATCCGATTTTTCGAATTTTCAATTTATTCGGATAACAAACTCTTTGCTTTTAAACATCCGACCGATTTTGGGTGGCGAAATTCGATCATTCATCTAATGGGGAAATGCTCAAAAATATTCTTGGAGTACTCGAAAAAAAATTGAAAATTCCGATAATTATTAGAATACTTAGAATGCTTTGATGTTTTACAAAAAAACATTCAAGTGGAATAGAGGGCTGGTTTCCGAATTGTTCATCCATTCAAAAAAGTGGCCTAATCCAGATCCATTTTCATTCAGAAATGTCAAGAAGCATAATTCGCTTTAATCATCCGTTTGGGTGAGCTATGTGTGCAATATTCGAAATATTCGTTCATACGAAAAGAATGTTGAATACCCATCCCTACCAATTACACTGCGACATAGCAGAGAGACTTTCAATATTGTTTGGGCGAGTTCCAATAATATGTTCGCGAGTTCTTATCCAGGCGTCAACCACATATTCCACCGATTTATTTGCTTCGAGGACGTTTTTCTGCCGTCATCGAACCTAAAAACAAATTATGAGTTCCAGCGACGACTGAAATGTTTGAAGAACGGATGACAAGCCGTCGCACTTGCATGCAGACATTGTCTTGACCATACCCACCTCGTCATTTCCTTCCCGTGGGTTTGAAAACTCCAAGTTCAAGGCTTTCTTCCTCAAAGCTATTATACATTTCCATAAACTCGTTGCTGGTTTCGCTTCCATTCGTATATAGCAAAGATCAATGGCATGGACCATTTGTTTATGTTTGTAACACTTGGCATAAGCAAGCAAATTCAAACGGCTTGGCTGCGCCTATTTGAATGAAGAAAAGAATAACATTAGTATGGGTAACGAACGCTTCACTCATTCGCTAAAAAAACGTAGACCTAATTGTCTTCAATTACACTATGTAACAAATTTTCACTTTTTTCTGTTCCTAGGTTTAAATTGTGTTTTCCTAACCTGTTAGGTCTAGAACAGACACGAAGTTGCTGTTATCCCAGGAAAACTTCGCTTTTGTGACTAGGACAATGAAATTTGGAAAATCGCGTGTTTATGTAAGAGAATTTTTCCTGACTTCCAAGCATTGTATTAAAATTTTTTATGTCTAATATATGTGAGAAATGACTTCATTAAACACAAACTTTGCTTACACGACGACAGCGCGAAGAAAACTCGTTTTTTTTCAAATACAATACCGCCCGTATCTTTTGGTCATTGGGCGCGCTACAGCGCCGGAGCGCGCCGTTTGGCGTCGTTTTTGAATAACTCGCTTCAAAGTGGTTCAATCGGAAAATGGATGCCAAATTCAGAATCAGCATCAAAAATGCGATCTACTGAATGTATAGAACTTCAAAATGGAGCTCATGAACAGTGAAACATTCCTAGAACCTTTTCACACTGAAAATGGAAATTAAGAGAAAATTGAAATTTCAAATTTCATTTGTTTTTTCGGGAAAAAAAGATTGAAGATTTTCACGATTCCCACATTTTCGAAATAAATTCATATAATGAAATAATTCAAAGGAATTCGTTCATGGGATTCAACGAGAAATCTGGAAAGAAATTCAAAATTTGTGGTCTCAGTGAAAATTTTCACTTTCGATAATTTAATTATTTTTTTGAAAAGTAATCGGAAAAGGTCAAGAATTCTATATTTTTGAAACAATTTCTGAAAAAATTTATGCGCTATACACGAAGAACATAGAACTCGAGGAGTATTTCAGCATGAAAATTGAAATTGGTCACTTTATAAAAAATTTTATTTCTTAATAATTTTTTTTGAACTGTTCATTTTTGGTGCATTTCCGTACACTGGCTGATTCTGGACATGATTTCTTCGTGTGAGGAGAAAAACAAAGATTGCAAAGCGAATTCCTCACATGGTTGTTGGAATGCGCTCTGATACCTACCTTTTTTGAATGTGAAATCAAATAATTAACCAAATTTCAAGGCGCGATTTCCGTTTAACTTTTAGTACCTGAATTCTACTCAAAGTTTTGCAATTTATCTCAAAATAAGTCACTAATATAGAAGAACTTCGTGGTTTTTCCACATTAAAATCCAAAAATTGTTAGGAAAAATGACTTGTTTATTATTTTTTATTATTTTTTTTCGCTGTCAAAATGTTTCAGAAGAAACACAGAGGATAACAATGTGCATATGAATGTTCTAAATACGAGAAAACGTCAAGAAATCCACTTATAACAACACTTAAATGCCAGCCCCATTTGGACACGAGGGACATTGGATGGCTACCGCAACCCAAAATCTTCCACTGAGTTTCATTTTGGAGTTCTATACATTCAGTAGATCGCACTTTTGATGCTGATTCCGAATTTGACTTCCATTTTCCGATTGAACCACTTTGAAGCGAGTTATTCAAAAACGGCGCCAAACGGCGCGCTCCGGCGCTCTAGCGCGCCCAATGACCAAAAGATACGGGCGGCATTGTAGAAAGAATTTGATACATTTTCGGCACTATGATCAGGTAAAAACAAAAAGTGCACAAGGAATAGACCAACACAGTTGAAAACCACTCAACAAGGTGCAGCAATGTGTAGACTTTCTGGATATATGATTGTACTGAGAATCACTCTCTCGGAGTTGCACACAAATATAGTCCCCATCATGTTTTGTTAGACTGTCTTTGGTAACGACGTTCAAAGTCCAATATACCTTGATGAAAGGGTTCGCCTTGCCCGTTGAATTTATCAAGTGGCGAATCAACGATATGGACTTTCAGAGACATTCTGCATCCCGTTTTGGCGTAATTCTTTGTGAGAGTGCACCAACTCCACATAGCTTCCAGCTCTGTGATCACCTAGGAAGCCGTGAACAACTGCAACGAAACTGCTCTAAGCCGTTCTCTCCGTCCTGTTTAACAGCTTTGCGAAATCCTCACATAGTATGATCCTCTTGATCTGTAGACGAATATACCAGCCCAGACCTCAGACTAGGACAGAGTCGTTACCAAGGACAGTCTAACGAAACATGATGGGGGACTACATTTGGGTTCAACTTCGAGAGAGCGTTTTACAGTGCAATCGTAAATCTAGAAAATCTACACTTTTCTGGACCTTGTTGAGTGCTTTCCGACTGTGTTTGTCTATTCCTTGTGGATTTTTTGTTTTTACCTATTCATAATGCCTAAAAAAATGAAAATCTTTCTATTTTCGCAAAAAACGGGTTTTCCTCGTGGTGATGTAGTGTAAGCAAAGTTTGTTTTCAACGAAGTCATTTCTTCACATACTTTGGACATAAGCAATTGAAATATAACATTCAGAAGCCAGGAACAAAATTCGTCTTACATAGTGTTATGACATTCTCCAACAACAGAGATTCTGAGCACCGAGATGAGCGCTCGAGTTCGCTTTCTTAATTTTGGCAAACCAATATCTCGAGATACACTCTATATTGCTCGTCGCAGTATAAACCGAGAACTAAGATATAAAGCGATTTAATGAGGTTGATCACTCGATACCGGGTCTATCCTTAGTCCCTCCCTTCCCTTATAAATTGCCTCGGTAATTCTCATCCTTGAATGTGACTGGTCGGGGTAAGTCCTGCATGACCATCATTGTCGTATGCGGTTCCCAGTGACCTATAACTACGACATTCAGCGCTCGCAACCACCCCGTTGACTACCTTTCTTTAATCTGGTATGTATAGCTTGGGTTGCTAGGATGAGTCCGGGCGGAGTAAGCAGCGGAGCGGTCGGTGATGCAAAGTGTAACAGTGATGAGGAGATTTTGACGTGATAAGCTCGATAAGCCATGCTTTGACCGGTTAAAAATGAGCGGCCTAGGCTATACTTCCCATGTAACTGTATAATATCTTTATACTATGTGAGCATGTTATTGCATTGTTGAAGGTCTGAAGAAGCCATTATTGGCGAAAGCTTGCCAAAAATAAAAGGTTGAAGTGGGAGAGTCTCAAACTACCAAAAAAAGAAAGACATACCGAGAAATGATTGATCCCGATCAATGAGTTCGTGTATTATGCGGCCACTCGAGACATTTAAAGGCAGTGGTCGCGCTCAAATATGCTTGTCGTCTTTTTCTCTCGAAACCCTTTTCTGAGTCTCGAGTAGTAGGACCTTTAAAAAAATCGCGAAAAAACCACTGCTTTGGGCCAAATTTGAAGCCTGAACTTTGTTGTCTTTTGATGGTGGACGAGCCCACTCCACTTCATCTGCATCGATGACCTCTTATATCAAGAACATCAGCTGGCTTGAAATTGAATTTCAATCAATGAACTTTCGGATTCATGTACACATCTAGTCAAAAACATTGATTGAAATGCTTGTTTTCATTGTTCTATTGTTTTATTAGGTAAATTTGCTTTTATTTCTTCCTCTGAATGTCGATGATTTTTGACTGCTCGGCATGAGACTGCGATCTTTTTGGTCGGCGCTGTGCACCTGTGCACGAACTGACTTCTTTGTGCCCTAGAAACTCTAATTCTAGCACGTTTTTCACCGCTCTACCTTCATAGTTGTTCAGCTGTTTTTGATCTAAGCTGATTTTTGTAGTTTTTTCGATAACGTTTTTGATCGTGACCACTGTCTTTAAGAAGCTGGGTGATACTTAAAGGCAGTGTCCACGATAAAAAATATGTCTGATTTTTTGGTGGAGATCGGCAGCTGCGGGGCCTACCGCAACCCTAACGTTGAAAAAACTAAGAAAAATTAGCTCGGAACGGTCCCCTACGGCGGCAAAGTTAGACACCCCTCAGCTCGTCACACCCAGATGCACTGTCCACGCCCACCGACGTGAACAAATGAATGCTCGAGATTGTGAAATGAGCGATGGTTTCCGATCAAAAGTCCCGTTCTTCCCTTTATTCTCAACTTCTCTCTTTACTCAGGTCAGCTCGCATATATCGGCTGCAAAAGACGGAAGTTACAAGCCTCGGACAACTCGTCCACCATTTTCCCTAGCTCAATTTTGGAGGGACCATAACTCCGTTCCTAGAAGGTCTTGTGCGATTCCAAAAACATCATTGGAATCAGCATGGGACCGTCTTCAAGATAGGCAAAAAAGCAGAAAAACGATTCTGATCGTGAACACTGCCTTTAGAGATTCCGTGTACTTCTGGTGGGTTTTTAGAAAATTACAAATCAAGCCTATTGTGTTTGACAAAATTACTAAAAAAATTAGGGTCTATCATAAATTACTATGAAAAAAAAACACTGAAAAAGTGAAGAGTCTACGATGAAGATACGAAAGGGGATTGAGTTGGGTAACAGCACGAAATATGTAAGAAAAAAGTCCTACCAAAAATGAAGCATTCTATCGGTTGCCGACGTTTCCCGTTATTCCTGAGATGGAAATATTAGAAAATGATGCTAAGCTGACAATCACAACATACATATAAGGATTGAAACCAGTCGTAACAGGACATGAGAAAGACTCACAGGGTCATCTGATGAGGCGGGGAGCTCGTATACTTATAGGAATACTGATTAGCCGCATGCTGCGAGCGCGCGTCCGCAATAGCACACACTACATAGATTTGACGCCGAAATAGAAGGTGCACCAAATTATTTATTAGGGTGGATAATGAGTGCCTTGCCCTTTCCTTCAAATGGAGATTGTGCATCAAGTTCAGCACATTTTTTGGGAACACTTTGTAGACCGTTCGAAATGTAATTATTTCCTCAATAAGATAACACAGATGGTTTCCTTGGAAGATTTCATTTCATTGATTTTCGAATCGATGATGTGCTGAGTCAAAAAGTGACCTTACTTTAATGGTCCGAAAATTATTGAGAATGAAGTGAATCTGGAAATCTAATTACATTACCTTGTTGAATAACAAATTGTCTTTCTAGCGCTTCATAACAAATTGTCAACGTTTTTGAAATTCACCGCGCATTTTGGAAGAAGGCGTAAGCACTATTCTGAAAGATTTCTTCGGATAATAGGTTCTCGTGTTCTAAAATATTGATACTTACTCGCAAGAATAGAACTCATTTGAACAGTTTGATCATTTAGGTATCCTCCTTTGTTTTTGATAACGGCTTCCACCTCTTTACCAATTTATTTATGCCATCCCGCCAAAAAATGCTCTGGCGGGTAGTTAAACCGTGCTTATGATATGTTTTTTGAGGTCATTGTCATAGTCAAAGGAATTTTATAGACTTTCAACGACTTTTTCTGAGTTGCTAAAAAGCAAGTTCTTTGCTCTGCAACATAAAGGAGCAAAATTTTGAGATCCAATTCATTTTCACCGATTTTTGAACAAATAAAGTGATGTCACTTTTCCACTCTACACTTCGGCAATTTGAAAATCGTTAAACTGTTACATTTCGAGAAAAAACAGCTATGCTTTCTAGTAGAAGAACTAGTTTTTTTGTTTACTCGATAACATGTCGACAAAATTTACGAAACTCGATGCTCAATCTCCAATTGAAGAAACGCCGCAAGGACTTATTCACCAACCCAAAACAAAAGGAAATTCGGTACAGTACAAACCTAGCTTACATAATCTCCATTATGAGATTGAACTTTTCGCACTCGCAAAATCGAGATATGCTGATAAATGAAGAAATACATGTAGTCGTTAACGACTGGATAATGGGATATGGTTTGAAGGCGTCATATTTTCTTATGTTTTCGAGGATAAATCTATCAATATGATCTATACGGTTCCAAATTCATAAATTCGCATGTAACGTACATATGTATTTAGAGAGAAAACCGAGCGCTTGTTGTTCCGGAAAATGCCTGGTAGGGGTTTCCCGATACGATGGATTTGAGGAGAATAGTTCTGAAGCTTGGAGACATTTGCATAGCTCATAGTGTTGAATATTGGGGTGGACATGTCATTAAGATACGCACTGGATACACTACATATACTATAAGATGGTATTAGGATTTGTCCATGTGTGGAGCCGTTGGCGTATACCAAGTATCCTCTATGTCGGGGCCAAGTTTACTTTGTTCCTCAGCTCGAGTGTGCTGCGGAGCGAGTGGAGAGACAGAGGGAAGGTGTTGAGCAGAAGGAGACGCAACTTACGCGCGCCTGCGCAAGCGATCGACTGAAAAAATTTTTGCTCCGAAGTAGAGGATACAGTCCAGTGCAGCGGAAAAGGCGGTGTCGCAGTTGCGTATTTTCACTAAGCATACCGTAGCCACGGCTGGCTCAGTTCCAAGTTTGCCAACAATCCATAGTGAACAGCTGATATTTCTTATCTGGGCTATGGTTTTTTCTGTCTCTCTCATTCCGTCGTCTTATTCTCGCCTGTACCCTCTATAAAACGTCGTAATTCACATAATTCGAGGCGCGAGCTGCGCGAGAATGACGCCCGGCCTCCCTTTGTCCTACCCTCTCTCACTGCCTCTAAACTCCGCTCAGGACCAGCACGCGTAGGAACCAAGTGAATTTCGTCGTTTTAGGGCCTGTAGCTGTAGTAAATAATTTAGGTGTGTCGATATTGTGTGTATGCGGTAGTCCGGAATTTGGTGGAACACGAGCCGAACTGTCAGGCGATTATTCGTCATAGTTTCTAGAGCGTGTCGTTCCTGAATTCCTAAATCGAAGAAAAATCCGGGAAAATCCCGATTTCCGACGTTTTATGTTTTCCTTCCGCTTGGCCCTTTAGCCTTTCGCCATTTGGTAGGGACAGACACATACAGCCGATTCGTTCGTTGGTTCAGCGTGTTTTGCTTAAAGGCAGTGGTCGCAATCAAATATGCTTGTATTCTTTTCCTCTCTAAACCATTTTCTGGGTTTCGAGTAGTAAGTAGGACCTATGAGGAGACATCGCAAAAAACCGCTGTTTTGGGCCAAATTTGAAGCCTGAACTTTCTTGTCTTTCGATGGTGGACGAGTCCACTCCACATCATCGATGATCGCTAATATAAAGAACATCAGCTGGCTTGAAATTGAATTCCAATCAATGAAGCTTTGGATTTATGTACACATCTAGTCAAAAACCTTGACTGAAGTGATGCTTTCATTGTTCAACTGTTTTTATTCGTTAAATTTGCATTTATTTCTGTCCTGTGAATGTCGATGATTTTTGACTGCTCGGCATGAGACCGCGATCTTTTTCGTCATCGCTGTGCACGTGTGCACGAAACAGCTTCTTTGGGCCCTAGAAACTCTAATTCTAGCCCGTTTTCCACCGCTCTACCTTCATAGTTTTTCAGTTGTTTTTGATCTGAACTGATTTTTGTAGTTTTTTCTATAACGTTTTTCTCATCGTGACCACAGCCTTTAAGACATTACGAATTCATAGAAATACAAAACATCAATTACATGAACTACTTGGTTTTCAATTAAATTATGTCTAAAGTTCTCTCTAGAATGTAGTAATATAATGTATAGTAATCTTTTCAGAATCTGGTAGCAACTTTCCAATGCGAGACCGATGTCGATCGCTCGATGGATTTCAGAGGAAGAATTTCACACCTGCTGTGGTGTCCACTTCAGGAAGTTTCGGTGAGTTTTTCAACTCCAATCCAATGATCCACAATCGTGATTACCGAAAACAGTGCATTCTGAGCCTTTACTTACAGAGAGCTGCACCAATGTTCGCCGAAAAGAGTTCCCGATACCGTGGTTGGAAGCGCTGTTTCTGCCGGAATTCCCATCTCGCAGCTCCATTAACGAGCAGAACTTCACAGTAAGAGAAAGCTTTGGACTTTCTTGTTAAGCCCGACCTCTGGAAAAATCAATCCAGAGGCACTAGGCTAGGGCCCAAAGGAATGAAAATATTATTCCAACCATATTTAAAACACTTCCTCCTTCGTGCTCTATACATCAACAGTGTGGTGTATCCAACTTTGGTCGCTGTAATAATAACAATGATACCCGGTTTGCCCGAACCGGCTAGTTCCTTTTATCAGAGAATATGGCGCTTTATCTGTTGCGCAATTCACCATCTTACCATATAATGTTTAATAAAAAGATAAAAGGCATCCTGCGAATCATTCTCGGCGATTCTTGTAAACGACTGATGCCCATCATCCACATAACGAATCTTTTGAGTGCATAGCGTTATTTCCGATTTTTTTCTTTTTTTTCAAATATCTCTCTTCAAAAAAACGCAGCAATAGAAAGCGGAAAAACTAAAAAACGCTGCGCATCCGAATGGTCCACATGCAGGGTTTAGCAGCCCGTTGGCAAGGGCCGCAAAATACTTACGACCGCCCCCTCGGTGGTGAGTCCACGCTACAAACTCTACAATGTTTTTTTTTTCTTTTTTTTTATAAACTTAGTATTTTTTGGCAGCAGAAAAATTCACGATCCCAGATCGAACTTTACGTTTTTTCTTAAAAACATCATGACCCCCCTCGCCACCCGTTGGCAAACTATAAACACAACTATAAATACCACGCTACGTAGGAAGGCATTCTTACGCGGCTATGAGCTGAACTCCTTGTTACCAGTAGTCCTTCCACGCAATATCGCACAGCCTTTCACTCTCCTATGTATTGTCAGCTCCACCACAATAAATGGCTAACTCTACGAAGTTGGCGACGGATCACATGGAAATAACAGTAATTATGTATGTTCACCTATGATTGTTGAATATGGACAGAATGATAGTTATCTGAAGTTTTATGTGCCAAGTCGCCTCCGTGCGTCCTATTTCAGTACAGGATGTGTTATAAAATTTTTTAGTACGGATACATAGTTCCTTTGCGTGCGCGTGCGGAGCGGGTGCAGGCTACGGCGCGAGGTGTGATACAAGTCAACTTTGTCCGACCCCCAAGTTAGGCGATTTATTCAGCCCCCCCCCCCTGTGAAAAATCGATGGCGACGACCGGGGGTAAGGTCCTCACTCCTTCAGCGATGATGACAACAAATGTTTGTTTAGCGACTGAACTCGACATTGATCAGTGCCCAGAGGGCACAAAGGTGCGGTTCTTCGGGCATTGAAACCACATCTAGTATATGGCTGTCTAGACGTGAAAACGCGCCCAAAATTTCATAAACGCAGCTTCAAGCAGAAGAGCGCTACATGGGGTGGGCGGAGCTTGTTTTTATGCCCTGAGGGCACATAGGTGCAGTTCCGGGCACAAAACTTCCATTTTTACATATGGCTGTCTAGATGTGAAAACGGACCCAAAATTTCATGGACGCTGCTTCAGGCCGAAAAGTGCTACATAGGAAGGGGTCCACAAAAAATTCTCAAGTTCGTGATTGTTGTGAAACTTTTACAAGTATTTATCGAATTTTTAATTGGGGAGTTTCGCTTTGCTATAACGTGCGGAAACCCTAGTACTGGACCAAAGTAACTAATATGGTCCTTTTAGCTGGTTTAAAACTGTCTTTAAAGGCCTATTTTAGGTGTGATACAATCGATTGTATCACACCTAAAAATGGGTCTTCAAAGACTGTTTGAACCGGCTAAAAGAACTGAATTAGTTACTTGGGTCCAGTACTGGGGTTTCCGCGTATCAAAGCGAAACACTCTAATTGAAAATTCGATGAATACCAGGTTGTTCAATAAGTTTTGTCGTTCGATAAGAAAAACACAATTTTATGGTTCAAAATACACTTTATTATTCAGTATAATTTCCCTGAACATTGATTCACTTTAAAAGAATAAAAAAATGCAAAAAAAGTTTTAAAAAAATCCAAGTCTCATCCATATTGATGAATCGACGCACAAAATCCACTTCATCCCTTTTAAAACGCCCCAAATGTGGCTGAGAAAGTCGCATTCGAATGTTTTTGTTTAATTGTTAGCGAAAGCGGCACCCATTGTGCACAAGCTTTCCAAAACCCAAAATTTCACTTGAAATATGGCTCACACTGCGTAATGAGATGTGTAGAGCCTCTACTAAATCTCTCTCAGTCAAACGACGATCTTCCAAAACCATATCCTGTATATTGGCTATGATTTCTGGTGTTGATGCGCTTTTTGGACGTCCTTCACGTGGTTCGTCTTCAAGACTTGTACGTCCACGTTCAAATTCAGCAGCCCATCTTTCCCCTGTTCTAATTGTAGGTGAACAATCATTACACACGTTTAACATTCGTTCGTGAATTTCTTTTCGTTCTACACCTTCCAAAAATAAGAATTTTATCACTGCACAATTTTCAATTTTTTTCTATTGCTGTGACACGGCGACACTAAATGGCTTGTAAACAAAGAATTAGTTGACGAAACTTCACATGCGTTCATATGAAGAGTGTAACAACAAAACAAAAAATTTTTGGGCTAGAAGCAACGCCCTCTCTTATCGAGATTTTGTAAACCTTGTACAACCTGGTACTTGTAAATATTTCACAACATTCACGGAATTGCACATTTTTCCATGGGCCCCTTCCTATGTTGGGGTTTCCGGCTTGAACCTGCGTCCTTGAAGTTTTGGGTGCGTTTTCACTTCTAGACATCCATATAAAAAATGTAAGTTTCGTGCCCGAAACTGCACTTATGTGCCCTCAGGGCATAAAAACAAGCTCCGCCCTTGGTATGTAACGCTCTTCTGTTTCAAGCTGCTTCCATGAAATTTTGGATGCGTTTTCACATCCGGACAACCATAAAGGAAATGTGGTTTTCATGCCCGAAACCGCACCTATGTGCCCTCAGGGCACCAAAAATCTTATGCTTCGAGCGGGATCGCACCATGTTTGTGGCCTAACAGGGCGATTTCATGAAGGAAATCGCAAGAGATATCTTAGTGAACATTGCTCTTCTGTAACGGTCGACTATCCATCGTTTCACAGCTTTACAAAAATTTTGACCTTTTGCGGGACTGAACCTGTGAATTCTAAATCGCCTAAAAATACATCTTAGATTACCAAATTCCAGAATATCTGTGCCATTCCATTGACAGGATAGTCCGCTTGTAGTGACCTCCATGACAGTGAATACTCAACACCACTGCTGCTGACTTATCCAGGTGCGCTTTGGTGGCACACTTTACCTGGCCACGACTCCTTCTCCATGTCAGAGTCATTAACGATGACCATGCTAATATTGCCTATTGTCTTGCATGCTTCCTCCAACAGTGAAATGTCACTTCTTCTTGTGAGTTCTTGTCTCACTTTAACGTCTCCATTTCATATCCTGCCTCATTTAATTTGCGCAGTTTTTTTCGTTCACTCTTCACTTTCCTTTTTGATTTTCAGTCTCATTCCACCCTTTTAGTTTGATCTCCATTTTCAATTTGACATCTTATTGTGGTCTCGCTTTGCCGTCTCAGTTTGCCATCATTTTTATACTAACGGTATGGCTCTCAACCCCCCCCCCCCCTGAAAGGAGTCCTTCTTGGTTCTTGGTTATTCGAAGGTCCGATCCCCTGTGATACATCACACCTCACGCCGAACCCTGAGCGGGTGTTAAAGACAGTGAGAGAGCCGTGGGCAGCCGCAGGTAGCAGCATCGCACGCACGCACGCGCGATTAGCGATGGGGACTTCGTTCTTCTACAGAGGATATCTTCATTGAACTAAACACTTTCCAACACCGACCGAGCCGCAGATGTATGGAGCGAAACGGAATGTTATATTAAAGTATCGACAATTACACATTCCCTGCGAAAACCAATCGTTCTGCTTCTCACTCCGCCTGGTCCACAATGTTCGAGAAATGCTTGCGCTCGGTCGTTTCCTTCCTATGCAAGTGAATCTGGTGAGTTGAATTCAAGCAAGGGCGCCAATGGGCACTACCAAAAGACCTCATAACGCTCTCTTCAAATGAGGACAGTAATAAGGTAAGCATCTCAGGCATACCCTCTATAAAACGTCGTAATTCACATCATTCGAGGCGCGAGCGGCGCGCGCGCGCCTAGCCTCAGTCTCCGTCTGCTCTCCGCTCTCTCACTGTCTCTACCCTCCGCTCTGCACCAGCACGCGTAGTAACCATGTGAATTTCGCCGTTTTATAGCCTGTACCAATTGTAGTTTTTTTTCGAATTCCGGTATTTCTCCTGTAATGAAATATAAATCAAAAATTGTTTCTAACCGGCGACACTGTGACAGACTGTTGGAAAACTCTTTAGAGCAAGTGATCATTCACATACAAAACTGTCTTGAATTCTTCCAACGACTATCTTTCTCCATCTGCAATGATTGAAGAACGGTTAGAAGTCGGCACGACATGGTATCGTTTCTTAACTTGTTGCTCAGAAACATTTTATAACTCTCTGAGAAGCTTACATGATTTCTTCAATATTATCACAAGTCATCAGCAGATTAAGATTTGAAGTATTATGCGCAGATTTGGAACGAAATCGGCCGAGGATCCTTCGGACACGTATACCGAGCCGTTACGAAAAATGACGCAAGAGGGATTTACGCCTTGAAAGTACAGCAGAAATCGCTTATTATTGGGAAAGAAGCAGTTCAACAAGTCAAACGAGAAGTCGCCGTTCAGGTTCGTTCACGCCTTCGAATAACAACGAAAGCCCTTATAACGTAGTGTATACTGAAGCAAAATGAGGATGTCCTTGTTCGCATAATAAAAGTGTATGTGACCCATCCTAAACCTTGATTTCGAAGAGGTAATCATAATCTTTGCGATCAAGGTCTTGGGTCAGATTAAAAAAACTTCCACCATGCCCTGGGCACTCTCGTAAGGTACTCCATTCACCCCAAACCAACCTTCAATACCGCCCGTAGTGTTTGTGCAGAAGGAGCGCGGGACGCGTTTTCGCGTCTTCATAGTCCTTTTTGAGTAACTCCCTTCGAGAATCTGAAAACATTAAGATTGTTTGTGAGGAGGGCTACTTAGTGGTTCGTAGCTCGCTAGGATTTCGTTTCTAACTTCATAGTTCGAATTAAAACCCTAGCAAGCATGATGCTACTAGGTGGCTCTTCTAACCAGCATTCTGAGTATGTTTTCGAGTTTGAGAAAACTTTGTATTGAAAGAAATCATTCAAAAATGATGATAAAGACGCGAAAACGCATCCCCGCGTGCCTTCTGGCGAAATTGTGCGAGCGGTAATATACACATGAGAGCCTTTGCTTGTTGGAGGACAGAGTCCATTGTTGTAATCCACACATTCTAGTACGTTGCAGAGGCTTCTTTCACCCCATATCTTCATCGTTCGTCTATATGCTGCATGGCAGACTCGATCAAGGCTCTACAGTGTTCTTCAGGTTGGAGTGCTTAGTTGCTTGCTTTTTTCTTATCAGTTCCATTGCAGCTTTTTCTGGGGTTACTTTGTATTTTTGGGGTGTCATTCTGTTCCAAAGTAAGAGCTCAATATAACTTTTTGAACGTGTTTGCTAGAAGAACATGGCTGATGCCACCTCTTGGAGAGTTTCCATAATCAGCCCAGATGACCAAAATTATGCCGCAATGACATGGACATGAAAAAAATGAGAATAGTCCAGATTCATTTGAGAAACGCACGCGATGTGCCTACGTTCACGATGTCAACTCCTGAAGAGCCAACAACCTTCCAAACCGATGTCGCCTTATGCACTGCGGCTATACACACTTCGGGCTATTAGCCACATGCTTTGTACTGGGGTCGTTGTGTGGCACCACAGAATGGGTGGCACAGAAAGCGTCTTACTATATGTACCGTATTTCCTCTAATAGAAGTACACCTGAAAGGGAAGGCTGAGTATTAAAAGTACACCCTGTATTTGAAGTACACCTCTACTAGAAGTACATATGAAATAGAGGTCTGAGAAATAGAAGTACACTTTTTCAAAAGTACACCTCTTTTTGGAATGGACCTCCGGTACTCGAGTAAGTGTTTCGCAATTCGAATGGGGCATTTGAGCGAGTCCAGTTTGCACACGATGTTTTTTTTATAATTGTGAGGTTTGAATGCTCACAAAAACACAAAAAAAACTATCGGTCACCCTTTTCTCGGTCAAGGATTGCTGGTATGGGACAACTTCCGATGTAATTCACCGAACTTCAAATGACCAAGAAAAACACACAGAACTGGAACTTAATATTGCTGTTATTCACGGCGAACTCAGACATTGGTGGGGATGTACCCGAGAACGACGACGGAACTTTCCTCGAAACAACTGGGGAAATTCCCCCCGAATCGAGGGGAGGAGCAGGGGGCCTCCGGCAAGCAGGTCTTCCCTTGTTCTCACGATCGCCAGTCTTCCCCATGCTGTCGCAACCCAACACCCCTTGCTTATTGACTGATCGAAAATCAGCTTGCAAAACTTGCTGTTTTCAGCAGCTTGCTGTTCTTGGAAAATTGAAATAGGGCCGAAATATTCTTTTTTAACGAAACGTTACAGAGAAGCTCGTTATCTCTAAAATCCGGACAGAGATACCCTAGAGTGGCAGATATACTCCCTTAATTTTCGAAATGCGAGATCATCTTGAGACCGGCCAGTTTGCATCACCGAATACACTGCAAAGTTTTAATCATTCAAAGTTGACCTTTTTTGGCGCAAGACGTTGACTTTAGCGGTCCTTGAAAGGCCAAGATTCCCCAGCGTAATGAAGATTGGATCATTCATGTCGTGGAATCGTTTTCACGGAGAGGAAATCAGGGCCAGTAGCAATCCCCCAATGTGGTGACTTTAAAGAGGCAGCCAACCTGAGGTCGGTGACGCCTAGATGCCCCCTGTGGTTGCCACCTTAGAACGGGAATCATTCTCGAAGAGCAGCGTTGAATGCAAAACTCTCATGAGTCGACGTATTTGAATCATCACCGCACCAACCTACGAGTCGGATGCCCAACACAGCGCCTTAGACCACTAGGCCGCATGTTCATGTGTAGGAACTGTTTCTGTCTTTCTAAATACACTCCCTCCACAGTTCTTCGTATTCATTGTAACTTTGATCGAACTAGCAGTAGTAAATATGGGTTTCGGGAGCGTCCAAATGTGTCTATCATTCAGATTCAATAAGTTTTCAACCTTGGATGATGGGATTTCGGAATTTTTTAAAATTTTAAAATCATCAAAGGGAGAGAATGTTAGATTCAAAAAACGATTTCGAAATTTTTTATTGGATGATCACTTACCACTGAACCACGATACACAATACTTTGTAGTATGATTGTCGAGGAGCCAACCTCGGGTTTTTTTCACAACGTACCAAAAAAGTCAAAGGATTTTTTTAAATTATAAACAATTTTAATCCTCAGTCTGTTTCACGCTTCTCAGTCAACATAGAAAGAGGGAAACTAAGTTAAGATAAAAGCCGCACTTAGATGAACTATTATACTGCATTTAGTACCTTAGTACACGCGGATCACGTAAGTTTCATGCATTTTCTGAAAGACAGAAACCGTTTTCAGCCATCTTTCTTAGATGGCTTCTAAGCCAAAATCTGATTTTATTTGTGGTGAGCGACTATTGAAAAAATCTGGAAATGGTTCAATATGGCCACAGCAACTTCTGGGAATTGGAAGTTGAGCTTAGCATAGGTCTAAAGCACGTGAAATCTTTAAAGGAGACGTATTCATGATAGCTACGTACCATTTCACTTTAATCTCCCACTAATCTTCGCCATGAATCATTGGAGCATCAATAAAACCTTCGAACGTTTCGCCTGTCATTCCTATCAGCTGGCAGCGGAGCTCTATGCCTGCCAGCCGGCCGGTGCAATTTTCCTTGTCCACCTAGACAACGAGATAGGCCGCCGTGCTGTGCTGGGGTGATAAGTGGACAGCGGACTGGTCGGTTCGCAAGCGCTTCATTGCCCTTTCTTGGAGCGCACTTGCTTCAAAAGTCATCACCATTGGACGTGCTCGACCCCATGACCGCGGTATCGACTCAGCTCCTCTTCGCTCCGCGCTCTGTTTCACTTTCCTCTGCAGCGGTGAACAGAAGTCACCACCCGTTTCTTGCAGTCAGCCACCTCACAAAAAAAACGCTCACTACTCCCAGGTGGCTGACTGCAATGGTCATTAACATGAGCGCCGCCTCTGCATTTCTATGCCGACCCGTCCATAGTGATAGCCGAGACGTGATTGACCCAGTCACCACGCAGTGACAGCCGGTAGCTGCCACCTTTCGAGGGGCTTGCTACTGGCCCAGGAGCCACCAATACCCACAGTGGATGGTGAACACAAAGAACTCGCCTCTCGAAGAGCTGTTCTCAAGTCGCTCAAGAACCTCGCTTTTTCAATCGCTCTGGTTGGCTTGAAAGGCGATCAGTTAAATTGTTTTTGAGCCTAAAAGTTTTGGTCTCTTTCTTTCCCATAAAGGGCGTGTCAACAAAATCGATACCAGACTTGCACGATTTTTGAAAAAAAATTGACTTGGGGAGGGTGTGAATAATGGTTTCGAAAATATGATATCAGTGATTGTGAAAGCCTAAATTGGATTGAGCCTAAGTGGCTAAGTTTTCAGGGTTGCGGTCTGAAATTTCAATACATGCAAACTCTCGGTGTTATACTGGAAATCTCTACCAGAAATGCAAACAGTCTATCATTGTAAATTCAAAAAATTGTGCCGAATAATAGAAGTAAACCCTCTATTAGAAGTACACCTTTCATAGAAGTACATATAAAACAGGGGCCTGAGTATTAGAAGTACATGTACTTCTAAAAGAGGAAATACGGTATGTACTTCTTATTACATACAGTGCGTCGCATAAGTATACGAACACACTGAAATTTCATGGTTGGACCATTCGAACGACGTTTCGAGCATCGGCACGGGTTTCTATGTTTTCCGCTATGCCGAAAACGGCAGGTCACATTGTAGGAAGGCAAATCGTACACTTTTTCCTTTTTTACATACAGAAATTCATTTTTTAGCCGTCGCGTAAGTATACGAACACTTGGGAAATTCATAAATTTATCGAATAATTTCAAACAATACATATGGAAAAAGTCTTCAGTATGATGTTACACCATCGTTACGCAAAATAAGTTCAAACAGTCTATCTGTCATGCTATCACTGAGGTTCTGGAGGGTCCCTTGGTCAATTTCGTTCCATGCGTCCACGATGGCCTCCTTGAGTGACTCCACAGTTCCGTATTGCCTCCCATCCTTGTAGATCTTTCGAACAATGATTCCCCAAAGGTTCTCGATAGGATTCAGATCCGGGCTGATCGCTGGCCAAGGCAGAGTATTGACGTTGTTGCACCGGAGCCACTCCAGAGTAGATCGGCTGACGTGTATAGTGGCATTATCTTGGACATAACGGAAGCCCTGACGTCTCCGACGGCGAAAATACGGAAGAAGATGCGAAGCCAACACTTCCTGGTACTTAAGTGAATCCATACGATTCGATACGAATGCGATTCCGACCTTCCCAGTTGCTGTGAAGGCTGCTCAAACCATCACGTTTAATGCACCAAAGTTCCTGCGGCTGAAGTAAGCCGGCTCCTTCCGAAGATCCCGCCCTTAAAGCCTCGAACCATCCGGACCATCCAAATTAAACTTCTTCTCGTCCGAGAAGACAACCTGAAGCAACGAATTCAGAAATTTTCCATGAAATTGGATAGCACGCGATTCAGCTCACCTTCCTCCAATTTGTACCCAAGTTTGAACGGGCGAACTGGGGCCTGGCCGACTTGTGGCGTTCTTCCAAGCGCGGAGCTTTTTTCACTACGGCTCTTTTTATGTTTTTGTTGCGATGGATCGAACGGAGGATGGTATCCTTTGACACATTCAGCGAGAGTTCGGAGCGGACGGTCGCGCTAGACACCATTGTGTTGGAGACTCTTCTGGCGATGCGTCGTTCGTCGTGTCCAGTGAGCTTCCGAGGCCTCCCAGAGCGAACACGCATTCCGTAGGAGTCCGGATTCCGTAGAAACGAAGAGATGCAGCTTGGTGAACGTCCAATTTGCCGAGAGATTTGTCGGACTCCATGACCGGCGGCGTAGAGAGCCCGGGCCTGGGCCTGTTCTTCGGAAGAGAGATGTGAACCGCGTGGCATGATGATAATTTACGCATACAACTACATTCCTTACAGCCCCGCTTAAAACAGGATTTTTTCGTATGACTCTTGTACAAAAATTTCGTTTCTCTGAAGTGTTCGTATACTTATGCGACGCACTGTATATGGTTGCCCTAATACTTTGCCTCCCCTATTGAAGGTTTGCACAAACTCGGTGCCATATATTACAATGCACTTGCCCCGAGTTTACGCAAACTTTTAATAGGGGACGCAAGATATCAGTGCGATCCATACGTATTATGTGTGTGCGTCAATGTATCTATTTGAGCAAGAATGTTTAACCGCAAAATTATAAAGCAGCTCGAGCGCATCCGTTTTATTTAGAATTTATATATAGTAAAGGTTCTGGGGTCATCGTTTGGAATTCTGTGGTCAGGTATAGATTGGGTATGCATGTTATAAGGCGAAGATGGAAGATGAGAGAATGGGGTTTGTAAGGGGTCATATTTCAAAACAACACTTAGCTGTGATTGCTTGATTGGAACGTGATAAAACAGAACAAAATCATCTGTTTCGTATGAATTCTTTGAGTGAGTGTACAATGGGCTCACGGGTAGAGGCAGAGATCGGAGGAGGAGGGGGGGGGGGGACTGGAAGAGCAGGAGTGCCAGAATTCGAGCAATGCGTTGAATGCGTTCGCTCAAAACTTTCGAGAATGTGTAGAACAGGTGTGCAGGTAAGGAGCCGAAGTTCGGACATCAGCAGGGTTGGTTGTAAATGCTTATTCTGAAAAGCCCTCTAAGAGTTTTGGCCAAGGAATTGCCGAGAAATACCCGAGCAATGTCGCCGGCTCGCCGCCGGGGCCGCCAGCGGTTGGGCGGGGCCTCCAGAAGCCGAGCGGGGTTCATTTACCTGAAATTTGGGTAATTGATAGAACGGCGGTGCTGACATCTGCATCTTTGCCTCAAGAATGGTATGCTTCCCTGGAGAGCATTACTTTTCGGCTATTTCTCGGTAATTCACGGCGAGCCTTATTTGACGGCTATCTCGCGACGGGCATTATTTGCATGACTATTATTCGGCGCCAAAACTCCTAACTGTAAGAGCCGTTGCGTTGCTAAGGCTCGGACCGTATTTCAAAAAATAGCTCAACTTCACATTTGAAGCTGTTTGTTGAGCAAAATGTAGAGTGGAGTGCAAGTGTTATGGAGCGCATATTTAAGATGGGGATCGGTCAGGGGTCGTGCTTCAAAAAATGTGTGTATTAGGAGAGCCTCTCAAAGGAAACTGGCTTAAAGACACAGATTCCGACACTCAGGATCGTTATTTACTTTTTGCTCACTTTGGAGAGAATTTTATTCATTTTATTTATTTATTCAAGACGCTTAAGAACTACTGCTCCACGTAAGAAAAATAACAATCCGCAGAACTGAAGGTCAAAAATATAACCGAGAGAGATAAGAGAAAATGAGTCTCTCCCCATAACAATGGGGAAAAAATTCAAGAAACAAATATTAAACGCGGAAACAATAAACCACCTCTTATACACTGGATCCTAGAAAGAGAACCTAAATTTTTTCATGGCGGTCAAGGAAAGCTCGGAAAGAATTTGTAGACATCCTACTAACTATACGCGGCTTGGTGTGTCGTGCGGCCGTCTGTGTGTATGTATGTGACTGTGGCCGAGGAAGTGAACAGGAAATTAGTCATCGTCCACCCCTTCGTTAACAATTGACACCCGGCTGTCACACCCACTGTCCACGTATGCAGTGGTGGTCATCGACCTCTCTTTCGTGTCAATGGGGCAAACAAAGAGATCAATCAGTTCCTGAATACTGTTCTACTGCACATATTTAGCTTCATTTTTGTGCCTATTGCTTCAACTGTTCATTCATAATCACTTTCTGGAGAGACAGCTTTCCGGGATGAGCTCAAGAACTGAGCAGGACATCAATCTACCCTGAACAGTTCACCAATCCAGAGAGGAGGTAGCTGACATAACTTTCTCTGCAGATTCTCCTTTTTCCAAATCTGTGTCAGGCTGTCAACGGTTTATGCATTGCATTGCAAAGTTCCCTAGCTTGAGCTTCGAACGAGGCACAGTGTAACTGATTCCCGTGATGAGAAACATACAGGAGCGCGCAAGTTTTTTTTTGCAAAAAAGCTTTTTGTGACGTTTTTGCTCATACAACTCTAAGGAAATATTGCCGCGACCTTGCCTGCAACCTCATCCGGTTTGACGCCGGAGGAGGTTGCGAGGAAGATGAGAGGCAGAACCGCCGGACGATTCGCCTTATTGACCTTCCGCGGTAGGGTCGCTGGAAGGGTCGGGGGAGTCAAGTAGCAGTAGCGAAAGCGTGATCCACGGGGAAGTCGCGGCAAAGCCGCGGGAAGAATCCAGGGTCGCTTGGGAGTCATGGGATGGTCCGGTATAAAGCGATGGAGTCGTTGGGCAGCAGCGGAAGAGTCACGGCAATAATTCTCAGAGAAAGCGCCTTATCGCCATATCTCTCTTCAAAATTGACGAGAGAATGAAATTTTGAGGTAGTTTGCCTCGTGTTCCTCTCAGGTAGAGAGCCAAATGTAAGCAAAGTCCACATTGCGACTCCGGTATCCTGTTTGAAAAAGGTGTATTTTCTTCAAGAATTCATGTCGACCACAGAATTTCAGATCAGAAAATGAAATATTTCTGCTATCATGATCATCTGACCAATTCATAGTGAGGGATTTTCTGGTGCAAATATGCATTTTTCGATGCACTTCTTGCGTTCGGATCCTATTGTTTTCTAGCACTACCGTATAGGACTCCAATGAAAGCAATTTAGAAATTACTTCAAAATTCGAAAAAGCGGACCACTTTGAAGCAAGTTATAGCGATGCAGCGCTTTGTGAGCGCAAAAACGCCGCAAAATGCTTTTCTGCGAAAAATTATGCGGAACTGTACCCTCAGAAGGTAAAATTCGATATTATACTCTGCCAGTGCGTAGCTAGATACACTCACACGGGGAAACCGGAGATGCCCAGGGTTTCGGAGGCATCTAGTTCACTGTAGCTACGACCCGAGATTTTTACGTTAGAAATTACGGAAAGTTTAGCCTCAGTTGGTGAAATTCTAGCTACGGCACCGCTGCATATTCTACGCAAATGGGGTCTCGTTACAGCACTCGGTCGATCAGGCCCCCAGTCCTGACCCGTATTAGAACGGCGATCCCAGCTGTGATCGACAGCATCGCCGTTCCTTCCTACCGCCTGCAACGTCCCAATGGTCAAAATTATCCTCGCCATAGTGTCCCAGAGAGCGACACCGGGTCACCCTCCACGGCCAGCCGCAGAGAGTGTCGACTAATCAACTCCAGTGTGAGATGACTGGACCTAACACTGTTTGAACGGCATCCCTGCGTTCCACGTAGCCAGCGCGGGTTTAAAGATTGCATTTCAACACAGGGCTGTCGCGAAATCCGCAGATTCTCGCTACGAAGTTTATAGCAAGAATATACGGGTTTAGCGACAGAGAGTTCGATAATGTATCGCATTTAGCCTTCGTTTTTACGTGTAGAATACGCGTAGAATTTGCACCCTTGTACCGTCGACACAAGAATATGCGGGTTTTAGCTATCGTAGCTACGAACCCGTAAGATTCTCGCTTCATGGAATGAGGCGGCGTTACAGGCCGCGCCCTCAGTGAGGCATCTGGCAGCTACGCGTTGGCAGAGTAGACACGCCCACCGTGTATAGCAACCCTGTCAAGCTCAGAGATCTCAATTCAGTCAGATAGTGAGAAACTACACATGGAAAAAGTCGACCCCGCTAACAACACCTAAAAAGCATAATCAAGCCGTTTCTGACCCCGAAAAGGTAACCCAAATTTTGCAAACGGAAAAGGAATTGGTTTGTAGCGATGCTCAAAAGCAAAATGTACAATATCAGGCTCTTGGTTTCCCTTTCCGGGACGATGCAGTTCGACTTTTGAGGGCGAAGACCGACTTTTTCCTTAAAGTTTCTCATTTATTACAGCAATTGAGATCTCTTACCTGTTTCAAGGGTTGCTATCACAGTGGAAGCGCTGCTATAACTGTCAAGTTTTACTCCTGATGTTGCACTGTGCCTTCAAGGCTGTTTAGCGCGCAGCGAGGCGCACTGCTCTGTAATTCCAAATAATCCATATCCCGCAGATCTTAAAAGCACGCCCACACGAAGTACGCCGCGAAGCTTGTATTGGGTGTGCACCTTGTGTTTAATATGCCATCCTTTAACATAGCGTGGAATCCCACGAATTACCCTGTTGCAGAAAAAAATTTGATCTGACAGTTGCTTCCAAACTGAAAGGTCACGAACTCTTAGTCCTCCACTTCTTGTTTTGGAAGTAATCGTAATAAAAAATTTAGATAGATCTATCGAAACCCCTACCAGTCATTATTTTGTCCATCATCAAAAGATCATATCAGCTCCACCTACTAGTGAGAGAAGGAAGCTTTAATTGTTTTCTTTCCTATCAGCACCATTTGGGATTGATGATTTACTGAGACCGAAAGCACCTCATAACGAGTTTGCGTGTAAAAATTATTTTTGCACGCGCTTTCCAGCATAACTCAATGTCTTTTTTTCTTATATGGGGCTCAAAACTGTTGTCCACTTTCGACAACAATATTAAGGACGGCAGCCAGGTTTTATAGGCCTTCAGAAGAAGCCGGGGATTTTTGTTCTGATTGTTTTGAAAAGATTAAAATGCGGTGATACTGGCTCAGGCAAACCATCGCTCCGAGGCGGGACCGGCTCCTCCCAATTATGAGCGTCATCGCCCGGACAGCGGCCGAAGGGCCAACTGGCGCCGAGGTCCGCTTCCGGTGCCAGTTCGCCCCTCAGTCGCTCTCCGGTCGCTCTCGGAGGCCACCCAGCGTTGCCATCGCCAGAGATAGGGAGACGCTGGATTGGTTGTTCGCTGGTGATAACGTGCGAGCCACGTTATCACTCAAATAACAACCAATCTACGAATTATGAGGCAGCTCGCCTCGTGTAGACAGGTAGTTGGCCTTTCAGAGGCCACTCTTGAAAGGTGACCTTAAATCACTCTCAGGATGACGATTTTGGCGTCCGAGGGGAGTCCTCATGGTCCGCGGTGACGAAGGCTTCCTGATTGCGGACCATGCTTTACTGAGATGTAATATCCTTGTTGCGGCCTGTGGCAGGATTAACCTCCTGACCCGCAGAGTCTGTAACAGGGTACCTTATCCTCTTAACAGGCTTAAACCTCTCCAGAAGAGGCGGAAATAAAGAAAAATAGCAATTAGGAAATTTTTGAAAATCGCCCGAGCGACAGAAATCGCAGTGCCAGTTGGGACCGAAGATCGCTCCGAGCGATACTGCTGTGGCCCGGAGAGCAGCTGCTGTGGCCCGAAGTAGATGGCTAATTTTCGCTCGGAGCGGAGAGGCAGCGCCGCTCGGTAGCTCTCCGGTACCGCTCAGAGCGATGGTTTGCCTGAGGGCTTTGTTGGCTATAGATCTACAGTGGGGACTGAAATCAAGCGCTTGGTTTTATGATCACTCCGAGGTCCTAGTCTCTGAAACATGGTCGAGGGGTTTTGTTATTGACGTAATGTTGTGGTTTATCCTTTGCCTTCCCAATCGTCATCACTTTTGATTTTCAGCAGCAAGAGGTGATTCCCATTCTTCCTGCCCAGTTTCCCACGAGAAGTAATTGCTTTTTGCAAGTCATCAGAATCTTCTGGTTCCTCCAATAACCTTGTGAATTTTTATATCGCCTGCGTACATTTTGCAGCTGACACCAAACCTAGAGATTAGAGTAGGCAACTCATAAGTGTATATCAAGAAAAGTAATGGGAGAGCACACCACCTGCTGGTACTCCCACCTATGAGCGGAAGTAAACTGAGGTGAGTAAGCCTCCCCTACTCTTTCTTGGTAAGTTCTTTCTTTCAAAAAGCACCGGATCCAGAACAAATCTGCGGATGTATACCAATCGATTTCAACTTAATTAACAATTTGGCGGTGCGAACTCTATCAAGCGCCTTGGAAAAATCAAGAGAAACGACGTCGACGCGCTTTTTTGAGTCAACAGCACTACTCCAATCGTTGGGCGAAGAAAGGAGCGATGTTTCAACTGACCTTCCCTTCCAGAAGCCGAATTGATCGCTGGAAATGATATCATATTTCTCAAGGTGAGACAAAACATGACGTTTGACTATTTTTTCAAAAGTTCTTGCAAATATGGAGGTTATACTGATGGGTCGGTAGTTAGACGGACTGCTATGAAAGGTGGTTTTTCGGAATAGAGCGTTACAAAAGCGTGCTTCCAACGTATGGGAACCTCCTCCTCATTAGGGTCAGATTAAATATATGTATTCCAGTGGTCGAACAACGTGATGCAGCACATTTTTGATGAAAATTAGTGGATAGGTGAGAATTTCACGGTGATCACAATGATTCATCAAGGAATGGCTCCATAACCCACTACGAACGGAGTTATGGTCCCTCAAAGATTGTAAATTCAGGACGATAGAAAATTTTGTGGACGAGATTGTCTCCAGGCCTGTTTTTTATCGTTTTTCGCAGCCCAACTCACCGGAGCAGACCACAATATAAAGCCAGACCAATAACAAATGGAAGAACGTAGATTCTGGTCAAAATCCATGGCGCGTCTCGTCCTTATTGAGACCGAAACCCCTGAAATGGAGCGGAGCCAATGGAGGTGCTGATTTGGAGGGGAGGGCGAAGGGAATGGAGTGCTCGATTTTTCTCTCTTTATCGGGAGAATTGCTCCAGGCAAACCATCGCTCCGAAGAGCGGTACCGGAGAGCCACTCGAGCGGCGCTGCCTCTCCGCTCCGAGCGAAAATTACCCAACTTCACTCCCGGGCCCACAGCAGCCGCTCTCGAGAGCCACAGCAGTATCGCTCGGGCGATCTTCGGTCCCAACTGGCACTGCGGTCTCTGTTCGGGCGATTTTCAAAAATTTCTAATTGCTATATTTTCTTTATTCCCGCCTCTTCTGGAGAGGATTAAACCTGTTAAGGAGGATAAAGGTGCCTGTACAGCCGGTCAGGAGGTTACCTCCTGCCACAGGCCGCAACAAGGATACCATCCCAGCATGGTCCGCAATGAGGAAGCCTTTCCCACCACGGGCCATGAGGGATCCCCTCGGCCGCCAAAAATTGTCATCCTGAGAGTGTTCCGAGGTCACCTCTCAAGAGTGGCTTCGAAAGGCCAACTACCCGAATACACGAGGCAATCCGCGTTATATACCCGCAGGATTGGTTGTTCTTTGAGTGATAAGCGTGGCTCGCGCAATCACTCAAAGAACAACCAATCCCCGCGTCTCTCTATCTCTGGCGATTAAGCACCGCTGTGGCTCCGAGGCGACCGGGAGGAGGCGACCGATGGGCGAACTGGCACCGGACAGGGACCGCGGTGCCAGTCGGCCCCTCGGCCACTGTCCGGGCGATGACGTCATAATAGGGAGGAGCCGGTCCGCTTGGAGCGATGGTTTGCCTGAGTGAGATTCGCGCGTCTGGCAGGGTGCTACACACACCGGCAAGACCATAATATCGAATTTTACCCACGAGCCTGGACTGTGCTTTTTAAAGACAGTGTTCACGATAAAAATCATTCTCCCAGTTGTCACCAGAAATGAAAGGTTTGGGACCTGGTTTACCGTCCCATTAGTGAAGAAACAACCAATGAAGATGGAATGGAGACAAGCCACCACAGCTGACCCATTTTGCGCCAACGCGGGAATGAAGCTAAGAAGAAGAAAGAAGTGAGGAAAGAACCACAAGAAAGCGACAGAAAGGCTTATAGTCCCACTTTCTTCCGAAGGAGATTCCGATGTTGGGCGGAGATTGCCTGGGCATAGGGAGGAAGAACTACCACGTCAATTTGAGTGTCTATGCACCTCAATATTCGTTTCTAGTCAATGCATTATTTTGTCGCGATTCAGGGCCCTTTTTTGTTCGTTCTTCCGACCTCATTTCTTCAACTTTACCCCGAGCATTCGATTTCCAGGCTGAAAGCAAACGAAGACGAAAATTTTATTGTGCTTAGACGATTCTCGGACCCGAGCCGCCCTGACAGTGCGTCTCATGTTCCTAAACTGCTGGAGTCGGCTTCTGTTGCTGCATCCGTGCCACTCCTCTTGCTTCCTGGGCTGTTTTGCTTCGCCCGAAAAGCAACAGCAGTCGCTCCCGGAGATTGGGAGAACGAGCCGAACTGTCAGGCGGCTCTGATTCTTGTTCAGTGCGGCTCGGGGCCGGAGAATGGTCTGAGTTGCTACTGCCTTTGAAGTGGCAGTACATAATTATGGAGTTTGGAGACGAGGAGGTCGTTCGGAGGACATATTGTTAGAAATTCGACAAAACAGCTCGAAACAGTTTCTCCTAAAGATTTTAATCCTGAAAGGTGTCGTTGACGGAGAGCGAGGGGTGAGGAGGTCTTTAAACGCAGTGGTCGCGGTGTAATATGCTTGTCTACTTTTCTCCTCTAGTTAACCGCTTTCTGGATCTGGAAGTAAGGAAGGGGACCTACAAAGGGAAAAATTGCGAAAAAAAAATCTCTATTTTGGGTGAAATTATCACCCTAAACTTTCAGTTGTTTTGATGGCAGACGAGCCCTCCATCCACATCAGCAGACCTCTGAAGTATTGAGAACGTCCAGCTGGCTCCGGAAATCTACATTAAAAAATCGATCACCAATATTTCTGTCTTCATGTAGTAACACCTTAATTGAAGTTCTTGATTCCACTGTCCAACAGTTTCAATTAGTTGAATTTGCAGTTACTCTTGCCTCTGAATGCCGATGAATTTGGACTGCACAACATTGGACTCCGATCTTTTTGGGCGGGAGCTGTGCACGTGTTCTTGGGTCGGCAACCTTGTTTGCAGGGAACCTAATAACTCTAAATAGAGCCCGTTTTTTCGCATTGAAATCTGTCATTGAAATCATTGAAAAAATCGCACTTAAATCTGTCATTCAAATCATTGAGAAATGAAAATCTTCATATACAAGAGGATCGACGAACAATCCACGGCAGCGAAAAAAAAGGCGGTGGGAGGGCGGTTTCGCATTCCCACTAAGCATTCTGGAGCCATTGCTGGCTCGGTTCTATGTTGTGGATCTTCCGTCATAATCGGCGACAAAATTATAAATTTTTCCTGAATTTCAGCGAAGAAAAACATCAGAAA